>OZ020284.1:8383206-8947396 GCA_963971205.1 Aethes cnicana
CCACCTATTAACAACATCGCTGTCTTAAAAATTTGAAATTAATACCTAACTAAGCAATGTCGAGCTTTTCGTAAATTGATTGTCGAGGACGAAATTACATTATCACTTTGGTAACAATCAATCTGGATCGACTAAATTGATTAGACTATAGTAAAAGTATTTAGACATATCCATATTATCCATACTAATATTATAAATGCAAAAGTAACTCTGTCTGTCTGTCTGTCTGTTACTTCTTAAAGCTTCAACCGCTGGACTGATTAAGATGAAATTTGGCATGGAGATAGTTGGGGTCCCGGGAAAAGGACATAGGCTACTTTTTATGCCGAAAAAACGCATCGTTCCTGCGGGAATGCGATAACCAAATTCCACGCGGGCGAAGTCGCGGGCAGAAGCTAGTATTATATATTATATCCATACTAATAAAATAAAAGTAACTCTGTCTGTCTGTTACTTCTTCACGCTTCAACCGCTGGACCGATTGAGATGAAATTTGGCATGGAGATAGTTGGGGTCCCGGGAAAGGACATAGGCTACTTTTTATCTCGAAAAAAACGCATCGTTCCCGCGGGAACGCAATAACCGAATTCCACGCAGGCGAAGTCGCGGGTAGAAGCTATTTGTAATATAAAGTTTGTGATGAGAGAAGTGCAAAACTATAAAAGCATATGTATTCTTCGAATTTAGATTAAAAGAAAATCTGTCTAGTGGTTTAAAAAATATTGCATAACAGCGGCTTAGATCGTAAAATAAAAACATTCAGCTGGCAACAATTAACTTAAGAAAAAAAAGCACAAATGCTATCAGTAGTCAGTCTTGTTAACCGCTCCGTATAAAATAGCCACCTTCTAAAATATGTCCGCTAATTTTGCCAACTCTTTCACTGCGAAAAAGTGTCCGCCGTTTACTCATATTGACATTGCACTTTGGAGTTGCTATCTAAAACGCAGAACTAGCGCCCTCATTGACAGGTCTGCTGAATTTCTGGAATGGCTTTTTAAATAGCCAAAACTCACCTCGAGCTTGCTCCGAGACGTCTGGTTCTGGTGGCGACAGGCAAGACACCTGCGCCGCGGAGTCCCTCCGGCTGCCGAGCCTCTGGCGCAGCGTGTTCTCCTCTAGAGTGGAGCGGGTCAGCTCGTCCCAGCCGTTCCCGCCCGCCCAGACCAGCCCCACTTGGTGTGACAGGATCGGCAGGTTGCACACGAAACATATCGCCGTCATCGTCCTGGGGGAACGAAACTCGTGGTTACTTGGAGCACATTTGTACTATACTAGTCGGCCCGGCGAAGTTCGCATCACCACGGAGTACTTTTTTTTAGCTGTTTCTTTCGATTTATCCCATTTTTATTCTTTCTAAACCTTTCCTGAATCACGGGGAATAAAACAAAAAAGAATCAGCCAAATCGTCCAGCAGTTCTCGAGCCTTAGCCAGACTAACACACGGCGATTCATTTTTATATATAGAGAATATTATTACTTATTATCTTGGCTTCGTCTTCCGAGATTTAATTTGTACTAAATAGTATAGTTCCAAACTAATAAAAGTCTGTAGAAGTCGCGTGACCGTATTGTATGTACGTATGTCCGAGTTTAATTGAAGAACTACTGGTCAGATTGCCACACAATTTACTATGGCGATAGATTATAACACGGAGCGAGATATGTATAGGCTGGTTTTTGTAACGGAAAGTCGCGGGCAGAAGCTAGTCTTATATAGGTAAAAGTATTTTGCCCTAGTTTAAATGCTATTTACCGAAATAAGAACGTTGCTATAGTACTTATGAAATATTTTTCACAACAAACGCAAAATTATTGCTTAGTTATATTTGCCTAAAACGAAAAAGCTTTTTCAAAATGGAACTGACTATCTAGAAAAAGTTCCTAATAATGACATGATTTAATGGTCGCCATGTCTATATGCCTTTTTTTAAACCAGAATAAAAATGTAAACTTTAAGGAACTTCAAGTAAAAATGTCCTAGAAATATAAATGATTCTCAGCAAAAACTTACGCTTTATTATTGCGAAAATTCGTATCGGAAGACATGGTATCGCGGTGGTGCTCAATATTATTATGAATAACCGTGAGCGTATACGTTATATCGCGCCCTTGTGCTCGCATCGCTGCACTGATAAGTGAAGCTGCGTTAGATAAGTAGCATAGAGGAATGAAATACAAAGAGTAGCAGGTCCCATACTAAAGAGCGTTCTCCGGAACGCGGGTTAACACTAGATCGACATCTAGCGTCCATTGGCTGAACTATCACTACCGCTACTTGAAGCTAGTTAGGGAGCTGAACGCAAATCATATTTTATTGCTTAAAAGTTTACAATTTAAAACCTGAAGTCTCTTTGTAATAAGAGGATTAAAAAAAAGAGTTCTAGTTATAATATTAGTTGTAAATTGTCTAGTGTATTTCACACTTTGCGTTCGTTTCGCCATCTAGCTTAAGTCGCGATAGTGATAGTTCAGCCACCTGGATGCTAGATGTCGATCTAATATTAACCCGCGTTCCGGAGAACGCACTTTAGTATGGGAGCTGCTACTTTTTCCATTTTATTCCTCTATGATAAGTAGTAAAATCCCACGCATTGGATTTGTCGCGGAATCGAACCAGGATCTACTAGATTTATCTAATTAATTATACCATAGAAAAAGCAAGGTAAACTTAGAATGACAACCTTCAAACAAATCAGCGTACGCCCGAAATAAGTGTTGAATGCGATAATAGATGTCACTGCCTAGGTTGCCTGCATACAAATTTGAACTCCATGGCCAACTGAACATCTAGATGGCGCAAGTATGAAAATGTGAAGCTCCCTAGCTATATCTGAAGTACGCCGTAATGTAAGGAGATATTGACAGTCTTATATAATTACATTGTCCCTGATTATACCCAATCGCTTGGCTGGCAGGTAGGTACAGTTCAGATACCCATATATTCATTTCACTATAATAATCCGATAAGACCCGAACTATCAAGAATCAATTACTGAATGGAATGACTGACAATACTAACTTACTTAGATGTATAGTTTTATGTGAATCCTCATTTTATCAAGATATCAAAGTGTATATTTCAAATGTGAAATGTTACATTGACATGGTAAAGTTTAAAGGATAAATACTTGTCAATTCGGTAATTGATTTACAGTTCAAATCTTGTTGGATAATATTTATTCATAATATCTCTACAGGGCTTTAATCATTTATCGCTGTATTTGTATTTAATAGATGTGTCATGTCTAACGGGAGGATTTGACGGCGAGGTGTGTTGTCAGATAAACGCTATCACCGGTAGCTCGGATGAACGAATCCATCCATTTTGAAGGCTCTAAACAATTGTGATGTCTATTCAAGCGTACATTTGACTAAAATAACTATACATTATCTCACTGGTGTCTAATGCTATTAATTAAAACTCATTCTACGTATTATGTTTGTGTGAGTCTAATCGCCTATGGTATGTTGCTAATGATAATGTAGCTATGTGCGCAAAACTAGTTTTTTCGTGTCGTTATTTTATTCACTAGTGTGTGCAATGATTTAGTGTGTTGTGATATGAGTCGAACCAATTTTAAGTTCTAAAGATAACATGCACGATTAGTAAACAAAAAAAAAAGAAACTAAATTAAGCTTAAGTAGGCGACAGAAAATGCCATGCGCACAGTGTACTTACTTTTAAAGGTGTCCGTTAATTAATTATGAGATTATAACAATTATGAGTTCATAGCATTTTAAATTTTCACCACTTTGTTTATGTTTCCTCATGTCATTATGGTATCCTTTTATTTTATTTTTTCTAGAAAACAAGTCAACGTCCGTTTTAATTATTCATATATTGATTTATTAAATACCAGGATGTATGTTATTTATACCATTCTAATAGAGCAGTAAATCAAAAACCAACAGCAGCTTGTTAAAACTGAATACGCTCCAATGGCTTAAATTGCTATCATTATGGTATAATTGCTACGAGAATTATAGCGTAGCGTTGCTACGGCGTAGCGACTGCTACGTAGCCTCTACGATTGCATCGTAGTATATATAATACTTACCTACCAACACTCAGGTTTCTAATAGTTAGTGCAGTTGCGGTCTGATATATCTGGACAAACAATGGTGATCATAAATATCTGAACATGCACTCTAACGTCTTGACAATAAGACCTACTACTAGGAACTTACATATTTTTTTGGTGACTTGCACAGCTTTGCAATGAAAGCAAATAAAAAATGACGTTTCAGTTCTTGGAAATGGCGGAGTTATGAGGTTCAAAATGTAAAAAAAGCGTGACGATTGTGCTGATAAATTTTCGAGATGACATTGTATCGTAAGGTAAATTCGGTGGCGTTTGTTTTTCATAAAACAGTAGTTAGGCCTGGTAAGAAAGAAAATCGAAAAACATGTTTAAGGTACTACAAGAAGCATCTTTTTATGCATGTGCATGCAGGTTTAAGAAAAAAATATGAAATCACAAAAAAGCTTAATTACACAAAAACCGCCCGTGCACATTGCACGGGCGGTTTTTGTGTAATATCATACTAACGACAACCCTGCAAGTAAAATTGTGATGTAGACTTAAGTGAGGTCTAGCGATTAAGCTGATCATGAGGTGAGGTATAGCACGACTCAATTAATATGGCGCGAGAGCCTTTACGTCATTGACATAGTCTATTATTGCTTAATCCCATATTAGTAGTTTCGTGCGAAGGTTCATGCAGCATGCTCGGTTTTAGTAGGACCTGTAGCTGCGGAGCCGAGGTGAGGGGGACTGAGGCATGTTGCAAGCCGGGGCATGGGGGCAGGGGGCTAACTCAGGGGGTATCCCATACATAATATCACATCAAACACTGTGTACATCTGAAACAATACGTCGAGATTAGAACGTTAAAAATGTCTATCATCTGTTGCAAATGTTATTATTTGACAGCTCCCATGACGCATATTTGTGAGTAGAAATGGCAATAGATGGTAGGCAAATTTTATTCAGTAAAAATAGCTTACTTAAAATGAATAAAAAAAACATCGTTGTACCGAAATTCAATTAGGTACTATTATAGCGAATAATAAGCATTACTTTAAAACATCGACATTATGAAATTAATGGTACTAAGTTCATTTTATTTACATAAGTTTTAAATGTTGCATTATGGTTTAATAACAATCAAGAGCATAGTCACATACAAATTCGGCGACTTAAAAATAAAATAAATGAATTAAAAATAAAATTTGAAATTAATTAGTCATCTATTTAAAATTTGTGTTAACGTAACAGGAGATTGGATAGCGATTACGGTACTCCATAGAGTTTCTTCTTTCAGTGAACAGTGGCGACCCAAAGCGAGAGTTTTCAGCAATTTTTCATAGAGCTTTTACCTCGCCATCTAGTGTCAGGTTGTTCCGCTAGATGGCGGTAAGAAGTTGCTCTTAAAGTTTTCCCTTAGTACAAACCGTCGTTGCTGGGAACGTGTAGGTGGCGCTATGTTCAAGATGTGTGAGTTAGACCCACTTGCACCAAGCCGCTAACCTCGGGTTAGCCTCTTAACCCACGTCAACTTCATACAAATAAATCTGAGTTAACGCATTCACTGCCACTAAACTTCTTTTTACGAACTTTCGCCAGGTGCCACATCTGTCATTAAGGGAACATTGCAACGCACATGTGCGTTCGAGGCACTGCGGGAAAGTCAGCAAAACGCATATATGCGTTGGTGGCAGTGAATGCCTTAAGCAGTTAACCCGAAGTTAACAGCTCGGTGCAAGTGGTCCCTAACAGTTCTTTAAATATGAATTTAAGAATAGGGGAGATATTTTTACCATATAAAAATAAATGGAAGGATATATTTTTCTTTAAGCATGGTATTTTCACTTCATTTTCTTTCCATTTTGCAATGATATATTAGTCAAATGTGCATGTGTGACCTTTTGAATTCTTCGCCTTGTTTGTTGAACCTTAACGTCATACATATTCGAAAACTAAGTATAAATAAGAAAATATAACGGTATTTTTATTACTGTCGTTTCTTATTTAAGAGTTAGGAGTTTTTATAGTTCATTGACCTGAAATAATAAAAATGAGATTCTTTAAATAGTCTGTTACGCTGTTAAATGTTATTTAAGTTTGATGAGAAATAAGTGGAATAGTGCATAGTTGGATCCTCTATTAAAAGCAGTTATGAAAGCTTTACGAAAACAAGAAATTCATTACACTATCTTTGTATTCATTGCCTTTTGGTCTTTTGACATATTCTAATAATTAAAAAAAAATATTCCCCGTTGTAACACGACTTCTTATCATGTTTTTTGCTGTCACCGCCCGTCCCCTTTCCGGCGAACCGTCCTAATGCATTTCCATTTAGACAGTTTTTCATTACGAACGTCCGCTTTCAAAAAGAATTCCCTTTTTACTGTTTTTTTAGGGTTCCGAACCTCAAAAGGTAAAAACAGAACCCTTATAGAGGATCACACGTGTGTCTTTCCGTACGTCTGTCAAAGCCAATTTGGTCTGAAAGTACTGGCATGATGGAGTTTCAATTTAGTACATATATGTAATGTAAGTAAGTCACCCAAAGATGGATGTGTAACGTAAATAAATGACTTTTAAACATGGATCCCTAATATAAGACCATCCCGATTTTGTGTACAAAAATATTTGCGTAAGGTAAGTAATTATTTGAACATCCTTTATTGCCAAACCTCGGAAACCGTAAGACTGAATCAATTATCCCTGGAACCTGCTTAGGTATTCCATCATAATTTTAACGTAATCGCCTTATTATAGGTACAACAAAGCATCGCAAAACAGAGCTTCTGTACTAGCAATAATTAAATGTCGCCATAATAAATCCCTTTTTAATGGAGCCCCATAGAAGGTACTTTTCGAAAATGGCCCCTGAATGTGGTCCAATTTAGATTGTTTTTGATTGATGGACAGCGTAAAGTTTTAAATGAATTGGCCGTCCCTCGGCGAAGCCGTTCGCCCGGTTCGTTTACTTTGAT
Source organism: Aethes cnicana (assembly GCA_963971205.1). Taxonomy (NCBI): domain Eukaryota; kingdom Metazoa; phylum Arthropoda; class Insecta; order Lepidoptera; family Tortricidae; genus Aethes; species Aethes cnicana. The sequence goes on from OZ020284.1 coordinate 8,390,213, forward strand.
AAATAAAAAACCTTTTCAGCTATATGATTGGCGTTCAAATATGTGATTTCGTTTCTAGTCATTGTGTTTAAGAAGTACCTAACTATTGTATGTCTTAACAAGGAATACATAAGCTTTTGAACTTTGACTGTGAACGTTACGTATTCCTAAATCCCTTCCAATTTTGGTGTCAAAGAAGTAAAAACCACTATTAAGTGAATGTTATCTTACATTAACAATAGGGATGACGAAAGGGCGAAGAAATCGAAATTCTAATTAGTCCGTCAGTATTTTTTGTTTTATCAAATTAACAAAGAATGACTAAAACGCATTAAAGTTGGAGAGTGGGGGCTAACTACGTCACCGTTAGGTATAAATCGTACCTAACCGTGACGTTACGCGACATTTCAACTCAATATATCTCTGTATAAGTTTGATTACGTGAAAAAAGAAAAAATACGTGTCCAATACTTTTCAATAATCTTCCTGATAGACTAAGGAAAAAAAAGTTGTTGTCATCCCTATTGGAATAAGTATGGAAAATTCAACCTTTTTTTATACATTTCTACACTACTATATTTTACGTAGAAACAAAAAGCTTGCTTTATCAGATGCACATTCAAAAAAACACAATACTACGTCAGAATGAAACCATCAGGAAAATAGCTGTTCAGAAAGCTTTTTCATGTACCTATTCAATACTGAGTGGAAATAGGCCAGTGCGTGTAGTAGGTACCTACATATAATTTTATGTTTATTTTTTCTGCCGCTTCTGACGAAACTGATTTTGTGTTTTATAAATACCTCGGTAATGAAAAATTTGTCATCAGCGATAATAATTTGTGAATACCTTATAGAATACCTTTTTTTATTAATTTGCAAATATACCGACAGTATATTTGCAAATTAATAAAAAAAGGAAGTAACTAGTTGATAAATATTCACCCGGTGCAGTGTGTTTTCCAAAGATAGTTATGATTACTAAGAATACGTTTGTTTTCTTATATATTGTTTCTTATTACCAAATATAACCTTATATCTACTATATAAAAATAAGTCGGGTTTTCCTCCCTGACGCTATAACTCCAGAACGCACGAACCGATTTCCACGGTTTTGCATTCGTTGGAAAGGTCTCGGGCTCCGTGAGGTTTAAATCGGTACGAAGTCCGCGGGGTCAGATAGTTTGGTAATAAATATTACACAATAGTTAAAGTTGGCATGAGATTAAGTGTTAGATATTATTTATATTCTTACGTATCATCATGAATTTTCACACTTATTAAAAAATGGGTTTCCCTTTGCTTATAGTCACTTCAGTCGACTTCGGACCTAGCCTTTTGGTATCGTTGGTCCATTGTACTGGTGGAACCCGCGCATCTTTTTTCCGTACCGTACGTATTGTCTCCACTGTAAAACGTTCCTACGATATATACAGAAAATCTTCGGAATATGAACAAGAGATTTCAAGGAATCATCCCAAAGCACTTACTGATTTTCTCGTCACGGGGAAAATGTTTTAACGAAATGCTCTCGGGTGTATACATAACATTATTTTCCATCTGAGCCGACATATTTGCGACAACACCCAGCAAGATAAAGGTGACATTTATAGCTTAAGCTCCAGGGCTTACATGCGTATTTTCAAGAATATTTCATTATATTTTAAGCATTACATGGAACACGCATATTGACTCCAACGTCTTTTGGAGTAAATAAAATATACCTTAAAAAAGATTGACTGAAACTCAGAAATGCAAAGATGCGCGAAATAAATTATTCTACTTATAATTGTTTATACCTACACCCATCATCATTTTTATTTTGTTTCGTATTCGTTGTGCAGTGTTCTTTATTATAATTATTTTTCCGATTAGAACCTTTCTACTGATTTATATATGTCTTAAGTTATTTTATGTCCTACATACTTGTGTATGTTATTAAATTCACTAGCTATGTTTGTATATTAAAAATAAAATGATTGGTTTTTATATCCAAATTGAAGCAAGATTTTTTCTTAGTAGAGGCGAAGATAATTTTTCATTTAAATACTTTATCCGCCTACATAACAATACATTGTCTTCCATCGTCATAAATTTACTGTGAGGCAGCAGGTTTAGTTTTTAATCGAATCGAGATAATTCTATCACGACTGAAAAGACTACAAACAGCCAGTTTTCTGTGGTGCAACTCTAGCTCCAAGTTCATTGTGCTTGAAGAACTTGAAATTTAGTTTCATGAGAAACAACTGTATTTAAACGAACTCGTTTAGCGGGCAGAGTAGTGCTTTAATAAATAACCAGCTTCTGCCCTCAACTTCGCCCGCGTTGAATTCGGTTATCGCCTATGTATATGTCCTTTCTCGGGACTCCAACTATCTGCACTCTAAATTTCATCAAAATCGGTCCAGTAGTTAATAATTCCAACATTCCAACAGTTTTTAAAAATTTTGTCTGTTTAAATTTTTAAAAACTGTTGGAATGTGTTCTGTTATCGATTCTAAGTATCCCCAGCCAACATTTTACCGAATATCCTTCATTTACAGACTTTCGACTCTCTTTAGCTTTATTATTTGTAAAAATCTTTTCTAAAGATATTTTATTCAACTAAGTAATTTATACATTACTTTCGATGATACAAAAGATAATTATATTTTAGAAAAGTAGAGCACAATAAAATTGATCAATATGGTGGTTATGTAATAGATTTGTTCAGCTAGAAATATGTGGAAATTACGTTTTTAAATTTTCAAGACACTATTTCAATCCATGCTTTATCAATTCTAATTAAAGACACGACGCAAATACCTAGTCACTATACCCTTGTAGGTATAGAGACCATTCGTTGTGGAGATTAGTTTACGCTTAAGCCAGATCTTCGCCGTCTTTGCAGCATGGCAAAAAGTCTCATGCAGTTCAAAACAGCAGGAATTTTGATATCTCAAACTTGAAATAGACGATACTAGATTCGTTTCCAAAGTGTTTTGGTATTTCACTGCATTTATATTTCTCTCTACTAAACGTAGGTGGATCACACTTTCTACTAAAATGCAGCTGCGTATCATTGCAGGACCAGGATATTTTAGTTTCCGTTGAGAAACGCTTCATGTTTACTTCGATTTTTTTTTCGCTTGTCTCTTTGGTCTTTCGGTATATGTAATACCTCGAATTTGGATGAATCCGTTCATGTTACTTGTCGCCATTGGTCAGTAGTCTAGTTTATGTGCAGGCAAGTGCACTTCTCTTTCACATCTTAACACACTTTCACACCTCAGCGTGCGGGGTGTCGCCGGTTCGAGACTACCTAGCGACATACATTAATTTGTTGATTTTTCATTTTCCACTTTTTTTTTGTTTTTTATGAAGAAGAAATAAAATTTCTCTGAAGAGTAATTTTCTACAAATCTGAAGGAAGAAAAAAAAAAACATAATGTCAGCAAGTAAAAAGATAACTGATAACAGACCAAAAAAGTGCGTAAAATGTGCCCTAGAAATTAAAAATAAAGAATTTATGAAGTGCTCAAATTGTGTTTCTTTCCTGCATTTAGATTGCACAAATGTCACACTAAAGCGATTTTATTTTATGAGAAAAGACTCCAAGGCCACTTGGAAATGCAGCCGATGTATAGAAATTGCCACTGCAAATCATATATCTCCGAACACTTCAAATAAACAAATTGCAACTCAATCACCGGGGGGAAAAAATGAGGTATCGGGTCCTGAGATGCAGGAATCCTGCTCACCGACTAAAAAATGTACAGACGAAAATGAAACACTACTTGAACAAAGCCTAGACTCGCCTATCAGCTCATCTCTTCATACACCGAACAGCTCAGGGGAGGAATCAAATGAGGAATTGATTCAGGGATCTTTAGAAAATAGCGCTATAAGTTTGCCAAATAATAACTCAGAAATATTGGAATTAAAGGAGAGCATCAATGTACTGAAAGCGCAGCTTACAAGTGCTCATTTAGAAATAGAAAGTTTAAATGCAGAGATTACACGCTTAACTAAAAACCAGATTGATTTTGAACGGCAAGTTAAGACATTGAAAAATCTACTTGGCGCAGAAAGCCCCTTACGAAAGTCTACTCCAAAGCAGAAAAAAAAGAAAACCAGTAATCGTACCCAAATTTCACTGGACGACTCTACAAACAGTACACCGTGTCGACCTCTAGTTCAAAAAAACTCGCCAATTGGTACAAATAGTAAACAAATGGACCAAAATATACCAAAACCGCTGCAAGATGAATTGAATAACATAGAAAACATTGAAATAAGAAATACTCAGTCGAAATCTACTTCTACGCAAGGGGAAAATTTTCACAAGGAACCTAATACTAAACCTGGAAATAGGAAACTAGTTATTATGAGTACAAACAACAGGCATAATATTACAAATTTAATTTATAACGATACTTTGCTAAAAAATTTTTCCTTCTGCCACTATATCACACCAGGTGGAGGCATTCGAGAAATAGTCCGACAATTACAAAGTAAATTGAAAAACTTTACATCAAGGGATTATTGTATTATTTTGATTGGAGAAAAGGATTTTGAACTAAATGAAAATTATAATGAGCTTATACAACAAATTAAAGATTCTTTGAAACAAAACATCCACACAAACATAATCGTAGCATGTCCAACCTACAGACTTGGCAAGCCAATATACAACAGCAAAGTAGAATACTTTAATTCGATGTTATTGAACGATACACTCCGAAATGAGAATCATTATTCTTTTGACTCAAATCTGGACCTGTCCTTTGACATGTTCTCACAAACAGGGAGACTGAGTAATCGTGGTACAGCTAATATAATTAATTGTATCAGAAATTTTATTGAATGGCAGCTAAAAGATGTCCAAAAAAACTACGTAACTTCAAAAAAATACGAAAGTAAACAGAAAACACTTCTAGACTATTTTCCGATTAAAGAGCAGAAGAAAAATCAGTTTTTTCGTTCAAGAGCAGACTAAAGCGTTTGAATTTAGAATAATGCACCAGAATATAGCTAGCGCTCTATCAAAGCAAACTATTTTAGAAGTGGCATTAAATAATCTGAATGAGAATGAAAATTGTCCTCATGTTTTATGTCTAACAGAGACATTCATACAAAGAGGAAATGAATGTACTTTTAAACTCGAAAACTATACACTAGGGACATCATACTCTCGACGAAATGAGAAAAGAGGAGGTGTGTGTATTATGCTTAGGAAGGAAATTGTGTTCGAAGAAATTGAATGTGTTAAAGCTTTTGCAGTGGAAAAGTCTTTTGAGTGTTGTGGTATTAGAATTCCTAAATATGATGTTGTAATAATCTGTCTCTACAGGATACCAAACTCGTCTCCAGACTATTTTTTAAATAAATTAGATAATATGTTTCATAGTCTGACAAAAAAATTCAAGCAAATTATTTTATGCGGTGATTTAAACATTAATACTCTAGTTTTAAGTAAAACTAGCAGGGAGCTTATAGATATTGCTAGAAATTATCATCTCAAACTTCATATAAAGAAACCCACTAGAGAAAAAACTTGCATCGATCAAATTTTAAGCAATGTAAAAAATGTAACGTCCAGTGTGTTACCACTTGGTCTTTCAGACCATGACACTGCTCAGATGATAAGTTTTAAAGTCAGATCAAAAATTGTTGAGAATATATACTATTATAAATACAAACGTGATTACTGTCCAGAAAATGTAAAAAAAAATTCAAGACTGTTTGTCAAATCTCTCCTTTGCGGAAGTGTATTTAGAAACTGATCTAAATAGAGCATTTAATAAATTTCATGAACTAGTGTTGCTTTTTTATGATCTTTGTTTTCCTACGCAGCGACTGAAAATAAATCAAGGGATCTTTCAAAAGCCAAAATGGATATCAAATGGAATAAAAATAAGTTGTAAGAGAAAAAGATTACTTAGATTCAAATACTATAAAGATAAGAAGACGGAACGGAAAAAGAAAGAATACTATGACTATACAAAGCTTTTAAAAAAATGTATAAATAGAGCACAAAAAATAAAAAATACAAAATATATAGCAGACAGTAAAAATAAATGCAAAGCGTCATGGGAAGTAATAAAAAGAGAAACGGAAGATAAAATGATGACACAATATATTGACGAAATATGTGTAAGGGATAATGTTATCACTGAGCCTCTTCAAATAGCGTCACACTTTAATAATTATTTTATTGAGTTGACAAACTCAAAAAGTAGTATGGCTGTTCAAAATGGTGAATATCCCACGGTCACAAATAATAAAACTATTTTTCTAAAACCCTTCAGTGAAAATGAAATTGTGAACATAATTATGTCCTTAAATAACACATCTGCAGTTGGTTTTGATGAAATATGTACAAAAATAGTAAAAAAATGCGTACATCAATTAAGTCCAATTATTGAACATTTAGTAAATTTATCATTCGAAAAGGGAACATTTCCTGAATTGCTCAAGCTTTCTATCGTGAAACCTTTATTTAAAAAAAATGATAAAAAAGACATGGGAAACTACCGCCCAATTACTTTGATTCCTATATTTGCGAAAATTTTCGAAAAATGTATGTATAAACGCCTTATGGACTTTTTCAATACATTTAAAGTCATAAAACTAGAACAAAACGGATTTCAAAGGAATAAATCAACAACATTAGCCAGTTTTAATCTTATTCACGACATTGTTAGAAGTTTGAATGAAAAACAATACACTACCGCAATATTTTTAGACATGTCAAAAGCCTTTGATTTCGTTGATCATACCTTGCTCTTAAAAAAATTAGAAACATATGGCGTAAGAGGTCTAGCACTTGACTGGTTACATTCATATTTAAGTGATAGAAAACAGTGTGTGGACATTTTAAAAATAAATGGAGAAAATGTAGAGGAGCGTTATAGATCTGAATTAAAGTGCAACAGGTTCGGTGTTCCTCAGGGCAGTGTACTTGGCCCACTTTTATTCATTATCTACATAAATGAACTCCCAGATATAATTCCATATAAATCTGTTATGTTTGCTGATGACATTTCTATTGTTGTGACATCAAAAAAGAATGAAACTATTCAGGAACATGAAATTAAAATAAATGAACTGTTAGAAATTGTGATCAAGTGGCTGGAAAGATGTAATTTACAGATTAACATAGGTAAAACAAATTACATACAATTCAGTTCGAAAAAAAGCCAAAACATGAAACTAAATTTACAGTATAGAAATAAGTCAATTCAAGAAATGAATAATGTAGCATTTTTAGGATTAGCATTAGATAAACACTTAGACTGGCAGGCACAAACAGAAAAAGTTCGCTGTAAACTAAATAGATTTGTTTATGTTTTACGGAAATTAAGACGCACTTCAGGACTGCATGCCACTTTAGCCGCCTACCACGGGTATGTAAACTCGACCCTAAGGTATGGTCTTGTCCTATGGGGAAACTGTGCATATGAGCATTTTAACAAGGCATTCGCTGCACAAAAAAAATGTGTACGCGCTATTTATGGCCTAGCCCCCTATAAGTCTTGTAAGCCTTTATTCAAAAAACTAAGTATTTTGCCCTTACCGTGTCTTTATATTTTGGAAAGTTGTATTTTTGTAAAGAGACACATGTATTTATTTAAGACGGCGGCGCAAATGTCTACCAGAGATCAACGGGATCCGGGTCGTTTGGTTCATTATTGCATTCCTAGAACAGCCTTATATATAAATCATTGCTTTGCTATGTGCATGAAACTATTTAACAGACTGCCAAAATGTATACAGGAACTGCCTTTCAACCAATTTAAAAATAAGTTAACAAGTATATTGCTTGAAAAAAGTTATTATAATTTAAAGGATTTCTTCATCAAAGACTCTTTATATTAATTTTATTATTCTTAAAACATTTGCATGCCATTTAATATATAGCAGAATAAGCTACTTATTGTCTCCATGGCACCTAATGACATATTATGTAATAACTTATTCTTTCCAAATAAAAATCTTCTTCTTCTTCTTCTTCTTCTTCTTAAAAGTTAGTGTCAAACGGTAACCCATTCCCACCACAACTCATTGCTCGTCTCGACCGGCAGATACATCTGCCTAAATTTAATAGAAACATTTATGGGTAAGTTATACAGCATGGGACACGGGGTTTTTCCTGTCAATTTTGTTTGAAACTCTGTTTTAGGTACATTCACCATAGAAGAGCAGCTGGTTTCTTCAGAAACTAAACTATACCGTTCTTCTTCTAATACTTGGTGATTGACTGAAGTAGGTCTTGGCAGGTAATATATCTGTGGCAAATTCGTTAACAGATTTACTACTCGTACTATTGGAAAATTATAGTTTTTCAAACTTATGCGGCATGAGGTTTCCTGCATTACATATAATTAAATTAAAATGTATACTTAAAACGAGTTGATTCAATTTATATCTTCTTTACAATGCATGACTGGACGATATCCTTTGCATCGGGGCTCGTAGTAACATAGGAGTGGCTGAGCAATCTACACCAAACATTGACATATAATAACATATGGACGAACAGTGCCTAACAGAATATGTCAAAATATATGAAGCAAACTGACATTAGAAAATACGTTCCTATATGCTAACAACGCCACTTTATAATATGTGTCAAGATAAATATTTTATACAAAAGTAAACCTAACACTATAAGACTTAAGTGTCAAATTAACTGAGCGCCAAACGGGTGCCCGAGTTGTTCGGGCACCCGTTTTGACGGGCCATTTTTCTCCGGCTGATTGTGAATCCTTACTTATAATAGATCAATGATACCAAAGCGTCTCTCCGTCGCCAGACAAGTGAAATAAATAGTCTTAAGTTCGATCTGTGTCGGAAAAATTCTCCATAACGTTCAAAATTGTCATGCGATGCATCCAATTCTATCGCGAGCAGAAAACGTTTCTTGTTATTAAATTTGCGCGCTCGAGGGAGTGCCGGGAATTTCTCACCTCTTCTATAACATTATTGAAAAATATCTTACAAATAATATTTTTTTTATGTAAAAGATTGACAAACAGGCAGACGGCCCACCTGGTGGTAAGTAGTCACCGCCGCCTATAGACATTTGTAACACCAATGCGTTGCCATCTCGAAAGGGGATGAGGATAGGGCCTATGGGATAAAGGAGGATAGGGGACATGGGATTACGGGGGATGGAATAGAAGGATAGGGATACCTTTATTGGGTTGTTTCTTTCCTTCCCATCATTTTGCGAAGTAACTATGAATTTTTTGCTAGGTTAAATTCTATTCTAATTTCATAAGAAAGCAGAATCTCCAGGCACACTTTAATTTTATAAGTTGAATTATGGTCGTTGGACGCTATACTACTACTATTAATAAGTCCGGACCTATAAGTACTACTAATAAGTCTGTAGAAATGTCGCGTCTGTAACTTGAAAATTAAAAGTAACGATCAAATCGAGGGGACTATTTATAAACGATACTGAACAAAAAAAAACGAGTTTTAGAAAAAATGTCTGTATGTATGTCCGGATTTAACTAGAAAAATACTGGTCGGATTGCAACAAAATTTGGTATCGGGGTAGTTTAAAACAATGGTCAACATGTATAGGCTACTTTTTAACTCGAAAAAACGCATAGTTCCCGCGGGCACGCTATTACTGAATTCCATGCGGACGAAGTCGCGGGCAGAAGCTAGTTAGTTTATTATTGTCGAAACAGTATCCACTTTTAAGGTGCCATTATGAATTAATCTCAAGTATAGAAGCTAAAAATTTGTAAAACATAATTGTAACAGTATCCACCGCTCTTGCGCTACCCTAAAAGCATTCAAAAGTAGTTCAGAAGGCCAAGATTTCCCTTGGCTGTGAAATTACTTAAACGTAAAAATTAAGTATTTAAGTAACACTTTAATGTAGAACTAGTTTCTGCCCGCGACTTCGTCCGCATGGAATTCGGAAATAACGTTCCCGCGGGCATTATGTGTTTTTCTGAGATAAAAAGTAGCCTTTATGATGAACTGCGTTGTAAACTATCCCCATACCAAATTTTGTTGCAATCCGTCCAGTAGTTTTCGACTAAAATCCGGACATACATACAGTAATTTCTCTAAAAATTGTTATTTTGTGTTCAGTATTGTCCCCTCGACTTGATAGTTTCTTTTAATATTCAAGTTTCAGACGTGACTTCTTCTACAGACTTATTATTAGTAGTACAGATAAATGATGTAAAAAAATCACGAATACAATTTTAAATACAAATAAGAGACATATATATTTACCAAGGCCAGGGTTATCCCTATCGTTCCCTATAAGAAATTTCGTAACTCATGTGTAGTGGTGAAAAAACATGTTGTAATGTACATTAGTAGACAATTAATTGTGTTCCGAAAAGTAAAGGAGAAATTACATATGGGTACTTGAATGTATGTATTATAAATTAGATATATTATATTAAACAGGTAAACTAAGCCCGACTTGCGCGACTAACCTCGGGTTATGTTGATACAACTTATCTTGAATTAAGAGCTTAACGCGAGGTTAGCGGCTTGGTGCAAGTGGGCGTGAATAAATCAATGATATATACATTATTAACGGATTCGAATCACGCCAAAACTTTTTTAAATGAACTTTTAGTGACGCCCCCGTGTGTGGCTGTCAAAACTCCGATGACAGCAGGTTCCACAATCTCACAGGGTGTGTTCCGTATCACGCTCAAAACGCGCACAGCGTTCACAATGCTCATAAGTGTCCCGTATCGATTGTCACGCTCACGACCGTGTGAGCGCGTTTTTGATTCCGAACGATCATAAGCACGCTCACGGCGCCAACTCTAGTAACTGTCAAACTTTTTTTTAATAGGAAATCATGTCCTGTCAAATGTATAGTCAAATGTCACTTTGACGTTTGCGCTGACAGCGCCCATGCCCCGCAGCGTGATCACCGTGAGCGTCGATCGATGACGTCATCAATTTCCTGAGCGCTGTGAGCACGCACACAAAGTGTCCCGAAATGCGGTCAAATCGCTGTGACCGCGATACGGAACGCACCCACAGAGTGTACCTACCAAAAAGACTTGAAGTAAATTGTCGTTAAAAATACGTGTTTATAAAAATAAAATGAACTGATATATCATTGTTCACTCTGCGGTTCCTAATAAAAAACACAAGACTTATTGTCATTGATATAACATTTTATTTAGGTATTCAATATTGTATTATAATGGAACAGTCATCTTGTGCTCGAAAGAGTGATGTTATATTATATACGGAACAGAACGGATGTTATACGGAACATATTCGATTACTTCAAAAAGGATTGCACGAAATAATACGTGATGTAGGGATAAGTCTAAAAAGATAAGAGAAAAGCCTCGTAGAGGGACTACACAAATATTCTAATAGTATCCATACCTACTAATATTTTAAATGCGAAAGTAAGTCTGTCTGTCTGCCTGTTTCCTCTTCACTTCAACTGCTGGAACGATTAAGATGAAATTTTGTATGGAGATAGTTGAAGTCCCGGGAAAGGACATAGGCTACTTTTATCCTGGAAAACCGCGTAGGTACTCTCCAAAGAACTTGAAAGCCTTTCTTCGACCAGTAGTTTCGGTTGTGCATTGTCTGTCAGTGAGACAGTAAGGGAAGAGTGTTATAGTAAATCAATAAAGGTTAACCTACTACTACTACAGCCTATTTGGGTCCCACTGCTGGGCACAGGCCTCCTCTCATCACGAGAGGGTTTTGGGCTATAGTCCCAACGCGGTTGACCTACCTAATTAAAAATTGTTGCATGCTTGTTAAGTATACCAGTATACAACAATTGGATTGGAGAGATAATGGGTTGTCGCGTCTTCACGCAAGCTAGAAACTATTAGATAATGGCGAGTCAAAAACTTCCATCACGTTCTCGTACTAAACAAAGTGTTAAACAATTTGCGAAAAGCATTCGAGTAACGCACAAGGGCCTTTATACGTCACAGCGTGAATTGAATAATGACCCGAGCACTTTTCTTTGTGAGAACTTGCCAGTCATTATTTCTAAATAATTTCGGGGTAGAGTGGACCGTAATAACAAGGTAGGTAGCGGAATTACGAGATTTGGATTTATTTCTTGACGTTACTTTAGAAGTGTACCTAGATGGAGGTTTTTTCAAGTTTATTTATGTAGAGATCTTCTACTATCTAAAGTCCCGCGCCTTCACATTTCAAAACGCTTCAATTTCTTTATTATTATTTAAAAAGCACCACCAACACTCTCAAGGCATAGTTAATGGTTGTCTCAGCACGCACACATGTGTTGAGAGTGTTGGTGGTGCTTTTTAAATACATTGAAGCGTTTTGAAATGTGAAGGCGCGGGACTTTAGATAGTAGAAGATCTCTAATGGATTATCAGCCCCACAACTATGTGAAAATAAATTAAATTGATGAATGCTGGAAATTAAATATAATGATCTTTTACTTTACGTATTTAATTTGATTAGAGCGAATTACCGTAGAAAAAAATTGTATATGTGATCTTGAGCTAGTCTAGTATTTTTATAGAAAACTAGCCTTTTTTTCCGCGACTTCGCATGTCATTAACGTTACCTATTCATAACATGAACGAACGTAACTAAATAAGCCTAAGCACACTGTACTATTGGATCAAACAGTTTTAATGGAATAGGTAGTACCCTATATTGTCTTAGCCACACGAGCGTCTAAAACAACCAGTAGTAGTCGGATTAACCCGGGTATCCATTACTACGGTAGAATATTCGGTATTTTTTGCGGATTTCCTGATGTTGATTTTATTCTGACGTCGGTGGAGATTGATGGCAATGTGCGACGCGTCCAATGTTGGGCTAAGGGTGGGTTGATTCAAGCATAGTTGACGGACTCCTGATGGTCAAATACGGCGAGCTGTCATTCTACACAGAAACGTCATTTTGTCCCATAGTAAAATATTTAACGATAACGATAACTTTAACGGACGGTTTGAATCAACGCGCCACTGGACGGCGATTTTAACATAGAGCGAAGCGGGTTTTAATTACATTACCTAATGATTTACATACCCAGTTTTAGTCAAGGGTTTTTGATTCATTGACCAATGGTGAGTTACGTGGATTCTCTTAGCCGATCGTATGAATACTTGTTACTGAACTTAAGGGAACCGAAAACCTTCCGTATTTATTGAATCTCGCGGTATTAGTTCAAAATGATACTCTTTTTATCTTTATAGTGATTCCTAAAAACGAATGAGTGAAACAGTTGAAACGAGCCAGTCATTAAATGATGCCGTGGTGGCCTAGTGTTTCGACCTACCGCCTCTCATGCAGAGGGTCGGGGGTTCGATTCCGGCTCGCACCTCTAAGTTTACTTATGTGTGAAATTCAACTTGAATTTACCACTCAGCTTTTCAGTGAAGGAAATCATCGTGAGGAAAACAATTGCTAAAATAAAGTGTTTGTAACTAAAAATAGCTAGGTTATCATTCTGGCCTTTCTTTATTTCAAACTATCTCACCCGATGTCCACACGTCTACCGAAGTAAAAACAATGTGATATTACAAAATCTAATTTAACTCAGCAGGTTTATAGGCGTTAAACTAACCGAGGTTGAATTTAAACTGGGTTTAATTAAACCTGATTGTTGTAATTGCTGACCGCAAATCAAACATGGCGGCCAAGTAATAAGGTCCGCTAACAACCTGTAGGTAAATCATATTCATGCAAACTCGAACTTTCTTTTAGTTCTTCACAAAATTGAATATTATGCTTCTACTACTACTACTAATACAGCCTATTTGCGTCCCACTGCTGGGCACAGTACTCCTCTCATCACGAGAGGGTTTGGGCTATAGTTCCCACGCGGACCCAGTGCGGATTGGGGACGTCAAACACATCCTTGAATTACTTCGCAGATGCGTGCAGGTTTCCTCACGATGTTTTAAAAGCTCAGTGGTAAATTCAAATTGAATTTCGTACACAAGTAAACTTATATGCTTCAGTTACTTATCAGTTAAAGCAGACGTAGGTTCGATTTCGTGCAATGAACGTAACAACGTGTTATTAGACGTCACTGTGTGTGACATTGATATGGTTGAAACTTCATGTAGTAAATAACTTGATTTTTGCAAAAATATAAAACCCGACTGCAAACAACATTTTGATTTCACATATATTATATACTAGCTTCTGTCCGCGACTTCGTCCGCGTGGAATTCGGTTATAGCGTTCCCGCGGGAATTGAGCGTTAAACTGTAATAAATTATATACAAAACCTTCCCCTTAAAATACTCCATCTATTAAAAAAATCGCATCAAAATCCGTTGAGTAGTTTCAAAGATTTAAGTATACATAGGGACAGACAGACAGCGAAGCGACTTCGTTTTATATAGTGACCGACCGAAACATGTTATTTTGCCGAAACCGAAACCGAAACCGAAGGTTCGGTTTCATTGTAGTTTCGGCCGAAACCGAAACCGAAACCGAACCTTTTATAAAATAAAAATAAAAGTCCTTAAAAAGTCGAAAAAATGTTAGTAAGCCCGTTTTTTTCTAAAATTAATATCTCGCCGACCTATAATTACAGGTTTCTACTTTCAAAGATTTCATCATCATCATCATCATTTCAGCCGAAAGACGTCCACTGCTGGACATAGGCCTCCCCCAAGGTTCGCCACTCAGACCGGTCCTGTGCTACTTGCTTCCACCGGTTTCCCGCGACCTTCACGAGGTCGTCGCTCCATCTTGTTGGAGGCCTACCGACAGCTCGTCTCCCGGTTCGCGGGAGCCACTCGAGAACTTTCCGGCCCCATCGGCCATCAGTCCTGCGAGCAATGTGCCCCGCCCACTGCCACTTAAGGCTCGCAATTCTTCGGGCTATGTCGGTGACCCCAGTTCTACTGCGGATATCCTCATTTCTGATTCTATCACGCAGAGAAACCCCGAGCATAGCCCTCTCCATTGCCCTCTGAGTGACTTTGAGCCTTCTTATGAGGCCCATCGTAAGCGCATACATAGCCTCCACCTCATCGTCGGAGTGCGTCGAGCGTAAACCTGTATAACCTTCAACGAATATCGTTGTGTTATTCTGAGTACAAGGCACGCTACCCTGGTCGACACACTCTCGATCTTCACCACATTGTTTCTCCTCCCTGGGACTGTTGGTCGCCCTCCCGGAAATAGAACAGGTTACCGGACTTCAGGGTTATCATGTCCTCCCCCTCTCTCCGGACTTCTGATAATCCTATGATTCCCCAACGTAACCTGCTCAATTCTTCCTCCAGTTCTAGTATCTTTTCGTCAGTCCGCAGCGTACGGCAGTTGTATGTTGCCAGGGCCAAGGGTCGTCGGTTTTGGTAGCCGAGTCTCTGCCGGGGATTAACTTTAGCACCCCCTGCCCCGCCGTTACCATGGCCGCTACCGGAGCCAGGAATAGCGGGGCCGCCGGGGACTGGGGGTCTGGGCATTGATTGTGGCACTTTCTTGGTCCCAAGTATATAGATCCCTTGGGGGGGATTGCCATAGTCGCCACGCTTGGCAGGCGGGTTGGCGACCGCAGTTTGATGAAGGTAGTTCTCGGAGGACGCTGCTGCCCATCCTCCGGTGTATCCCTTAGTCGCCTCTTACGACACCCACGGGAAAAGAGGGGGTGGTGCAATTCTTTGCCGGCACCACACGGACCAAGATTTTTTCAAAGATTTATCACAATGAAATTTCAGCACAGTTACAGAGGTTCTGTTTGAAAATTCAACTACCCTATAAAATAAAGTGAAAAAAATACATTATTTCAAATAAGGTACGATGTTGTAAGTTTCGGCGCGGCCGAAAGGTTCGGCCGTTTTTGGCCGAAACCGAAACTCGGGCCGAAACTTGATTTTTTGGCCGAAACTGGCCGAAACCGAAACCGAAACCGAAATTTCGGTCGGACACTAGTTTTATACTATGTGATGATATATTTTTGTAATCCATTTATTCAACCCTTCATTTTGATACCCCACTCGGCATTGACAAAAAAAAAATGGAAACGTTTAAAATGCCTCCAAAAGTCAGCCATTTTTTTTTTGCAATTTCCACATGTACCCAGTGTCACTGACACGATTAAGACGAATCTAACGACACATCGCAAGCTAAAATTCATCCAGCCATTTAGGCGTGCCAAAGAAATATACATACATACATACACTCGAAAAACATAACCCTCCTTCTGGCGCAGTCGGGTAAAAATCACAACAAGCAGTGGCAGAGATCGTCGCTCGTCTATAAGGAGTCTATTCCTGTTACCTTGTTTGTAGGTTGTGTACACTTGTTGTGTAATCGCTGATGCGTGGTGTTCATATGGACCAAATTTCCAGCGAAAACGTGCCGTGGACGTAGTTACGGAATTTCCAAATTCCCGTAAATACAGACCGCATTACTCTATAAGTGTTGTCCAAATATCAGGAAACGTGTGTGAATTTCATCCGTGTTCTGGTTAGAACCAACGTTTATTAAGTTTCCGAGAACAGGCGAGTCTCTGTTACAATGCTGTGCGCTCGTTTGCCTATACGATTGGTATATAAAAAAAAACAATCCATCATGCTAGAAGCTTCTACTTGTATGCAGCAAGTTTAACCATAAAC
The DNA here is from genome assembly GCA_963971205.1 of Aethes cnicana. NCBI lineage: Eukaryota > Metazoa > Arthropoda > Insecta > Lepidoptera > Tortricidae > Aethes > Aethes cnicana. Next base: position 8,406,766 of record OZ020284.1, read on the forward strand.
TTGACATCGATAATTCATCGATTTTTGCACATGCACCTAATCTGCGTTCATATTTTTCAAATACCTAAATTGTATCTACTCGACATACCTTTCAAATCTCAAGAATTAAATAACGAGTGTTAACATGGTCTGAGTAGATAACACGATCTTTGGAAAAAAAAAACTTACTTATACCCGATTGCAAACAAACTTTTGATGTTACACTATACATTTTTGTAATCCGTTCATTAAGACCTTTATTTTGATACACCACTCGATAGGCTTTGACAAAAAAAAAATTGAAACGTTTAAAATGCCTCCAAAAGTCAGCCGCTTTGTTTTATGCAATTTGATATGATATACTAACCCAGTGTCACTCTCACAATTAAGAAAAATCTAACGACACCTCGCATGCTAATATCCATCAAGCCATTTAGGCTACAGAGCATGCCAAAGAAATATACATACATACACTCGAAAAACATAACCCTCCTTCTAGCGCAGTCGGGTAAATATAGAAACATACTCGTAAATCTATCTTCGAAAACATTCGGCACGAATGAATGCTCAATGAACAATGTCCGTGTCTCGTAAAAAACGACGATATAGGTAATTACGAGCCCCTAGGCTCTGCTAATGCACCACTTCTCGCATTATCACTCGATCGCTTCAGCGGAAATCTTTAAACCATTTGTATCTCTTAATTGAATTTGAGTAAAAGTAAATAATTTAAAATGAATGACAATAAAGAAGTACTTTTTATACGATTTTAACCTTCAAGTTGTTTACCCGTTAACGGCAGCATTAGATCGAGCAATCAAATTGTGTTTTATCTTCTATTTTGACTCTCAGAAAACTTTTTCATCTTGCTTTCCATCAGGTAAGATGGTGGTCAAGTACTTTGCTATCTACAATGAAAAAAACATTTTTTTAATATTGAAATACGACCACTATTTTTATCTGGGTCACATGCCTACTAATAAGTCAAAAAGTAGGCAAGCAAGTATGCTTTTGATCACAGTCTTCCGTACCCCTGTTGAATAAAAAAAAAACAAAAAAAGACATTGGGAACGGAGCTCGAGGGCAAGAAATTAGTACGGCTTACAAATGACTACATAAGCCACAAGGGGCTTTGGATGATTAGATAAATGATTAATAGATAAGTAATAAGTAAGTCCATTTAAGTAATTTATACGTATCCCTTCTGGATTTAATCTTTTTTAAAAATTTCAACATGAACGTGCCACTCAGACTTTCGAATAAATATCAAAATATTTTCTCTCAATAAGATGCCCACTGAAGAGTGCCACAGGTGTGTGTTGTGAATGTTTAATTTTTAATTTATTAGTTTACTAAAAAAAATATATGAAATTTTATATTAAACAGCGGACGAAAACTACACATAGTGAAATGAAAACTACCGCCGACAGTCACACTTAATCATATTGTATGTAAACTAACTACTGAGTCTAAATTCATATTGACATTTCGGTAGGTAGTGTGCTTAATTACAGTTTTCTTGGACTCTTTAATTAATTAATGCGTATCTGTTGAATTATATCCTCAGATAAGTCGTTACATATTGGTGACAACAGGTATGGCCAAAGTTGTAGCTAAATGTTACGTGGTTCCAAAAATATTATTAAAAGAATCATTGAAGCTCCGCAAATGTCTTAAACAACATTCGTTGACCTGAAAAAAGTTGCCTCTGGGAAGCTGAACAAATGTCTACTGTCTGAAACAGTACACATACGAATAGTACATAAATGGCCGTTGTAAATCGAGGTTGACTGCCCACGGTTGCAACTCGGATTGACCGGTAGTCGGCGTGGTTTTAGTGGCCACACAGCCTTCGTAAATACTTTTTTCCGGTTGTATACAGTTGTGTCTGTTTCAGGAGTTTTATTTTATTTTGCACCGGCTGATATTTTAAAAGAAATAAATTCAAGATAGGTAGGCAGTTCCGAAAAATATTATTTAAGGAAATGATGTTTAAAAGTAGGTACCTGTTCGGCAAAGATTTACTTCTTAAAGATTCTTTTTTTGTTTAAAATGCAGACTATATTAGAAATGTTTCGAGTCAATGCTGCCGAGAAATAGAAAAAATAAAAACCGGCCACGAAGCGAGTTAAAGTCGCGTAGAGAGGGTCCCGACCCTTGATTATTTTCAATGACGTCATTTTCAAACCGTTTCTCAGGATAAGCTCTTTTATATGATAGATTTCAAATACCATGGACTTCTTAATAATTTTCCTGTAATCTATAGGTCAATAACTATCCTCCGTATTTTTTCCAAAATTTTAAGTCCAATGGTTTCAGAGATAAGGGGGGTTGGGGTGGTAATTTTTCGCCTATTTTCTTATAAATATAAATAACTATGGTCTATGTTTAAAATTCATTTATTTTGGTTACACGTCCGTCTTTGGATCACAAATTTACATATCCGTACCAAATTTACACTTAATCGGCCCAACAGTTTTGGATAAAATCGACTGTGACTTACGGACGGACAGACACACGAGTGATCCTATAAGGGTTCCGTTTTTACCTCTTGAGGTTCGGAACCCTGAAAACGGTTTTCCTTTTTCATCTAATTTGTTTAATTCATAGACGTATACTATCCGGAGTCAGATCATCAGATATGTGGAAGCGAAAAAGGTGATCATAAACATCTGAACAAGATCTTATTGCCATGACGTTAGATTTCGTGATCACATATTTATAAACACCCTTGTTTGTTACGATAATCTCATGAATGGACATCATTTAGGGTCACAGCTCACCACATCAACTAGGCGTCGCCCCGCCTTGCATGAGTCATAGAAATTCAAATAAAGAATCGGGGAAATAAAAGTCGATCACAAGAGGGTTTGAGTTTCAGAACCCTTCCTTCCTTCTTCAATTACTTTAAAAATGCATATGCAGATTTCCTCACGATGTTGAACTTCACCGAAAGGTTTAAATTGAAAATTGATTTTCTCACATAAGGGAACTGAAAGGTGCGAGTCGGGTTCGAACTTCCGACCCTATGATGCATGAGGCTTACCACTTGGACACCATGCCTTTTGCAGAAATACCTAATTATTACACGATCGTAGTTACTGTTCATTTCGCATTTGTAATGAACTTTGTCAAAGTTTTCTGTTTTAAACGTATGACGTTAAGGTTCCGTTCTTTAATTTGATCTTTTCAAGTTTTACTTATTGATGTAGTAATAAGTATTAGTACAGCTTTTACGTCCACGGATTACTCAATCAACAATTATTTACCTTCATAACTTCTTTTTCAAGTAAGTTTGCACCCTACTAATTAAATGTCATGTTAATAATAATGTTATTTAGTAATGTATTCTGCCTGTCATGTGGAAACTACAATAAAAAATTAACATACTATTTTACATAAAGCGCCTTCGAGGTTTTAATATCGTTTCCACACACTCGTTCGTTTATTATTCTAACCTTATTTTTAATAAACTTAAATAGCGATAAGAATTACTTACATTTTTCATAAAAAATATCATCAAGTTCCCGTCGTCTTTCGAATGTATTGTCTGAAACAGCATCTGCAACAAAAGAAGGGAGATGTTAAATACTTTAATTTTGTACCCGGGGTTTAATTTATGACTTTTTCATTTTACCTACTCTGAATGAATGAGTTCTGTCTTGTTATTTAAAGACATAAAGGTAATTGTATTGAATTTATTAAAACACTTCGTATGCGCAGAAATATTAAAATGAAAAACCAGTTTTTTCCGTTCCCGTGGGAATTTCGGGAAATCATCTCTTAGTGCTCCCCTACGTTCCCTAAGGAAACTGCATGAGAAATTTCAGCTCTCTACGACTAGTAGTTTCGGCTGTGCGTGAATCGATCAGTCAGTCAGTCAGTTTCTTGTTATGTATATATATATATAGATTAATTTCATTCGCTATTTCCATCATTAGCTACCTACTTTAATCCGAGCAAAGCTCGGTCGCCCAGATACTGAGTATTATGCTATAAGTAAGCATATTTGTCTTTGAACTAAGGTTTCAAAAATACATTTCGTATTACAGCAAAATGGAAAATCATTATAGAATTTCCAATTAAACGTCTAGGAGAAAAACTCCAAAGGCGCCTCGAAACTTGAATGATAAACATTTTCTTTGAAAACTGATTTCGCGGAGTTGGGAATTAGTTAATAATTCTGTAGAACATCAGTCCATCGGTACTGGAGAGGGTTGGAACCAACCCGTGCACTAATTGCAGACCCTGGGCAAATTAGAGGGCTCCAGGAATATGCTCGAGGCAACGGCCGGATAGGATACGAACAATTACGCAAAACCGTTTTATTGAAAGGAATTTGTGCAGTATTGTTAATTAGCTGGTTTAGCTGTAGTTACGAGTTGTTACGGAAAATGATTTTTTTTTTGTCGTACCTATCACATTAACTAATGATATGTTATGTCCGTTTTCAATTTTCGCACCACAGATGTCAATTCAATTGCATATGTTGCAAATTCACATTGAGATGTTCACCACTTAAAATCAACCTGATTAGATATTGCCCTTTAAAATAGTCTTATCTACATGATTAAAAAAATACAAGATCACGACGTATAAAGATAAATAGTACTAAATGGTACAAAAATAAATAAGTATGAAAATTGTAAAAAAATTATGCGTCTTGAAACTTAAAAAATTAAAATGAAAATATTTATTCAGCAAATAGGCCACATCTGGGCACTTCTACACGTCACATTTAAATGAATTTACCAGCGCTTCCAAGACCCATTGCTTGAGAAGAAGCGCCGCAACAAACTCAGGAGAAGGCCTTTTATCAAAACTTAAACATACAGATTCACCTAACATTTACATTAATATGTATAAGAATACATATACATATTTATAGGTACAGTCGAGTACGCCAATATATACACACTTTTGCACCTTACCACGTTGTAATAAGGTCCAAAAGTGTACACTTATTAATGTACATAATAAAACTTGATAGGAGAAAGTAGCCTGAGAACGCGAGGCTTTACAGAAACCTCTCTATAATCACGTTCCCTGTGACTCCGTCAAACGCATTCAGTCGCCGAGTCTCACGACAGTTGACTGACATCTACGCAGGTTCAAAACCTCAGTGGGAAGATTTGGCAGCCATCCAAACAAGTTGGAAAAGAAATCCGAACTTTCGTTCCTCATTAATGTTATTAAACTGGCTTTGTCGAGGCTTTCACAAACGAAAAATGACGATGTAAGTAGACGATCGTTACTCCTGGAGTTCGTTAGATGAGCTAATGCCTGACCCTGGAATTCATTATGTTGCTTCATTTATCGAAAGTCCCTTGGAGTAAGTAGGCCATGAAAATTGGTTGACGGCATCAAATTAGAAATTGTGATTTTTCGCATCGCTTCAGACCTCGAGATTGTTTTTCGTTATTTAATAAGGGTGACACGTTGGCGTGTCGTCATGTAATAATAAGGATTTATGAGATTTGGAATTCATAAAGATGACTTTAAGAAAACGCAATAATTGTCTGTTTTGATAATATATGAGTAACATCGATCTTTCTCCTGAGGTGTTTCCGTCGAGCTATGACATGGGGATCTTCAAGAAGCGAGTGAATAGAGCTCTTAAAGGCCGGCAACGCATTGGCAACTCCTCTGGTGTTGCACTTGTCCATGGGCGACGATGACTACCTCCCATCAAGTAGCTCGTCTGCTCGTTAGCCCCCCTATAGTATAAAAAAAATACATCCATTACTAATATTATAAATGTGAAAGTGTGTTTATTTGTTTGTCCTTCCTCCACGACATAACGACTGCACCAATTTGGATTACGAATGGAGACTATCTCTGACTCTGGGAATAACATAGAATACTTTTTTATCGCGATATTTCCACGGGAACAGGTTTTCCACGTATCAAACCAGTTTTTATCTAAGTATGTGTATCGTATCTTCGGGTACTTACGCATATAAGTCTACGCGGGACGAAGTCGCGCGCAACGGCTAGTAATCCATATTAATTAATATTATAATGCGAAAGTAACTCTGTCCGTCTGTCTGTCTGTCTGTCTGTTACCTCTTCACGCTTCAACCGCTGGACCGATTTCGATGAAATTTGGCATAGAGATAGTTGGGGTCCCGAGAAAGGACATAGGCTACTTTTTATCCCGGAAAAACGCATAGTTGCCGCGGGAACGGGATAACCGAATTCCACGCGGGCGAAGTCGCGGGCAGAAGCTAGTGCATAATAATAATCTGTCTGTTTATAAGTCTGACTGTTACCTCTATACGCATTTGATGAAATTTGAAAGACATGGCCGGTTTTTTTATCTCGGAAACGTTATAAGTAACCAAATTCAGCTAGTGTCATATTTTTCACAAAATTAATAACCTCTAGATATATTTAAAAAAAAAACCGTGGTGGCCTAGTGGTTCGACCTACCGCCTCTAATGCCGAGGGTCGGGGGTTCGATTCCGGCTCGCACCTCGAAGTTTACTTACGTGCGAAATTCAATTTGAATTTACCATGAGCTTTTCAGTGAAGGAAACCATCGTGAGGGAATCTGCACGCATCTGCGAAGTAATTCAAAGATGTGTATGAAGTCACCAATCCGCACTAGGCCCGCGTGGGGACTATAGCCCAAACCCTCTGATGATGAGGGGAGGCTTGTGCCCGGCAGTTCAGTGGGACGCAAATAGGCTGTGTTCGTAGTAGTAGTAGTAGTAGTGGATCTATTATAACGGCAAAACCGCTTTCCCACTGTATTATATCACAAAAACAATGAACTGAGTTTCCAGTTTTCACTGGATAATAACCACTCAGCACGGTCTCAGATATCAACAATATCAATTGTATAATGCATTGAATTAATTGGCTTTGCTTTGTACGATCGATGGCACCGCAAACACAATGAACTTAACTATGAATATTTTTTTTCAAAAATTAAATTTTTGGCACACGCTTTTATTGTGACTGTACTTTTCTTCAAATCCTTCATCTACCCTTCAAGACGAATCAAGCGAGCCCAAATTCGATGGGTTATGTAGTTTTATTACGGAGTTCTATGGCCATCCTCCAGCTCCATCATCAGATCAGCTCCACGTCATCATAATATTGCATTGTCACGCGATTTACACATTCGTGCAAAAGGCCATGGCAGGATAAGGGAACATCTTGTGCCTTAATAGCTTTTCCGGCTATTTTTTTTTGTGATGATGAGTCCTGCTGTTAGTAACACTTATACAAAATTACAGCATTCTCCTCTTCTTACTTTCCAAGAAAAAAAATAATTAAGAAAAATCATTTTTCATGAATATTTCCGCTTCTGTATATTTAATTAATTCGTGCTTTAAACATATAATACACTTAGCCGAGACGGACAATATGTCACTATAAAACGCATAACATTCCCTAGACAGTTTCTTTATTTTAAGGGTTAACATTTTTCATTTTTTTTTTCATAAGTTCTGAGAGAGTGACACCTCCAATTTTTTAACACATAATAGCCTTTTTGATGGCCTATAACATAAATAAAATTCAAGCTTCTAGCAGAATTAAATAAGGATTTATTATCTTCGTTATTTGTCTATTATACTTGAAACCAACGGGTTTAAGAAAATCAGTTTATAAAATTAAATAAAGGACCTGGGCGACCGAGCTTTGCTCGGGTGAAAATAGCTAAAACCGAGTTTTCTCAGACCTAACTAGATCGATTTGTCACCCCCGAAAACCCCTAGATTCAAAATTTCATGCAAATCGTCAGAGCCGTTTCTGGGAAATGAAGAAATGTAAGACTAGCCGCGTAGACTTAGAATTTGCCCGTACCCGATGATACTATACATACAGATGGTTATAGTTATAGAAGTGTTAAAAAAAACTGATCTGACCCGTAGAAAACCCGTTCCCGTGGACATATCAGGATAAAAAGTAACCTATGTTATTCCCATGGTTTCAAAATATCTCCATACAACAACATACAACAGTTTGAAGGAAGAACTAACAAACACGCTTTCACATTATTATATATGTTTTTATCCCCATTAATGTTAGCTTTCAAACATTTGCATGTTTACTATTTATAAGACACTGGCATTGTTGATACACATACTCCTGCCTTGTACATCTAAACTAACACACAATGTTAAGCAAATAAATTATTTCATTTCATTTATAATATTAGTATAGATAGGGACTAGAGCGTTTAAAGGATAAGGTTAAACGTACGGGTTCAAGCACCCTCTCCAGCTCTAATCTTTTATCGAATAAAGATTGAAGTATATTTTTCTTACCTGCACAGAAGTAGTTTTGTGGGAAAATGCTTTAGTCTTAAGTTTTTACTTCTGTAAGATTTATTAATGTTCAATGCCATTTAATACGATTTAATACCTAAAATCAGAATCACTTTGATCCGAGTGCTCTCCGAGTCAATACACGTCACCGTCCGGCGTGAATCGGAACGGTACCGCGACACGCCGCGCCGGAACAATCGTACTTGGTTTTCAATTTCCTACAGTCGCTTTAAAGTATTTTTAGAACACCGCCCTACCAGTTAACGTTCCGTTTCACGTTTGTATCTGGGATGAAACTGTTATTGAGAAAGAGTATGAAATTAAGCACACGCATGAAGAATGTATTCTGACGTATGAAAAATATAATCAAAGAGGTAAGTCCCCATGATAAAATCAATTAGAAATATCGTGATACATATTCATTTTAAAAAGCAATTTCTTAAAAAAGTGCTTTATACATATACATACATGCATGCATGGGTTAAAAGCAAGTTAAAATTGGTAGATTGACTTACAAAAAGTATTTTGAATGCGGCCTTTTGCTTTTGTTTTACAACTGAAGGAATTGAGGTAAAAAATGCATCATGGGAAATATCAAATTAAAGGTCTTTTTATTTATTTCCGTGTTGTTGTTTAGCATCAGTGAACAGGTTTCTGTAAAGTACACAGAGTAGAACTTAAAGCTATCAAAGATATTATAATATTGTTTGTGGAATTATAATTTGTTGTGTGGTCCAAGGTTTCTATAATAGAGCAGTTTTATTATAAGTTGGTTCATATTTTTTATTTATTTTGTACTTTAAACGAGCTGGCTATATATGTACTTATTAATCAAACAAACTATCAAAAAAAAACTACTACTACTACTACTACTACAGCCTATTTGCGTCCCACTGCTGGGCACAGGCCTCCTCTCATCACGAGAGTGTTTGGGCTAGTCCCCACGGGGGCCCAGTGCGGCAGTGGGGACTTCACACACATCTTTGAATTACTTCGTAGTTGCGTGCAGGTTTCCTCACGATGTTTTCCTTCACCGAAAAGCACAGTGGTTAATTCAAATTGAATTTCGCACATAAGTAAACTTAGAGGTGCGAGCCGGAAAAAAAACGGCCCTGAGGATTTGGACGAAATTCGGTTTTAAGTTTGCGAAAAAACGATCAATTAAATTTAATCATTCATTCAGCAAATTGACCTCATTCGGGCACTTTTACACATCAGAAAATTACTTAAATGAAATCTACCAGTGCTTGCTAGCCCATTGCTGAGAACAGGATAGCCAAACAAACTGAGCAGAAGCCTTTTATCTAAATTTCAATTAAAATAATTTCACTTTTCACCTAGTTATCACAAACATAAAATTCATCATTTTATCTACACCTTGTTTTCCGGAATGCCGTCATGTGGAACGTAGTTCTCCTTTTTTTAAGTCGGAAGGCAAAGTCAAAATCGAATACGTATTACGCAACTTTTACGTTAACTTTTATCAGAGATGTCTACGAGTAAAGAAAATAATCCAAACAAATACATCAACGGTAAAAGGCGATGAGGAAGGGAACCCATTATTTCAATTAATTTGTAAAAGATCGACGTGCTCCAGAGGCGTTGTTGTAATCTCGTAATTATTTTATTACACGTCTCTTGATTTCCTGCTCCCGACATATCCGGAAAACTTTTTTCCTAGTGAGACATTTAGAGGAAGTTGCAGGTAGCGGATCCCGAACAATTTACCGCTCAAGGGTCCTAAAACGTGCCTTTCTTCAGGGAATGTTGAAATGGCTCCATTCACAAGGTTTGCATGCCACCTTATTAGCTTTTTCCCCTCTAATTATGAGTGACATGACGAGGGTGGAAAAATATTCAAGAGATTGTATTTACCAGCGTCTTTTTCAATGCATTTGTGTGATTTAAATCCCGATCCAAAGTTTGAGTATATTATCATTTTATTGTAGCAACTGGTTTTTGTCTGTATCTTTAAAGTTAGTTCTCAGTTTTTAAAATAACATTTAACCATTATAAATATTTGCATAGGATATTGTGTCGTCATCCATGTAGGTACATAATTATACATATAGTTATAGTTAAATAGATATGTGTAACTAGCTAAAGTCGAATATCAAGATATTTTATCTACTTATTAGGTATTTACTTAAAATATTTGTTCCACGTGCACGTGCAGTTAGTCTACTTAAAGACACCTAGTTACTTATTTTTCATCACACTTGCTAGAAAACGGTCATTACAGGCAGGCAAAGCGGTCTCTAAGGCCCAGATTATGACCACGGGCTTTCGAGATTTCTTATGACCCCACGGGCCGTAATGTATTTGTTTTCAATTGCTTTCTTCGAAATAATACAAATTAAAAAGTAAAACTACTCAAATGGCCGCACTATTGTTAGTGGCCAGTACGAATTCAATATTTAAGAATAAACAGAAAAAGGTTTCGTCCTACTGAATATTTCCTTTATTTTCCTCGCAAGTGTGATGAAAAACATTGTGTGTATCACGGCCGGTATAGGAATTGCAGTCTCGAGCCCATTTAAAGCCCCCGACCTTCGGTTTCGGGCTTATAAATGCTCTCAACTACAATTCCTTGCTTACCACCCTTAATACACAATGTACTATTATGTAATACACGGTATTGCCGATGAAAGAAATGGAGTGTATTACACGAAGAAAATCCAGAATAGGTACCTACTTATTTTTGCTGCGATATTTCGAGGAAACACTTTAAAATAAAGGGTTGGGATTTCACCTCGACACAAACTCAGTCCAAAAGTTCGCACGACAGGGACCGGTCAGTTTAAGCTGCCGTGAAATCTCTTTGTAAATGGCACGCTATGACCGCCGAATCTTTATTTACGCTTCTATTAAAGTTTCACGACCCTATTGAATTTATGTTAAGTCGGAGCGCGGTGAGCTTGAATTTAAATATTGGTTTAAAAATCTTGTTGGAGCTCTCTGAGAACTTGACTTTCATTTGGCTGTTCAAAGAATTCGCTGGTTGTACAGATGTAAATCAACAGAGCTTTTACATTTTTGAATGCAAACAAATTTTGATTCGCGACTATGTCAGTAACAATTTCTATTTTAATTAATTTGGATTTAAAATTTAGATTACGTGACAAGTAGTGATTCTAATTTTGCTTTATTTTAAACAGGAACATTTAATACTTCACCTTTACGAAAGCCTCTATGTACAAATAGTGATTTTCATTGAACAGAACATAGTAGGAAATATTAGTTAATGCGGCTCATGTGAGTCCTGAAAATTGTTGGTCAATCAACCAACCCTCTGGCGCATTCCTATTCTTCTTTATTGAGTTCGACTTTTATCAGAGGTTTCATAATAGGTATTGCTGCATTTAACACTCAGAAGAGAGAGAAGTGCTAAAACTGCAGAAGTCTTGGACCCATTCCACACCTTCAGGCATTTCGTTATCACCTCTACACATACCGTCATGTTACACCTTTGACATTGTACCAATAAATGTCAAAACAAATCACATCTGTCAAACATTTCCAGGAACGTTAATAAGCATTTAATAAGTTATGACATGTTAGATGTAGCAGCCAGCAAACAAGCCCGACCTCGTGCTCCTAAGCCGAACTTCGTCTTCCTTTGACAACAACCTAGCTAATTAGTGAGACGGGATATCAGCTAAGTCACAAAACAGCTCGCTGCGACATCAGCGAAGGAATTGCATTTATTACAAATCCCGCAAGATGCAGCTAGCGAGAAACGGCATCGAGTGTAAGTTTATAAGCTAAGCTAATAATGTGAAGACACACATTGTAACTACTTAGCAGTTGCAGACCCAAAATCGTTTCACGACTTTCCGAAAGCAACAAGCTACGAGTATATCAAGTTGATCAGTATAACCATATATAGAAAAGGAATTTACAGAAACAAGACCTTAGATGTCATGTAGGCATTTCACCCGAATTTGCGAAAGATATTCTTCCGGAATTGGTGGTATAGAAGTGACAAACTTTTCAAAATGTTAGCAAATCTATTAAAAAAAGCAAATCTATTAAGTTTGGCGCAAAGTCCGGGTAGAGAAATAATACCTTTCAACGCGTTTGAGCTACAGAGTGAAACAATGGAACAAAAAAGCTCTTACATTGTCTCAAACTTTCGCGATACACACTCATATTAAACACACTATCACCGGGACTTAATCGCGTTAAAACTATTTATATTTTATCTCGACGTTTCAGCCGCGATGCAACGGCCGTGGTCACGAGAAGACTGAAGTGACGGTATCAGCATATTTTTCTTGTCGCGCGGGTGGTTCGAACTACCCGCACTTGATTTTTATTAATGTTACTCGGAATTTCAACAGGCCGACACACAACACTAACAATGTCCGCAGATTTATCCGAAGGGGTATCACGTCGCTTACACTTGCTGATCACTGGATTCCACGACGTCCATAACTTGAAACCATCCTCCCTATTGAAGTTAGGATGTCTTTTGATTTCCACCGCTTCGCGTACCATTCTTGAGTAGAAATGACGTTCAGTGGAAAGAATTTTGTGTTTATGTAATTCTATCCAGTGATTTGGTCCCGATTCCAGCAAATGCTCAGCAACGGCAGATTTATTCACCTGGCGATTCTTAACAGCTGCGATATGTTCTTTGACCCTTTCCGCGATGGTCCGCTTCGTCTGACCTATATAGGAACTACCGCCGCGAAACGTCGAGGTAAAATATAAATAGTTTTTACGCGATTAAGTCCCGGTGATAGTGTGTTTAATAAAAAAGCTCTTGTCTCAATTTCTTTGAAAATGTAATAAATGATTTCAAATTTGAGCCGACATTTGATTACGTTCTCAAATGAGATACGAGTTTATTTTACGAGAGTTGCCAAATACCCCTTAAGTTAAACACGCCCGGTTCGGCAAACACGATTTGTATGTACTAGAAATCAAGGGGACTCCAATGATATTGTGGAATGAATATCATCGCTTCTATTTACTTATATTTACGATCGAAATCGAAAGTGGAAAACTTAGAAAACCCCCAAAAAGGGTCAGACAGCAAATATTACAAGTAATGAAAGTTTTACGACTTCAACCGCGCGGAGTGCACAACATCGTAGCTGAAAATTGAAATTTACTGCGATCTCAAAAAAATTCACAAGGAAAAAAGGATTTTAGTCGAGCGAGTGGTTTGAATTGTGCGTCGTAATTAGGGCGATTATTTAGTTGGGCTAAATGCGCGGTAAAAAGTCTTAAATTTGCCTCCATAAATATTTTTCAAGGCGGCCATTTAGGTTGTCAAGTTATATTTATCGAGAATCGTGCCTTCACGATTTTTCCAGCTGCACCTGGGACGGGAATTTATTGGCACCAGTGATTTTGGTGAGAAAATTTCAAAGCCTCTGGTTTACAAAATGGCAGCCCACATTTAGCAGCGTGTCATCTAGAGCGTGTTAGATGAGTATTTTTTACCCGACTGCGTCTGAAGGAGGGTTATGTTTTTCGAGTGTATGTATGTATGTATATTTCAAAATGTTGTTTTATTTTAAAATGTTGATTTTATTGCTTGCGGTTGGTGTTCAGTTAATCTTACACCCACGGCTACAGATCTCGTAGCAGGTCTACGAATATCGTAGCACATCTACACACAGTAATGGTTAACATTCTAGGAATATAGTATGTTGTTTTTTGGTTGTGCAAATATTAGCGTAATATTTCAAAAAGTGACAGCTTTAGTAAATGATGTATTTTTGGTTGGCTTTCGGACCAATGGCATGATTCTGGTTACTACGTTCTATACACAGCGTATGTATATAAAGAGCTGTCACTCTCACTTACTCTGTTAATTTACTTCAATTTTCTATAGTTAAGTAGGAGCCTTAAATCGGAAATTGGGACGCAAACATTGGGTGGGGACTTACGAAGTTTCGTCAATTTAAACACTCGCTCGGTAAAATTTTGTCGCGAATAACTTCTCCAAAGGCGGCAAAAGTATTACAATTATAACTTTGGATTAAAGAAAATTTGTCCAAAAGACACGTTAGATTTGAATGGTTGTGTGAATACGTATCTTATTAATAAAAACATACCTTTAACAATTTAGTATTCAATTTAATGACATTATAATTTTTCCTTTAAATACACGTAATTATTAAGTATGTAATTATAAGTTACGTAATTATTAAAGTATCCCTCTATTTGTTTCATATTAAATATCTTTACAGGATATTAAGCATGAGATAGCGGTATTATTTCTGAATATCGAAACTTCGGCGTCAATCAGCTACGAACAATGTAACAAAACCTATTCATGTTTAATATACAAACACATCAAAAACTCACGCACAATAGAAAACCTTCAACACTGTAGGAAGCCTGATAAAAGGCAAACCCTCGTCTATAGGCCAGAATTACTTATAAAGAGTCCAATTACTGGCATAATAACTATTTCAATTAGGCACACGTGTCTTAACAAACATCTATTATTAGTGAAACTTTAGATTATAACGCAAATCATTCATTAAAAGGTGTCAAAAATCGGCATTTATATAGTTGGAGTCCCGGGAAAAGACATGGGTTACTATTTGTCGTTTGAAGCTATAGTGTTCAATATAAGTTTCTATTTGTGTTGGAGAGAATCTCTCAATTCACATCAAAACAAATTAGCAACCCCCACCCGTGGGGTGTGTGCTGTCAAGATTAACGTTTAAGTTTTATGAAAAAACTTGGCTCGGTACGTTCTATAAGGTGATGGCTTTCGAGTTAAATCCGGACATACATAAATACAGACAATTTCTCTAAAAATCGTTTTTTGTGTTCAGTGTCGTTTATATAGTCCCCTCGACTTGATAGTTTCTTTTAATTTTCAAGTTTCAGACGCGACTTCTTCTACAGACTTATTTTTACTAGCTTCTGCCCGCAACTTCGTCCGCATGGGATTCGTTAATAGCATTACAGCGGGAACTATGCATTTTTTCGGGATAAAAGTTGCCTATATGTCGAACAGTTTTATAAACTACCCCCATACCAGACTTTGTTGCAATCTGACTAGTAGTCTTCGACTTAAATCCGGACATACATAGAGTAAATTATTCTAAAAATCGTTATTTTGTGTTCAGTATTGTTTATATTGTTCCCTCGACAGAAACCTAATCACAATCTTCAAAGTATAATTATTCTTATACGAGATATTTCTCTAAATCCAGAAACCCCACGACAATCTTCAAAGAAGACTTCAAAGCATAATTATCTTTATGCGAGAGATAAATCAGCGGTCCGCGACAATAAATCGTCGCGCGCGCACCTGCGGCTAGATTAATCTCGAGACACATTGCACTTGTTTACCGAATTATGCCTCGAGATTTTTTCACGATTTATTGGCTTTGGACTGGTTTATGTACTTAGTGCGGGATTTTTATTTTATTTAAGAGACAGATCTCTATGTTACCTTTCTGTGTCGTAACAAGACTTAATAAATGCCTGTTGTTATCTGTTAAACTACAGAGTGGCTGTGTGATTTGTTAAGCTAATAAATACATGTTTCATATTATTATGGAGAATAAACGAATTTGTATTTGTAATATACGGATTGATCAATACTTTTAAATAAGCGATTCAGTTTTATTTATAAAGGACAAGTGCTTCAGCAGAGTAAGTGCACTGGCCATATAAAGTGGGTAAGGTACAATATAGGATGCGTAAAAAATCTTTCTGTGGGCAATTTATTGATCAATCAAAAATGCTTTTCGAACGGTAGGCAAATACGGCTTCAGTAAACACAATCATACACAAGTACAACACCCGGCAAATAAGTTCTCGAACACGTTTGATATTTACGTCTGTTGTAAGATAAGATAGATAGGGTAGCTTTTATGGTAGCAGGGTCTGGTACTAGGTCCGTCCGAGACGGTACCACCGTCTTTCTCGTCTAACCTGCCGCCAAATAGCAGTGCTCGCACTGTTGTGTTCCGGTGGGGGGTTAAGGCAGCCGTTGATATTACTGGTACAGAAGCTGGATTTCGATGTCCATGGGCCGCAGTGACCGCTTACCATCAGGTGGCCTGTGTGCTCGTTTGCCTACCAATGACATAAAAAAAGAAAAATACCTTTTGGATCATCAAAGTCATTTTTGGAATTATCGCCAAATCGCTGTAGCTACTTAAACATTCGTACTTAGGTAAAGGTAGATAAAGATAGAAGTTACATAATTCTATCCAAAATATTTCCATATAAAGTGACGCCAAGACAAGTTCCCATATATTGCTTGCACTGTAAAAAAGTTAAGATCTCATGGATCAAAAAGTCAAAATGTCGGAGGCTGGCCGTTTCGTAGGAGGGAGTTAAACACGCATAATCCAGACGGGATCTGTAACGGTGCGAAAATATGACGAAACCCTTCAAGAATAGGTAATAAAAAAATAAAAGGGATTTAATTACAATGAGCCTTCATGCTGCTAACTATCTTTAGTCTGTCCTAATCTCACAGACACTGCTTCGTATCTTTTAATGATCAAATGTAACAAAATTCATTCACGGTATGTAAATATTTATGTTTCAATTTTCAATAAGTTCTACTTGGTGTACCAAGTACAAGGCTATTAATAAAATGTAATAAAATTGCAATATAATTTCAATATAACGGAACAGAAATATAGGTACTATATTTCCTTTCACTGAAATCTTGCAGGATTTTCTTGAACGTATCGCTTCCACTATTTGAAACGGAATGTTTGCGTTTTGAAGTGAGTAAAAGTTCCTCATTTTGCATAATATGTGACCTCGTTACCGCGAAGCATTACTCTTATTCCATTCAGAATGAGCCTGAAAATAAGAAGTACATGTTCAAAAGGACCTATCTCTTTTTGACGATATTCTTACTTTGGATTTCATTGCTTTATGCCTCAGTTCTAAATAGAAGTTCTGTCCTGACTTAAGTAAGTCGTTGAGTAGGCATTCCTCAAATGAGACGCATTTGAGCTTGAAAAAGCAGTTGAGTACTCGTGATAATAATGTTTTGATGTTTTTCTAGAGGAATAAAATGAAAATTTATTCTTCGCTTTCAACTGTTTTGCAACCATTTTTAAATAGCTAATATTATTTGGATGTATTCCAGTTCATACAAGACAGTTTTTTCCAACCTACATGTTTACGGAATGCCTTGCAGCGATGTTTAGGTATTGTTGAAAAATACTTAAGGATTTTTTCGCGGGATGTTTTAGTCTCTTTTAGTGTTTCCTTTAATGCAAGCAAAAATGTTTGTCGCTGAAATAATATTCTATATAGTCTTCTAGGTATGAAAATTACATTTAATGGAGTAAATGTAAGAGGCTAAATTAGATCTGCTTGTTGGAAAGTTTCAGTTTGGAGCTCCATAGTTGACAAAACAAATTGATACCATTTCAAGTATGTTCCAAAGTTTTCATGAAAATTAATCATATAGTTTTGGAACTTGTTTGGTAAAACAGTTTTTCAAATGCGCTTCTACATATTCCATGTTGTGATGCCAGTATGAAAGACAAGATTACGTCCATTTAAAACATAACTACGTCTTTAACGTCAACAATGCTGTGAGAAATAAGGTAGGTATTTTTTTCTGTATATTCACATGTGATTTAAAATTTTACTTGCTTCGCTGGAAACACTTATTATTGACTGCTTTTACAACCGATTTAGGGCAGAACTGTGTTACATGTTTAATTGTTTATTTTATACATTTACTAGCTTCTGCCTGCGACTTCGCCCGCGTGGAATTCGGTTAATGCGTTCCCGCGGGAACTATGATTTTTTCCGGGATGAAAAGTAGCCTATGTCCTTTCCTGGGACTCCAACTATCACCATACCAATTCGTTTTCATCCAAATACTTCCAGCAGTTAAAGTGTGAAGAGGTAACAGACAGACAGACAGAGCTCCTTTCCCATTTACAATATTAAATATGGATATAATGTGATTTAACCTCAATCAAATCTTTCTTCAGTATAAATTACTTCGAGGATTCATTTAAAAATACTATGGAATCACAATGACATAACAGTGACTTACTCACTTGTGCCTTTCATTAGTAACTTTAATGCCTTGCCCCTATCGAACTTCAAATAAAGGTACACAGTCAGCAGTAGAATCAGTTCACTGAAACCAATTAATATTCTGGCGTGCAGGTGAATCAGTTATTGGGCCGCAAACGCTTTGTGCCACTCTGAACCGCGGTTCAATCTGACTAATGAGTCGCCGGCACCTCAATACATCACTAGCTTTACTTATAACTAATGCCTACATAAACCGGATTGGTACTTATTACTACTACTAATACTGCAACCTATTTGCGTCCCACTGCTAGGCACAGGCCTCCTCTCATCACGAGAGGGTTTGGGCTATAGTCCCCACGCGGGCCCAGTGCGGATTCGGGACTTCACACACATCTTTGAATTACTTCGCAGATGCGTGCAGGTTTCCTCACGATGTTTTCCTTCACCGAAAAGCACAGTGATAAATTCAAATTAATTTCGCACATAAGTAACCTTAGAGGTGCGAGCCGGAATCCAATCCCCGACCCTCTGCATGAGAGGCGGTATATAGGTCGAACCACTAAGCCACCACGGCTCCCAGTTGGTATTTACGTACGTATAATGGCAATACTTATTTAAGATACTGCTAGTTTCTGTCCGCAAATGCACCCGCGTGGAAGTCCCGCGGGCACTACGCTTTTTAAAAGTAGCCTATATAATAATCGTACCAACTTTCATTAGGTTCAGCGGTTTAGGCCTGAAAGTGGCTACGTTAGTCGTGGATAATCCTGCAGCGCTAAATAGCCAAGTGTTTGACGTACGCATGTGAGATCTTTACACCATTAAGGATTTTCCGATGTAAAAAGTGTCCTATGTTACTGAATAATAAAGTTACTTTAATGATAAGCATGGTTGAAAGAATTTTCAAAATGTTACTGAGCGTAACCGTTCAAACAATCTTTTCTCTATGCAATTTAGTGTAGATGCGAAATTAACTCCGTTCTTTTGGATTTTCTAATTGTTAGACGGCACCGTTCAACTGATTTTGGTAACAGTTTGGAGAAAAGTGCCTTTAGAAACATTACTTCAAATAATATCACATGAACTCAATTAATAATCAAACCATATATGGATTCACCAATTTTACCGCAAATTTTCCAATTACTTTCAAGTGAAGTTTGTGAATACCAAGTTAATGAATTGAAGCTTCGATGTCATGAAGGCTTCTACAGCTTTTACAAAAAATATATGATTTGGTATGGCAGTTTTTGTACAAAGAATGTGGTAAATATTAGCCGTGGTGACCGAGTGGTTCGACCTACCGCCTCTCATGCAGAGGGTCGGGGGTTCGATTCCGGCTCGCAACTCTAAGTTTACTTATGTGCGAAATTCAATTTGAATTTACCACTGAGCTTTTCGGTGAAGGAAAACATCCTGAGGAAACCTGCCCTGAGCAAACCCTCTCGTGATGAGAGGAGGCCTGTGCCCAGCAGTGGGACGCAAATAGGCTGTAGTAGTAGTAGTAGAAGTGTTCAATGTAACTTAAATTGTATAATATTGATTTAGTGTGGATTCTATTAATATAACGTAAACCGCAAAACTCCGTCTTCAACAACCACAACAGCCTAGTTCACCAGGTCCCATTTAGTGTCATCTAAATCACTGAACATTCAGCATTGTTTTGACGTGTGTAGCGTTTCAATGGCGTAATTGGTGATCTGTGTAGGCAGCCATATCAGTTACGTTTTTCCTCGTAGCTGGAGGACACGAGCGAATTGAGCGCCCGATCGAGTGTAGGGTTTCGGTAATTTGCGAGATTATACCAAAACAAAGCTATAATTGGCATATTACAATGATAGAACTATTTATTTTATTTTATTGCAATTCGCCTTGAAAATTTTGAGGTCGTGTAACGTTCCGTTGTCATGACTGTTCTTTAGGATGAGAAAAGATTATATTCTTATCGTTGCACTGTAATCAAAATATACAAAGTTACTTAATACTAAGAATTTAATTAGGCAGAAATTGGAATTATTTTACATAATGATTACTATGATCTTAGATCTTATCTTTAAAAAAAAAAACCTTTAAGTATATTGAAATTCAGATTGCAAGTAACTAAATAAATCAAACCCCGATACAGATTATAAGTAACCAAATGAAGCGTGGATTGATTGAATCACGTAGGATACGTTAAAATCACGCTCACAGCGCTATGAGCGCGTTTCGGGACACTTTGTGAGCGTGCTCACAGCGCTCAGGAAATTGATGACGTCATCGCTCGACGCTCACTGTGCTCACGCTGCGGGATATGGGCGCTGTCTGCGCAAACATCAAAGTGACATTTGACTATACATTTGACAGCACATGATTCCCTAATTTAAAAAAAGTTTGACAGTTACCTAGTGTTGGCGCCGTGAGCGTGGTGCGATCGTTCCGAATCAAAAACGCGCTCACACGGTCGTGAGCGTGACAATCGATTCGGGACGCTTATAAGCGTTGTGAACGCTTTGAGCGCGTTGCTGAACGCACCCGTTGTAGCATAATCTAACGCCGCTCTTGACGAGATGTTTGTTGTCCAAGCGAAATTCCGAACATGTTGAGGATCGGCAAACGACGCACGTTCGTTATCAAAACTGAGGTGTGCTTGGTCCATTGGTAAAATGGTTTTCATATGACATGAAAATTAGGTAGAGTTCGAATTTTCAAACAGTAGGTAGCTATGTCCCATGAATCAGTGAAAAGAGATAAAAGACTGATAAAAAGGTCCCACCCGAAAAATCAATTTCCATATTTGCCTAGAAAAAAATCCATAGTTTTCGAGATAGGTATTATTGTTTACTTTAGGACTTTTTCACCGTTGCTCAGAGTTTTTCGTCCTGCAGCTGAATCGAGACGATATTCAAATCTCTGAGCCGATTTTCTTGAAATAATAAACTTATAGATAAGAACAGACGATTAATATTACATTTCAAACAATAAAGAAGTAGATCAAAGTTCATCCTTTGCGCGGTTACGAGGCTTCAAACAAACATATAAATACACACACAAGTCCCATCACCCCTCTTTTTTGTGCCACTGGTAAAAAATGGCATTTTTTGCTTTTGGCGAGATACATTTCTGTTTTTGCCCAATGATATTTGGATATTTTATCATACAAATCCGTTTTATTTTATAACTCCCAAGTGCTTTCATTTCCATTATCACGTGAGCGGCTCCGGAAATTGGCAATTCACTTTTGCCGTGTCATTGTGAACAATACACGTTTTACTCGAAATCATTTCACTGAGCCTACTCTTCAAGGTTGACGATGAATATAAAAAACCCAGCGTATGTCGTAAAAAATGTTTGCTTAATTAAATAAGGATTACACGCTACTTAATTAAAACATTGCTTACCGTTATATTAAACATAAACATAAATGAATAATGAACAAATATTACTTTAACAAATACATACACAAATACAAGTATTAAGCCTATTAGCGTCCCAGCTGAAGGGTATCGAAATTTGCGAAATATCCGAGATACCGAATCGTAATCTTCCAATGAATGGCACTGGCATTATAAACGCCAACTCAGGAAATCAGGGCAGAAATTTACCTTACAAAATGCCATTTAAACTTGGAATTTGAGCTTCCTTATTATGTATTTCAGCCGCTTGTTATTGGCAGTAGCGTGGTTAGTGGCATATATAAAGCTTTTCAATTTCACCACGCGAACCCGAAGCCTTGAGATACTCTGAAATAGAAAACATGAAAGGAGAGATTTATTTCTTAATTTTTATTATAAATTTTAAAATAATGGTACGATAATGATGAATAGACGGTATAATAGGGCAGGGGTAAATACGAACTGCAAGAATCGATGTTTATTGTAAATATTGATTATGATGTCTTCGATGTACTTAAATCACTGATTTTTTATTTGTCCTGTCTCATCCCCTCTCCACAAAATAAATAAAAGTGTGAACTATTTTTAAACCCAACCAACTAATCACTCGCCAAAATAAAACTCAGTATTAAGAGAATAAGTAGGTATTCAAAAAGTCATGTTATTTAAATCGTAAACTGTAATATTCTGTACAAGAGTTTTTTGAATGGAATGAACGAATATAGCGTATTCAAAATAAGGGAAGTCGTCGGTCGACATGATCTATGAACAAAAAGTTTTATCTCCAACATGGTACTTTGAAGATAGAGGCAAAAACAAATAGATAGAAGCTTGTTTGTCGTCAAAGAAATGTGGCTGCGGGGCGCTCGCTGCGATAGCTTAGAATACATTTTCATATTTTTTGCAATCGTGCACCGGATTGTGTAGTAGCAAGTAGTAGAGAACACTTTGTAACAGATGTTTGTGTTGAGCAACATTTCTCTAAATTAAAATATTTTCTATAAATAAAAACTTTCACAAAATATAACCAAAAGGAACAACCGGGCACAAAACCACAAACGACCCTGTCCACGATAGGTTATAGAAATGACAAACAAATAAAGCCGATCCCTAGAGATGAATTTGCATAATAAAGAACGGCTTTACGAAGGGTTCGGATACAAATATCTGTGCATAATCGAGCACTTTGCGGGATCGTACGGAAATTGAATATTAGTTTGCTCCGGGCTCTAAAGATTCAAGGGTGTCCTTTGCCGACGCACAATCTTACTTTAGATATTCCGGGAAAAGTGGAAAGTTGGCCGTGGTCAGCTCAGGAAGGTAACTTTGACGAGGTCCGGCGACCTCAACACAGCGGACCTCGAGGTCGAAACCCAATTAGTTTGTAATAAGTTATTCAAAGAGACATAAAGCAAAAGAGAATAATGTTGTTCTGCAAACACGGATACGTTCTCTCTTGCTGTAATATAAATAAGGTTTCTCATTTTCCGAGATTAAATATCACAGGATAATTAAGACGAAAATGAGTGTGTATCTAATATTCAACGCTCATTTAACATAGAAAGCTGTTGAGGTGTTTTTGTACAAGGAATATTAGTGCGGAAACAGGCGATGTATGGAGTACTACGTTATTGGCTTGCATGTGAGAGCGGGGGCGTCTATGCCCATTGACGGAATGCCCACTGACCTGTTGCGACGATTTCACGCTGTTTCAAGTTTAAAACAACGGGCGGGTCGCACGGATAAACGCACGCTCACATCAAAGGAACGCTTTTAGGGACACGAGGCAGCGGAACTTTAATACGAAAACAAAGTCCAACAAGCCCGTAACAGCCAATTAGAGCGATGTCGGGGAAGTTTTTCTTGGCGAAGTGCTCGTTCGATGAGATTGCAGGTTATGTTGACTATGGGGGCACGCGCTAATAGATGATTATTTTAAAAACGTTGTTTGTCATCTATATGTTTATAAAAATATCAAAATACTTACCTAATGGTTAACAAATAGGATCGGATCTCAATTATAGAATATAAGTGTCGTCTCTTCTATACATATACTACTAATAATAAGTCTGTAGAAGAAGTCGCGTCTGAAACTTGTGAATAAAAAGAAACTATCAAATCAAGGGGACTCTATATAAAAGATACTGAACACAAAAAAACGATTTAAAAAAAAGCTGTATGTATGTATATCCGGATTTAACTCGAAAACTACTGGACGGATTGCAACAAAATTTGGTATGGGTGTAGTTTATTACACTAGTCAAAATATAGGCTACTTTTTATCCCGGAAAATGCATAATTCCCGCGGGGATGCTTTTAACGAATTCCACGCGGACGCAGCAGAAGCTAGTATATACTTTAAACGCGCTATACTTGTATATTTCTCCATTCATTTACACAAGCGATCTCAGAAACGGCTCTAACGATTTGGACGAAATTTGAAATATAGGGGCTTACGATGGCGACAAATCGATCTAGCTAGGTCTGATACTGAGGAAACTCGGTCATAGCTATTTTCACTCGTCCAGGTACTATATAAGGTACACGTAATAAGTAGGTACTTACACTGGTACAGTTTGTACGAAGAGAAAATACTCGATTATCGACTTCAGGCTGTAATAAAGACCTCCCCCCAAAAGGCCCTTTATTCAAAATATTGAATGCCAAACCTTCTGGTTCTTTGTAACAAAATATTCCAACGCGATCCCTTAAATATTGCTTTTTTATTACAAAATTATCGAGGGCGCTGTAATATTTGGAATTTTTGGCAGATAGGTACTTGAGACATTTTATACTAAAGTACTCGTATTGAGTGTCTTTGGGAAAAAAATAATAAATATTTCTTATAAGGTAACGTGAACATACCGGGAAGGAACTTAAATTTTGTGATAAGTTATTTATCAATATATTATAATAATCATTTATTCTGCAAATCAGCCTGAAAGCAAATTTACAAATAACATAAATCGTTTTTATATAACTTGTTGTTTTTTTTAAAAAAACTTGTTGTTTGTCCGTTTTACTTCATAAATAAACACCTTAGCTTCCTTTCTTTCTCAAAATATCTATCTTTTTACAAGAAATCTATCCCAGAAACTGTAATGCTGATAATAGACTTATTCACAGACACTAATTTTATAATGCGAAAGTAAGTCTTGTCTGTTACCTTTTGACCCTAAAACATCTGGACCGTTTTAGATGTAATTTGGTATGGAGATAGTTGGAGTCACGGGAAAGGGCATAGGAAACACTATCCGAATTTCACGCGGGCGGAGAACTGCAGACAAAAGCTAGTTTTCCATAATTTTCCGAACTTGAAGTTCCTATCCGTGGTACCGCATCCGAAAAACCGTAATGCTACAGCACTACATCTGTTCACGCTGCCGTCAAGCAACTTCTTCGAATACAGCGAGTATATGTTTGAAATATTTTAAAGCTGCCAGCGATTTGGAACGAGCCGGTCTTTGTCCGGGAACAATGTTAAGCCCTTAAAGCAACCTTTACATTCTCCGGCATATATTTACCGTTCTTAGTCCAGTACGAGCATTAAAGACCCTGGCCATCCAAGGCTCACTGCATATACCTTATATGTAAGCCGTGGGTCTCAACGAGAATTGAAATTTTGGGTAAGTAAAACATTATTAATTTTTTATAACAGTATCTGGACGACCTAGCTTTTCTTGGGTGAAAATAGCTAAAACCGATTTTGATATAATATGACTAGATCGATCTGTCGCCCCCGTAAACCCCTATGATATACCAAATATCATCCAAATCATAAGAGCCTTTTCTGAGATAGCTTGTATAAAAAAATAAAGATAGAAGGAAATTAAGAAATATACAAGATCAGCGCGTTTAAGTTTGACCAGTATCAGCAAATATCTTACGTCTGGTATTTCTTTTGAAGATGACAGTTGATTTTGCAATACCAAAACCATAAGATCCTCAGTCTTAAAGCATACGAAAAAAAAAGAAATTAAATAAACTAAGTAGGAGTAGATAATTTAAACCAGCTTTCGCGTCTATAATATTAGAACAAGCATGGCGTGAAAGTTAATAGAAAATATTATGAACTGGTTGGTCTACATAGCGTTTTCCAGTAACTTAATGAGCCCGTCCCTGCCCTTAGAAGTCGTGTCCTCTCATAAATTAAAAACGTTTGAACGGCGCGTCAAATAAAATGAACGTTGGCAAATAGATGGGATTACTGAGAAATCACCGGCCAGATGTTTATCCTTTTTTCACGCCACTTTGATGGCTGTGCACATTGTTTAAATTACATCTCGTCGAGTGTTTTAATACCCGGATAAGGGTTGGTGCTCCTACGTTCGTCTTTAAGAGGGTTTTTCCCGAAAGTTGGCAACGTCGCATATTGCTGTCAAATGTTTCGCTGTTTTTATTAATTTCTCAACATTTCTGAATTAAAAAGGAAGTTATCATTCCATGGTTGAATGACGCGTCTCGTTTTATATTTGTTGGTTAGGCATTCAAATGATAAGATTACATTAGAATGTATGGAATCTGCGATGGAAAGTTTTCAAAAGATATTACTTCCATAATACTAAAAATTTCGTGTTCCTATGATAACTGTTGCAATCTCTACTTAATGTTTTATTCAACCATAGAGCGATAATTCACGTTTTCATTCAGTAATATTGAGAAATTAATGAAAACAGCAAAATATTTGACACCTATTTGCGACGTTGCCAACTTTCGGAACCCCTCTTAATTACTGATGTTGTGTGTGTTAGGGCCGTCGCCCAATTTTCGTAGTGATGCTGCCGCGCTACTCATATCGCTATCCTTTTTTTACATCAAAGAGTAAAAAAGATAGCGATATGAGTAGCGCGGCAGCATCGCTACAAAAAGTCGCCGTGGGTGAGGGCCTTTACACGAAATGTGACATGTGTCTTTTTTAAAACTTTTTACAATAATTTTCATTTAAAATCTGTAGTGGTTGCATTTAATACCTATTAGGTTAGGAAAGGTCCAGAACAAAATATTGAGTGAATTTTAATTGTTTTCGGCAAATAAAGAAACTTAAGTTACGTTTACATTAGATATTGGGTGCGTTTTCTTAGTAAATAAGCAGTATAACTTGTATAACAGTTCAAAGTAGAAAAGTCAAAATTCGATACTAAATTTAATAAATAATCTGTCGAGATATAAACCGCCTACGGCGAATCAAGGGCATACGCCCGTGCTCCGTTCCGAGGTTTGCAGCGAAAGCACTTTGAATCAACGTCCCACTAAAAGCCACCATTACCTTAAAAATAGCCATTTCTATTTGACGATACATTCTCGCTTCGGAATACAGCACGGCGAAGCACTTACGCTTTTAATGCAGAGTATATCATTGTTTAATATAGGCGCATAGACGTAAATAATATAGACCCGGTCTAACGTACACGTAATATGTCCCCACTTCCACGGTGTCCAATCCAAAGTTCTGTCACCGAGCGTGCGTGACAATAAGCGTTTTTAAAAAAACTTTTTTCGAAACTGTTTCTCAGTAGCTAAAATATTAAATGAATTGCCTGACGAAGTGCGATTAGTTTACATCAGAGAAAATAAGGTAAAAAGTACTCTAAAAGAACACTTTTTGAAATGTGAAGACAATAACTATATATTGTAGATTCGTAATAAGTATCATATTTTAGTTTACTTTATTTAATATAAGTAGAAGGTGTTATTTATAAGTTGCCTTTATATAGAACGTCGAACTCCCCATCGGCAGAAAAACCTATCTCAGGTTTTGCCAATGATGGGTTAAGAATTCTTGCATGTCTTTTTTTGTAATTTGTTTTTTATTCAATAAAAAAAAAAAAAAGTATCTAAGAACTCGTCTCGTTGTTGAAAAAATGTGACCCAGCTTTAGTGTCACGATATAAGTTTAACTTTGGATTGGACACCAATGAAGTGGGGAAACATGACATGTATCTACGTTAGGCCGGGTCCATACGAAGTATTATTTATGTCTATGTATAGGCGCCACATGGGGGTCAATGAATTCGCCTCTAGAGGCCGCAGCGATGTAGGTATGTGCCGATCAGTGTGACGATAGCCAATGTACCTATGTGCATCTAACCTTTTTTTTAATGTTGGGAAAATCCATATAACTTAATCGTGTAACCAGTTATTTTAAATTTACAATTCTATATATTTTTTTAAAAATTTCTTTATTTCTTTTATTACTTTATACATTTATGTAATCACGAGGAAACAACGAATTCAACGTTACTAATCATTAAATTTAAAGGCAGACGGAGAAGAACCCATAATAGCAAAAAAAAAATCTATAAATAATACATCGTTCAAACAGAAGCAACAAATAAAATATTCTATTATTGAGATTATTTCTCTTTTTTTATATATACATATAATAGATTACACGATGAAAGCAAATAATTATGTGGTCCATGGCGATCCATGTACCGAAGAACATTTCTTGATAATTTCACTATTTGAGAATTTACACGTTTTTTTATCGATTAAGTTTAATAAGGTAACATTCAGTTTGTGTACCTTCCAATAAAGAAATATTAAAATATTTTCAGTATGAATATTAAAAAAAATTAGTTGTATGTAAAGTCGGTTTACGGAAGATAATTTTATATGTGAAAACGTCACGTAACACTACAACGCTACAACGCTATTATTGCGCCATGTTTGTTTGTTACGTGGGCGCAGCCGGCGTTCATCAATTTATAAGACGTTATCACGTAAAAAATTATAATCAAAAAGGGTGGAAAAAATGTGCGAGGACTCGAGGAGTTCTGCTGCCTCGCTCGGGAGAAGTACCACAAAATAAACACCGTGGACCGTGTTATACAATATTTGCACACTGTGATAGGAAAAAAAATAAACAGGTAAATCCTAGAAAACGTGTTTTCTTTTCACTTGTGCTTTCGAACCGTGTGCAAACGTTTTTGTTTATTTTTGCGTCCCACTTATCTACTGGCCGTTAATAATCTGGCGGCCATGCATTTTTATTATTATCGTTGCGCGTAGTTGTTGGTTTTTAAACCATCAAGAGACGTGTAGCCCTTGTATTGTACTAGATTTTAGGATTTTTAGGGCAGGAAAATAGTTTAAACTTGACACTTTTACACTGTGCCAGTTCAGTGTACATAAAGTTCAGTTATGACTTTTATACATATGGTACTTTAATTAGCAAGTCGGGTTCTAATTACACCCGTCATATCATTTTACTGACCATTAGTCCGTTACCATTACGTACTTTGTTTACGCTTTTTAATCCCCTGGACTAAAATAGACGGTTCCAGCCATTGGATTATTAATCCTTAGAAATATATAAATATCTAAATACTGAGTTTCCAACTTTAATAATTATTATTAGTTGAGTAAATTGTAACAGACAAGGTGACTTCTGATCTGACTTTAGAAGTGAACTTTTATTAGTGTTTAGAAATTTCGAACTATCTATGACGTATTTTACATTCAGTAACATAAAAAAACAAGATGGAGTGACGACCTTGTAAAGGTCGCGGGAACGCGGTGGATGCGAGTGGCACAGGACCGGTCTGAGTGGCGCGCCTTGGGGGAGGCCTATGTCCAGCAGTGGACGTCTATCGGCTGAAATGATGATGATGATGATGAACATAAAAAAACATCTATCTATTCTATTCGTCTATTTGTAACTAGCTTCTGTCTGCGACTTCGTCCGCTTGGAATTTGGGAGTAGCGTTCCCGCGGGAAGTTTGCGTTTTTGTCGGGAAAAAGTAGCATATTGACCACTGATTATAAAACTACCCCCATACCAATTTTGACCGACCAGTAGTGATTGGGTTAAATCCGGACATTTATTCATAAATACATACATACATATACCCATACATAGAAAGATACAGATAATTTATAATATAGTCCACTCAACTTGATAGTTTTTTTTTAATTTTCAAGTTACAGGCGCGACTTTTCTACAGACTTATTATTAGTATATAGATATAGTTAAATTTATTATAGCTCGTTTTTCATTTGGATTTTAACATCATCATAATAGTGAGATCTGAAAAATCTCCGATTTTTGGTAGGTAAAATCATTTGTTTTCAGTTGGCATGGATAGATGTAGTGGGTAACGGAATCTGATATTTCTCTGCTTCTTAATTGGATGATACTCGTATCATAGGATAATGTTACGGTCGTTGAGTCAGCAACATTAGTTTTGTTAAAAAATAACTCGAAATGACACGCTGACATCTGCTCTAAGTACCCATTGTTCCCCAAAGCGAAACCAAAGTTTGACGTTTCGATCACGCCCACGGCGCACTGTAGATAGGTACTAATAATAAGTCTGTAGAAGAAGTCGCATCTGAAAC
Source organism: Aethes cnicana (assembly GCA_963971205.1). Lineage (NCBI taxonomy): Eukaryota > Metazoa > Arthropoda > Insecta > Lepidoptera > Tortricidae > Aethes > Aethes cnicana. Next base: position 8,436,740 of record OZ020284.1, read on the forward strand.
TTGAAAATGTAAAGAAAGCATCAAGTCGAGGGGACTATATAAACGATACTGAAAACGAAATAATAATTTTCAGAAAAATTTAACATATGTATGTATGTCCGGATTTAACTCGAAAACTACTGGACGGATTGCAATTAAATTTGGTATGGGGGTAGTTAATAACACTGGTCAAAATATAGGCTACTTTTTATCTCGAAAAAATGCACAGTTCCCGCGGGTACGCTATTGCCGAATTCCACGCGGACGAAGTCGCGGGCAGAAGCTAGTTTTCTATAAGAGTTATGGTTGTTTACGAACGGAAGGCTCTGTCATTCTCCTTTACGTTGACAAGGGTGCTCCGCCCTTTGAATTTTTAGTCCCTACTCGCTTCTTTTCTCCTCAGAAAATTTCATGACGTTAAGTAAAATGCAAAATAAAAAGGTATCCGCTGTACAGTTAATGGCTCTTGTTAAATTCTAATGGGAGTGTCTAGTAAAATGTCTTGTTCTATCATTTGAAGCTAAAATTTCGTGATCGGTTGCCAACAAATTTTATTCTAAAATGTTGTATAGAATAAAACGTCAATGCTGTTGCCGCTGCCAGGCTGCTACTGTTAAAAATTAGAACTTATCAGGAAATTTTCATCCGTGATTTTTGGATAGGAAATATTATATCAGCACCACAATTTACTTAGCTACCGTATACTATATACTTTTATTTTACATTTTATAAAAACAAACTTATTGCGTATGTGTTGAACATCTATACTAATAATTGAGTCTATAGAAGTCATGTGACAATATGAGTGATGAGGGGTTAACTCGAAAACTACTGGTCGAATGGCCACAAAATTTAGTATGTGAGTATAATTTTTTATAACGAAAAAAGTATACTTCCCGCAGGAACGCTGTTGCCGAATGGTATGAAGACGAAGTCGCGGTCAGAAACAAGTTTCTATAAAGTTTATTTCGAGCAAGGTGGTTTTTGATTGAGAAACTAATAATACTCGTATCTATTTGTAAATTGGTAATCAATATGTCGTATTAGCAACCGACTCGGCCGCGCTCCATTGAGTGAGGAATGACCGCCGTTCCGTCTGGCCACAGCCTAATGAATCACGGCATTCGAACCTTATTTGTAGGTTCGAATGCCGTTCTTTTCGCGTAACGAAATACAAGATTCACAAAGAAAAACTAAAATTTAAATCCGTTCATACGATACGAAATAATAAATGCATTTCGACGTGAAGCAAATATTCACGTTCACTGCGTATAGATAGATGTACAGACTGGGCGAGGTATTTCGCTCGAAATCCTATGCCCAAAACCGTTTCACAATAAAATCAAAACATTCCTGCAGGTAGGGAAGTCCAATTATTTGACGGGGAAAGGTAATTTGTACGGGGTTGGAATATCTACGGATACCTAGAGCCCGTATCGACGGAATATCACAAACATTCAGGAACGGGTTCCCAAACAAATTCGAAGCTTCTGTTTGAAAAACAATTTTGAAGCCAAACATAACTTTGGATACAACAAAGGAAGAAAGATACAAAACATGATTAAGTTAAAAATATAATTATGTAAATATTTAAGGATGATTGATCGCATTTGATTCTTTCTGAAAATATATATGAGAATAATATAAACTCACGCCAGTTATACATAGTAATCCTTATTTCCTTACTGATATTATAAATGTAAAAGTGTGTGTTTGTTTGTTTGTCCTTCCTTCACATCGCAACGACTGGACCAATTAGGATGAAATTTGGTATAGATATAGTTTGAGACCCTGGGAATAACATAGGATACTTTTATCCCGATTTTTCGGCGGGAAAGGAGTTTCTACGGGTCAAACTCGTTTTTTCAATGCTTCCAAATATAACCATCTATGTATAGTATCATCGGGTACGGGCTTATTCTAAGCCCACGCGGGACGAAGTCGCGGACAAACGGCTAGTAATATTATAAATGTGAAAGTGTGTTTGTTTGTCATTGCTTCACGTCGTGACGACGGGACCGATTTGGATGTGGTATGGAGATAGTTTGAGACCCTGGGAATAACATAGGATAGTTTTTATCACGATATTACCGCGGGAACGGGTTTTCTACGGGTAAAATTAGTTTTTGAATACTTTTGTAACTGTCTACAGGTAGGTACGTTATTTTATCATCAGGTACGCAAATTCTGAGTGGACGCGCGGGACGAAGACGGGCAACGGCTGCCATAAATCAAAAACATTCAAGGAATTTCTCCTTACAAAGATACCTTCTTTTTTGCCGAGTTATTTAATAAAATATTTTCAGGGTCATGCCTTCACCCCTTTTCAATTAAAAGTTTCATCTCGAAAGTTTCATCTTGGATTTGTTAAGCAGTAATCTTGTAATCTTACCAAAAACAAGTTGTAAATGACATAATAAAGTATGGGTAGGTAAGGTACCTTACTTTACTTACTGAACGTAGGTACTTTACTTACTGAAGATACTTAACCATTTTGTTGTGAAGTTTCACAACGTGATAGAGCCGTGGCTGGCATGAATAATTTGACAAGTATAAGACAGCGATTTTACTCTTGAAAGTTCGACAGGTTCCGTACAAATGACATTGACATTGAGATGAATTGGCATTTTAAAGAGTTTGGTTTTGTTGGTTGAAGTTTATTATCAACTATAGTTTTTGCCCAAATAGGTGAAATGGTCCCAAATAGAAGACCGATCACCCGATTGAAACCAGCCAGTCGCCCCCTTTTGTAAACAATAATAATAGGCTCTGCCCACGACTTCGTCCGCGTAGAAATCGGTCACAACATTTCCGCATTCTATGCATTTTTCCGGGGTAAAAAGTACCTTTTGTCCTTTCTCGGGACTTAAGCAATCTCCATACCAAATTTTATCTTAGAGTTTGAGCAACTAGGCAATGCATTTTCACGATGGCCCAGAGCAGTTCCATCGCGTCAGATAAAAATTTGTTGAGCAACCTTCATCAACTGAAGTGGAATTACACTCTTGTAGAACACAGGCAGAGTACTTACCAAGTGAAAACAGCAATCTATGCAAAAAATAGAAGCGTAAACATCATAATAAAATGGTTTACGTCAAAATACGACACCTGGATCGGCGCAATCCAAAGATTATTGAAAAATGATCCGTCTGCCGTTCCCCGAACGGTTTCCGATTCGCGAAATACCTAGTAAATCTCTCGGGGACCGATCCGTAAATAATCTTTTCAAATCTTATAGAAACATGCCTTTTGCGAGCTATCCCTCAAACAAGCTTAATGGGGGATCTGTTCGAAATTTATGTAAAGCTTAAAGATTTGATAATTAAATTTCCTTGTAAGAATTCTTTTATCTGATAATGACGGAAAGGACATTTTCTCGTACACGTTTTAGCTTTGCCCCCTCATTTGATTGTCTACAAGTCAAATTGCTGTATACTATACTTACATGAAGTATTTTGTTTATTATTCTGTATTTCTTACCAGCCAAGAAGTAAGTAATAACTCGATTTTTGAAAAAAATAATATACTTACCCGACTGCAAACAAACTTTTGATGTCACATTATATTTTTTTGTAATCCGTTCATTAAACTCTTTATTTTAATACCCCACTTCGATAGGCTTCGACAAAAAAAATTTTTTTTTGAATCGTTTCAAATGCTTCTAAAAGTCAGCTATTTTGTTTTTGCAATTTTGATAATACCTAGTATCACTCTCACAATTTAGACTAATCTAACGACACCTCTCGTACTAAAATCTATCAAGCTAGTTAGGCTACAGAGCGTGCCAAAGAAATATACATATATACATACATACATAGATACTACAATCGAAAAATATAACCCTCCTTCTAGCGCAGTCGGGTAAAAAGAAAAGGTAGTTTTTAATACCGATTATATTATTTTATTTTGGTGTTACAAAATTAAATGTCATCCAATACTGCCGCTCTCTTATCTTATGCTTTAAACGCGCTAGTCTTGTATATTTGTCTGTTTATCTTATATTATCTTATGGCTAATCTTGTTTATTTCTCTGTTTATTTATTTCTTTATCGCCAAGCGATCTCAGAAACGGCTCTAATGATTTGGACGAGTGTTGAAATATGTGGGTTTACGGGGGCGACAAATCGATCTAGCTAGGTCTCATATAAGAGAAAACTCCGTTTCACCCGAGCAAAACTGGGTCGCCCAGGTAATTATCCTTAAGTAATGAGAAATATAATATGTGGGTCATACATATATCGTGAAAACAGGGGTCTTTCCTGTGGACAAAACATGATTATGACGAAGGGCAAATAAACACGGCACAACGGCTTTGGTATACATAAATTATGTTATTATCATACAGGTCATAAGACAGGATTTGACGTATACACATACAACAAACATAAACATATGGCTATCCTCATGGATTAAATGCACTAGAGTCTAGTTTACCTACTGATTGGACCGTTCAGTCCTTTAATGTGTCCCAGAGGCTTCAAACTACAAACTAAATTGCATTTCCCTGCCATCATTTGCCGGAAGTAAAACTATTTTTACAGTTTTACTCAGTTAAGTGACACCTAAGTGGTGGGGCTCCCGTGGAATCAGATTATCCTGACGTAAACAAGTTAGGGTGCAGTCTGCCGACCTTAACCTTCTATTAGCTTGAGGCTTGAGGTTCCCTTATACGGTGGAGGAATATATACAGGATGGTACCTTTAATCAATAAATCATGTAACTATTGCTCGATGCGCGTATTACAAGAGATGTTAAATTATTAGGAAACCGCCACAAACAGCCAGTTTCCAGCATGCAATAATAGATAGCTTAAAGCTATTGGACATGTCTAGTACTTATTACCATTATACGTATTTCATAATTAAATATCAATGTCAAGTTAATTGTAAATGTAATAGTACATTACAGACCTAGGGTGGTGAATTCGAAAATGTCCCAGATCGCAGGTTTCTGTGGCCCGAACCGAAGGTAAGGGCTATAAATATGCGATCTGGGGCTTTACGAATTACCGCCCGTGGTTTGTCAAAAGTTTTACGTCTTGCCTTGGCCAAGAAGTGAGATTTTCTCTCCGCGTAGCGGGCAGAAAATCTCACTTTACGGCCAAGGGTGATGTAAAAATATTTAATACCTATACAAAGTCCAAATAAATTTAGATATAATTAAAACTACACGAATAACAAAGAAAAAGTAAATATAATAAAATAAATTAAATTACATGGATGTCAAAATAAAATGTAAATCATTTAAATAAAGCTACATATCTGTCAAGAGGAATTGGATGAATCGTCATTGATCGTATACAACATTTCAGACAAACACTATTTTCTGTATTTTCTTTTCTCTCTCTTGGGTCCAGCTGAAAATCAGCGCTGCGGTTTCGTACCGCAGCAAACCGCTGAGCTGGCAGCCCTTTCGGCTATATTTTAAATATAAGTGTTTTTCTTGTCTGTGTACTGTGCCTTTGTCTGTGTGCTTTTGTTTTTTAGCCGAATAAATGTTTCTTTTTTTTTTCTTTAAACACCATTCGTATAGTCTAGTTTTAAATTCAGGAAAGTCCAGAGGCTTTATATCATTTGGCAAATGGCTGAAGACCTTTACGGCTATACAGAATGTGCTTTTCCCGAAGAAAGCCTTGTTATGATTCGGATAGCACCGATATAGGTCGGTATGCCATGTTTTTTGGACATTTGCCTTATAGTTGGTTCTTGGAACATGAACATTTGTATATATTTTTTTACAAATAAACTTACTTCACGTATGTATTCAAGGAGGGAAGCGTCATTATATTAGATCGGTCAGTTTGGAAAAGTCTAAAATTATAAGACATAAAAAGATGTTGATTTACCTTCTGAAAATCTTTCAATTTTTAAAATTACTTATATTTCATACAATTATGTTATTTATAACCATTTAAATACAAGTTTTAATTTAAAGCAAACTATAAGTTTTCAAATATTGCCGAATAAATTCGAAATTTATCATTGTACTAGATTCCGAACACACGTTTAGAAAATTGCCGCCATTCTTTATTCATGTCTTTCTTCTTAATTTTCGAGAACTAAATTAAAGTATTTCTTTTCAAACATAAAATTCAAGTCATAATTTGAGTGAAAGGAGTGATGAAGAAATGTTATTTCATACTTTTCGTGTTGTAAATTCGTAAGTACCTTTTATGTGTTCTCGCTACTGAGGTGAAAAATTGTATGTGCTACTCGAGAGCAATTCCTTTTACTTTTCGTGCCTTTGAGTCCTTCGCTAAGCTCAAGATTCTAAACTAGAATCACTCGCTGAACGCTCGTGATTCAACTATAGAATCTTTCGCTAGCTCAGGACTCAAACATGACTCGAAGCAAAAAACAATTTTGCTCTCTTGTTGCACAAATAACCATGTCTTAGGCACCAGACATCGATTTTTGTAACAAGAAAAACTACATTCATACATTTAAAAAAACTTGTACTCAACTCGGCACTATTTCTATTTGGATACCGATTGTATAGGTCTTATGCAGTGAATGTTACTATGAAACATGATATCAAAAATTAATAAAATGCATTGTTTTCATCATCCTTTAATTTATTTTAGTAACAGAATATGTCTAGTTTGTTTTTCTTCATCTCCACTATCCAAAGGTTGTCTGGTAGAGATCGCTATTGAGCGATAAGACCGCCTGCTGTATGCCATACCTTTTTGTGTAATTACATAATGTCTACTGTTCCTTGATTGTGTGGTGTTCAATAAAGTATATTGTATTGTATTGTATTGTATGTCAAAATATATGGTTATCTTAGCAAGTTTTCATTAATTTATTTTAGTGTCTAAAAACCCATGTACTCAGCCATGACCTCAAAATCCTGTAAAAAGCGAGTGGGTTCAACGTTGCCACGCACGGCCGTCACGTATCACCAATTTTTCATTTGAATTACACGTTTGGATTAGCATCGCATCCGTATCGCACGTATTTCGCGCGAATCGTGTGAAGCCGCCTACTGTCTCGGAATATCATTTGCCAGTTCTATTCAATATACATACAATAATCTAATATATAAAATTCTTGTGTCACAGTGTCTGTAACCAAAGTCCTCCAAAACGGCTCGACCGATTCTTAGGAAATTTGGAGTGTATGTTCAGTAGGTCTGAGAATAGGATGTAAGCTATTTTTCATGTCCAAAAGGCGGTACGAAGTCCGCGGGGTCGGTTGCGAGGTGCGTCATGTAAATCAATCAGACTCGTAGGTACCATCTTCAAAACAAATTTCATCTAAGTCGGTCCAGCGGTTTAAGAGTGATGAGGTAACAGACAGATAGACGGATTGAAGAACAGTCTGTCTATCGTCTATAAGTCAGACTCTGTCTGTCAGATACCTACATAGAGTTAATTAAGTGTCGCATTTTTAAATATTATTATGTATTAGGTAAAGTGTTTTGGGTAATTTATGTGAGTAGTTGTATATTTATAAATGTAATAAAAATAAAATAATCTTATATAGGTACTGTGGAGACTGGCTGGGTACAATCGGGTAAATAATATACGTACTTTAAATTGATACCAGTTTAGAAAACTCTTTCACAAGCAAAAAAAATACGACTCACTGGGTAGGTACTTAAGTAGGTAATTACCTACTGCGTAGGTGGAAATATCGCGCTGCCTATTGCTTCTCCGTGAATTGAGTTAGATGGCAATCAAATTACAATTTCCTTGTTGTCTAGAGTCATTATTTATGAAATTCAGCAAAATTTGGCCGTATTTTTACTTTCATGACCTTTTTACTTACATTCCGGACGTCAAATGGTAATAACATAGCACTCATAGTAAGTAAGTAAGTAACACTTTATTGTACAGAATAAAAACACACAAAAATACAATTATCAATACAGAGAAGAGACACATGCACAAAGGCGAGCTTATCCCTGGAAGGAATTTCTTCCAGCTAATCTTTAAGCAGTGGAGAGGAAACAAGTTCATTGAGTAGACAAATAAGTATGTACAGAAAAATAAAGGAGAAACTAAATATACTTATCTATATTATAAATTATAATACATAGACTACACAATACTATAGAAAATTATAAAACACATAAACTAAACTACTGAGCTACTTGAGGATTGAAGAGGGTGTTAAAAAGCAATGATAAGACGTGAATATTTCTGCGGAACCGGATGGGCAACCATTTTAGCTGCGCACGGAAAATGGAAACAAGATCAAATCAGTCTTATAGTCTAGGATCCGAGTTAACAAGGACCTTCATCCAAATGTTTAGTCGATGAAAAGTATTTTTTATCAATTTTATCATATTTAGCATGTTAAAGAGAACATAGCTAAAAAATGGGTGGGGCTATTTGTTTTAACGTGAAACTTCAGGCCACAAGTTCAAGCTGACTAAGTATATGGTAACTAAAAATGATGTTTCTAAGACTAATACTACCGCTATCACTCAAAGCTATTTAAGTCCTATTACTGGGAAAAGGCCGCCTCTTATGTGGGCGTGGGCTTATAGTCCCCACGGACCCAGTGCGGGTATGGGACTTCACACACATCCTTGAATTAGGTACCTACTTACTTCGCAGATGATTGCAGGTTTCCACACGATGTTTTCCTTCACCGAAAGGCTCAGTGGTTAATTCAAATTGTTAGAGAACAAGGTTTTGTAGTTATAAAGGTAAGAAAGGGCTCGCCTCATTCGTGACGAAAAGTGACATTCCACTTTTCTGAGATATACCCGTGAATATACATGTATCGTGTCGTTCTGGTTTGAAAGAAGTTAAACGTCTAAAAATACTTAATTCGTGCTTGATAATCGAAACTAAGTTCGAAAATAATGCTTGATGGGCCTTCTCTTCTAAACAATGATTTTAACGCCAACTTTCCAAGCTGTTGATTCAACTGGGCACTTCATTGTTGTGCTAACGAGGTGTAACAAGTCAATTTCGAACTTCAGAAAGAACCGACTTTGAAGTGAATTAATATTCAGTCTCAACTTAATTACTTGTGTAATTGAATTATACACAACTTTAACCCTTTGGGCGTTGTCCGCAGATTTCGTTTCGGTACCTCTGAAGAGTTATTTTTAAATCTCGAGTTTTCAAGACTTTAAGTTAGTGCTTTATTTACGCCAGTCAATGCCAATGTAGCCAATTTATTGGAAATTTTAAATGTATTACAATTTTCTTCTTCTGAGAACTACCTACCCAAATTTATATATAACTCAAAAGCAATTAAATCGGGTCACTTTGTATCGGATTTTTCATACAATGTCATCATCATCATCATCATTTCAGCCGAAAGACGTCCACTCAGACCGGTCCTGTGCTACTTGCTTCCACCGGTTTCATACAATGTGACCTGATTTAATTGGTCTTGGCTACAGGATCATATTTAATACATATAGAATTCCAAAGAAAAAAATCTTATAAAGCCACGAATTATTTCAAATAAAATTGTACCTTCCTTTTAGCCTATAAAATATATTGACTTATGATGGGACGAAATCGTGTGCTAAAGAAGGGAAAATGCTGATTCGAAAACAGTTTCCGGGAGCTTAGACCGGAAAAGTTAAAAGGGAAAAGACAAACGTCTTAGATAAATTCAGGGGGGAAATATTAACACATTTTAACGGTCGAGTGATCTTTAAAGATAAAGGGATAAAAACGTTGATGGAATAAATACGAGAGTAAACAGAGATTAAGTGGTGGTAGATCAATAAATGTGATGAACTTAGCGTCTTAACAAATATTTGTGTGGTTCCGGTGCGAATCGTTTCTAAACGCGCATCATGACGCAATATAAGATTATTGTGGGAACTAAGATTATGCTTTTTTTTTATCTATCGATCTTTATTGGTTTACTAATAGACTTGATTTTAAACAAATAAAACTTGGTAGGAATGTCCAAGTTTATGAATCAAGTTCCTTCAAATCTTTTCCACTCCATCGAATCCATTGGCATAGAATATGCCAGGTAAAATGACGAAAATGCATTTTACTCCAGGTTTAACAATGTCTTTTGTCGCTAAATATGAGAGGATCAAATAACAAAGACACGTAATAAAACTGACCGAAGTGTAGTACGTGTAACTACTGATGTTTGTTCATAGTACCTATGCTTTGGCCTTGCGTTATTGTTTTACTACCGTAATTGCAAGCGCGGATCCAGGGGGGGGTCATGGGGGGTCATGACCCCCCCCTCGGCAGGACTAGGTCTACTGCTATCATTTATTTTTAACCCCTGACGCAAAAAGGGGGGGGGGGGTATGACGTGACCCCCCCTTGAGTCATTCATAAGCTGGATCCGCCCTTGCGTAATTGGCGATAAGAATTAACAAATAGATCAACATCAGGAACAACGGGGTGGTCGATTTTAAGTACATTTTACCTAACATGTCCTATATCTACTGATAATATTTCATAACGCGGCGGCACACGGGAAAGTCACTAGTAGTAAATTAACGATACAAAGCAATACAATTGTGTCGAGCATCCTGTTACACGGTACGATAAGCAGGAACTTTATCGAATACGTCATCGGCGAAATTCAGACCAACTTGAAACTCGGAGAGGAATTTAATCAAGCGTCGATAATCGGGGTGAGTCAGAAATAGGCTCGCTTACCCTACGCCCGGCCGCGGCGTCTCGACCAATCACGTTACGGTTTATTTCGCAGAAATATACTTTGCTTGCTTATATTGAATACGACGAAAAGCGTAATGTATAAGATGAAAAAGCTATGCTAGGTACCTATAGGCATCGGCACGGATCTTGAGCGGTGGCCTTCGGTGCGCAGAAGTTGAAAATAAGGTCTCATAGGTTTGGGGCGGGCGCTATGCCGTGCACGCACGCTTATTTGTCGTTCAGTCATAAACATGTGCAATCCACTGTAGCTTCGCTTTCCGCTCAAGATCCGTCCGCGGCACGGACCCTTGAGTCTATACCACGAGAAGCACGGATCACTTGGCAAAATTCGCGTTAAATAAATCACTATTTAAGAAACAGGAAGAAAAGTATGCCGTGATTAATTTAAGTTTCCAAACTATGCAGCATGCTGCCACTTACTCGTATATAAAACTGTAAAACTGAGCCAACTTTCTTCATACAGCTCAGCCCAGTTTTTATAAACAAACTTCATAAGTGCCGGGAACTTTCAGGTCCTTCAACAAGTTCTGTCGTATTGCCGCTATTATCGTTAAGATAAGTGAACCGTGCCACCAACCCGATAAAGGTCGGGCTATTCTCGACCTTCAAATAAGAGCAATAAGGGAACAGGGTGAATTGTTCTTCATTACACCTAGAGTCGTACTAATACACGTAATAGAGAGGACTTACGAACAACATTGCCAAGATTAGATCTTTGAATTGAAGCAAAAGCTGGTACCTTAGTGATGTCAACTCACGAATGTCACTTTTGTCACACTTCGAATGTGAATATCTAGAATAAAAATAAGAACAGTAAGGGCTGATTTTTCAATCGTCAGATAATAGTACATTATTGCCGTGGCCGGGAAAGTAGGTCTTTGCAGGCTGAGTACTGGTTAAAACTTTAATATGTACGAAGCCTGCAAAGCCTTTCACGTGCCGAGGCTTATGTAGTGCTTTTCTCAAAAATGAAAAAAAAAACTTGATATTAGGTATTCATAATACAGCATTGACACGCACGCAAAGGTAGTCAAGTACTTACAACAAATCCAATGGAACGCCAGTCTTATTTCGTATTCACCGATATTTGACTTTAACAGACACACTAACACGGCAAGTTAAAAACTCGCATGTAGATTTCTCGTTTTTTATAAAAATTAAGACCTTTTATTAATTTTTAAACCAAACTAGTAAACTATTTTCATGAAATTTTGCTAAATAAATCTGACTGATACAAGACAAGAACTCCCGCTCTTTATGGATCGTTCTTTTTTTAAATTCCGTTCTGAAATACATTGCGCTGTTTCAGACACGGATAAAAACGTTTGGTTTCGCGTCAATTGACAGATACAGAACATGCAGACTTGGCTGTTTTAGGAATTCCTTCGCGTATTTATCAGTTAAAAAAAAAGTACCTGTACGACAATGAAATTTCATACAACATTCCCTGCGCTTATACATGCCGCGGAAGTAAACTCATACAAATTTCCGGGGCATGCAGTTGAGTTTTTTTTTTTTTAATTTTTGACTGATCTGATAGAAAGCAGACAATGACGAGTTTCCCGGCCATTTTTGAGAAATAGTACATTATTGCCGTGGCCGGGAAAGTAGGTCTTTGCAGGCTGAGTACTGGTTTAAAGGGCCGAGGCTTCGCCGAGGCCCTTTAATATGTACGAAGCCTGCAAAGCCTTTCACGTGCCGAGGCTTATATAGTGCTTTTCTCAAAAATGAAAAAAAACCTTGATATTAGGTATTCATAATACAGCATTGACACGCACGCAAAGGTAGTCAAGTACTTACAACAAATCCAATGGAACGCCAGTCTTATTTCGTATTCACCGATATTTGACTTTAACAGACACACTAACACGGCAAGTTAAAAACTCGCATGTAGATTTCTCGTTTTTTATAAAAATTAAGACCTTTTATTAATTTTTAAACCAAACTAGTAAACTATTTTCATGAAATTTTGCTAAATAAATCTGACTGATACAAGACAAGAACTCCCGCTCTTTATGGATCGTTCTTTTTTTAAATTCCGTTCTGAAATACATTGCGCTGTTTCAGACACGGATAAAAACGTTTGGTTTCGCGTCAATTGACAGATACAGAACATGCAGACTTGGCTGTTTTAGGAATTCCTTCGCGTATTTATCAGTTAAAAAAAAAGTACCTGTACGACAATGAAATTTCATACAACATTCCCTGCGCTTATACATGCCGCGGAAGTAAATTCATACAAATTTCCGGGGCATGCAGTTGAGTTTTTTTTTTTAATTTTTGACTGATTGTCAATGACGCACTTTGCGGTCTGATAGAAAGCAGACAATGACGAGTTTCCCCGCCATTTATGAGAAAATTTTATTCGTCGAATATTCCATACAAAATTTTAATTTGTTCCGGAATAAATTCCGATTGAAAAATCAGCCCTATGATACATTTATTAAAATAATGTAACGGATAAATAATCCAAATACAATATACTCGTTGAAAATAAGGATTTTCGTGGCCTTTTCGCCATACAATTTTCGCTAATTTCGACTCTTTTTGCTCACCCCGCCGGCCACCGAAAATGCCATTCGACGCAATCTTCGCATTTATATTCGATGCGAATCATTCGCATATGCCAATATCCGTAATGTCCCTACTCTTGGTTAAGTATTATCGACGTCCTATTCGTCTGAAAGCTTCCAGGAAGAAAAATGTTGCTCTCATAACATTACTTAGATGAATAAAACTTCTGATGTTTTTCTTTATTGTCATTAGCAGTATATATATAACGAAACTCATGAATAGAGCTCTGCTCGACATGTCCTCTGAAAATAGCTTTTGCTCTCATTAGTTAGGTATCTACTCTATTAAACGTTTTTTTTTTCTTACGTTTTAGATTACCTACATAAATGTAGATACGGAGAAGAAGTAATCTGAGGATTGATTTTATTTACATACACATACATACATAATATCATGCTTTTTTCCCATAGGGGTAAGCCGAGACCACTCCCTTCCATTTATTCCATTTTATTTAAGTCAAATTAAACGACATTCACAAATTTAATTGACAAATCAAACCTGCACGCACGCATCTGCGAAGTGATTCAAAGATGTGTTTGAAGTCCCCAATCCGCACTGGGCCCGCGTGGAGACTATAGCCCAAACCCTCTCGTGATGAGAGGAGGCCTGTGCCCAGGCATTGGGACGCAAAAAGGCTGTAGTAGTAGTTGTTGTAGTAAACGCCGCTCGAACTTCTCTGTTTTAAGGTCTATCTCACATAAGTTGATTAAAAAAGATAATAACTAATCAAAACAAACCCGAACACTTTAAAACTATAACTTAACAAAAAATACTAAAAGAAACAACTCCCGAAAACTGTTAGCTCTTTAACGTTAGCGTCGATAGCCTGCACGGTGTACGGCGTAATCCACACTTAGCATAACGAAGAATTAATCGCTCAGTCCATAACATTTCCATTAAATCTGCATTTCTTACGAAAGAAGGATCTTTGTTTAACTACTGGGCATACGAGTACAGTATCTCCTTGATTCGCAAATACTTTTTTCGAATAAAAAGAATAAGAAAAACGCCTTCAACTTTGAAATACCTTGAAGTCGGTGTCGATTGAAAAAAATCTAAGCTCGTAAAGAATGGCGTGCAATGCAGTAGGCCTATACTTGCCTACACTCAGTAATTGGTAGATACAGGTTGAGAGAAAGATTAAAAGTTGATTTTTCATATGGTTATTGAATTAATTTACGTTTCAAAAGCATTGGTACATTTAGCAGCCTACAGGTACGTTTCTTACTTACTTCATCCTGGTATGAAACTAAATGCACGCACAATACATTCCATGCATCCACAATACATTACTAAGGAAAATATGTTATGTTTAAGGTCCTAAAATTATACTCGTGTCCTCCCACCATTTAGCCTATAAAGCTCCGGATATCTAATTTACTCAGCTGAGGATTGTGCAAGGTTTGTTTATACTAGGTAAGTTATAAATAACCTTGAATTAGCATAAAGTATCTATTTTTCTTCAGCTAAGATAAGTAGTGCATTTACTTAATACTGTTATATTATAAAAGAAGTTTGATAGCACAATTGGTTGTTACATGGTAGCATTAGTTATATATTTTTCCATTCAAACATTGTTCTGATTTAAATTTGCAGAATTCCCGCTAAACCAATATTAGTTTTGTACAAAGATTTTCGGTTTCAATGTTTCCAATGGAAATAAATAGTTAAAACTCTATATTGAACGATCAAGTTTTGCAAACAAATCGATATCAAATATTTGTCTGCAATACTCGCTTTTTTATTAATTACTTAGTGCTGGTTTACTCTACGTGTACTCTTTGAGCCTTCTCGTTTTTAGGGTTCCGAAGTCCACAAGGAACCCTTATAGTTTCGCCATGTCCGTCCGTCCGTCTGTCCGCACTAGAAAGCTGCTGTAATTTGGCATGAATATACATATTAGTTACGCTGACAAAGTGGTACACACAGGTTTTTTTTATAGGGTACCTCCCCTACTCGTAAAGTGGGGATGTATTTTTTTTTCTTGCATACCCTATAGTGCGGCATATCGTTGAATTGGTCTTAAAAAAATTGTCGGTTTGTTAAAATCATTTTTTGATTAAGTGATGCGTTTGTGGAACATTAAGCTTTAAAGTGCTATTTTTTGTTAGAGTCGAGTATGCCCCCCCCCCCCTGCCAGCTAAATGGTGGTATTTGGATGGCTGAAAAAATTAAGGTTGTGGCATAATAACGTAGTTGAAAGGAAAACTATCACAGCGAAGTAGGCTTTACAAATTTACGAGTTATAGTCGACCAACTTATGAAATGATTAAAAAATCAATGATTTTTCTCGAGCGGCAGGGGCGTCGGGCGGGCACGTCATACCACAGGCTAGCTAGATGCTAATAAGTCTTAGAAAGGTACTGTGGGCTTGATCAACTTCAGAACCCTATACTTTGCGCGTGGCCCGACACGCACTTGGCCAGTTTTTATTTATGTTGCGTCACTTTATTTTCAAATGCTGAAACTACACAAAAATAAATCGAAGTAAATTATGAAAGTACTACTTACTACTACTACTACTACTACTACTACTATAGCCTATTTGTGTCCTACTGCTGGGCATAGGCCTGTTCTAATTACAAGAGGGTTTTAAAAGAGAGGGGTAAAAGTACAAAGAATCATAAAAAATGCTTCTTCTGCTTCTGTAATGAAAAGAAATTAAGAACCTAATTTTATCAATCTAAAATTCACATAAAATTTTGGCTCTGACTGAACGTCGTCTGACAGACAACACAAATTTGAAGGAGTTCTTTGTATAAGAGCTTTATATAAGGAGACTTTGTATAAGAGCTTCTTATGAGTAGAGAAGGCATTATATGGCCTCAAATGGAAGATTAACACATAGAAAGAGTAAGGTAAACTTAGAAGCACAACTTTCATACTATAGTGTACGCCCGAAATAAGTGTTATCCATACTATCCTGATATTTCAACGAAAACGGGTTTTCTACGGGTCAAACCAGTTTTTTCAATACTTCTGTAACTATAACTAGGTACGCAAATTCTATTCGTAAGTCTACGCGGGAGGAATTAAGTCGCGGGAAATGGCTAGTCTATATATAGAAAACAAGAAACTGACTGACTGACTGACTGACTGATCGATCAACGCAGAGCCGAAACTACTGGTCGTAGAGAGATGCAATTTGGCATGCAGGTTCCTTAGAGAACTAGGGGAGCAATAAGAGAGGATTTCCCGAAATTCCTACGGGAACGGGAAAAAAACAGGATTTAAATTTTAATAGTTCTGCGCATACGAAGTGGCGGGGAAAAGCTAGTATGCAATAAAAAAGATGTCGCTGCTTCGCTGCCTAATAACTGTGACAATTTGAAGCGGCACCTGGATATTGCACGCATTCTGAATAAGGTGATTGTCAGTCTATTTAACTACCTACCTTGGTCCGGATTAAACTAAGGTTTAGAATATTAATTACCTAAGAGACAAAAATGGGGACTGGAAGTTTATTATGAATTACAAAGTACTACTTAGAAATTGCGGTTTATTAATTCCTGAAATATCTTTTTTTTACAACTGACGGTGGCAAACAAGCACGGCCCTACTGCTGTTATATAAGACGTGATAAAAGGTCACCGTCGCCTTGGACGCTTGCAACATCACTCGCGCGTTGCCGACCTTGAAGAAACTCATGTGTATCTCCATCTCCATCTAACATAATAAAGCTGCCTACTTAATAATCAGACACTCCTGTTTATTAAACGCTTGAGAGCCTTGATGCATCTCTCGTCTATAAATAAACCTGCGCGGGAACGTACTTGACCTGAAAGTATTCATTCTTTGCTTGCTGACCTATTTTATTGAAGGTATTACATGTGATGGCAACATGCGAAATTGATTACAGATTTTGCGTCACGTTGTTGCTCTACGTGATACGAGCGCTTAACGCTGTCAAGCCTATGGCGAAATTTCGAAACATAATCGTGTTTTTCTTGCTGGGTATCAGCGTCGTAGCGCAAAATTCGTTCGAAAAGAGTTGATCTATTCACGCTGGCTGTTTTTAACTTATTCGATCCATCTATATAAAATAGATATAATGTAACTACTGATTTAACTTCAAGCGCCGTGCGAAATTCATACTAATATCATGAATACGAAAGTAACTCTGTCTGTTACCTCTTCAAGCTTCAACCGCTGGACCGATTTTGATGAAATTTGGCACGATGATAGTTGGAGTCCCGGGAATGGATATAGGCTATTTTAATTCCGGAAAAACTCATAGCTCCCGCGGGAAAGTGATAACCGAATTCCATACAGGCGAAGTCGCGGGCAGAAGCTAGTACTTTGTAATAAGCGCTTTCCGAGAAGAAATATTTAAAATGTATAAATAATATTGTATACTGAAGCATCTTCTTCGTATCTCCTATTTATTTAGTACCTTACTAAGAGACCGGGTGTTGGAATTGGAGTACCTAATTCAAAACTCCAAGTAAGTATCTCAATTGCTTTATTATACTTAAGAGGGTTTACTCCCAAATCTGGCAACGTCACAAATAGCTGTCAAATATTTCGTTGTTTTCATTAATTTTGAATATTACTGAATGAAAATATGAATTGTCACTCTATGGTTGAATAAAACATTAAGTATGGATTGCAACAATTACTTAATTACTATCTTTTGAAAACTTTCCATCGCATTTTCCATGCATTTTAATGTAATCTTATCATTTGAATGCCTAACCAACAAATATAAAATGAGACGCGTCATTCAACCATAGAATGATAACTTCTTTTTTAATTCTATAATATTGAGAAATTAATGAAAACAGCGAAACATTTGACAGTTATATGCGACGTTGCCAACTTTCAGGATAAACCCTCTTAACAGCCACTCAGTTGATCATTCTACTTTCCATTCAATTTATACATTCAAGCCTAACCTAAAAGCGTCATTCGTTCATTTCACTCTTTTAACCGCCAGACAAGACGTTTCTTTCAACCTGTCCTACCAAAACCGGGGACATTTAAATCTCTCCATGTTTCAAACATTATAATAATTTTATTACACTGTATACCTACAAGTACCTACAAATTACTTTAATCTATCAAAACTAACTTCTTAATTACATCTACTGTCATGCCTAAGTAATGAACGTTTGGTATCAAGATTCACAATCAAGTAGGTACAGTAATAATCATGTAATTGGAGTATACTGTACCATTGTATTGTATCTGTGGCAGGCTGGCGGATGATCTGTCAATGCTGACTAATGTCTTGTCATAAAATCATTGGCTTGAGTTGGTCGTATTATTGAGATTCCTCCAGTATATTACAGTAATAATGAACAAGCGATAACATAAACTTACTACTACTACAGCCCATTTGCGTCCCACTGCCGGGCATAGGCCTCCTCTCATCACGAGAGAGTTTGGGCTATAGTCCCCACGCGGGCCCAGTGCGGATTGGGGACTTCACACACTTCTTTGAATTGCTTCGCAGATGCATGCAGGTTTCCTCGCGATGTTTTCCTTCACCGAAAAGCTCAGTGGTTAATTCAAATTGAATTTCGCACATAAGTAAACTTAGAGGTGCGAGCCGGAATCGAACCCCTGACCCTCTGCACGAGAGGCGGTAGGTGGAACCATTAGGTCACCACGGCTTCTAACATTAACTTAACGAAAAACATTATGGGTCCTGTAAAAGTAATTTGTATTGGTGAGCAAAATTAAATTATGAAAGCCTTTGCATAATAATGGTCTGCCTGCTCTGGAACTCAAGAGTTACCTTGTCGTAGATAGGTAGGTACTTATTGTTCTCTGAACTTGACCCGGCAATAAAGAACCCTTGTGTTCTTTATGGAGCCTTTGCATTTTAATTATCAGCCTCATGCTCAATTATTTAGTGTCCTGTTAAAAAATAAATAGACTTCTAACTCAGGCAGTTTGAAGGCACTTTAGGTTTTTTTTCTGAGAATTGCACCAAATTAATGTAGCTAGCCCAAGATCGGAAGGGATGGAGTGCAATGGAGGAGACCTACACTCAGCATTGGGTGGGTATAGGTTGAAGAGAGAGAGAATGTAGAGACCAAATTGGAGAGATACGCCTTTTCTGATAAAAAAAAAGCATCATCGAAATCGGTTTACGTTTACTATTTATTTTTGGGGAGAAAATATAAAATAAAAGATTATAACGCATTGGGTAAACGGTTAAAATGAGCGGCCACGATTTTTTCAACATGTAGGGTAGGAACAGACTTTCCTTTTACTTTAGGTAATCTTTTCTTTCTCAAGCAGAGAGTCGCTGTATGATAGGCAATCATAATATGACTTGTACTTACTACTACAGCCTATTTGCGTCCCTGTGCTGGGTAAAGGCCTCCTCTCATCACGAGCGGGTTTGGGCTATAGTCCCCACGCGGGCTCAGTGCGGATTGGGGACTTCACACACATCTTTGAATTACTTCGCAGATGCGTGTAAGTTTCTTCACGATGTTTTCCTTCACCGAAAATCTCATGGTAAATTCAAATGAATTTCGCACGTAAGTAATCTTAGAGGTGCGAGCCGGAATCGAACCCCCGACTCTCGGCATGTCGAACCACTAGGCCACCACGGCTTATATTTATTCATGGGTAATATTGGATATCTTCGGGGAACATATTATATAATATTCATATAATCTCACTGAATAGGCTTTCTAAAGAGCGCCGCACTCGGTAGCTAGCTTCTTTCGTCCCTATATATTAAGTGCTTCAAATCGACCGCCATTTTTAACCATGAATAAAATATTGCATAGGTAGGTACTTAGGAACCATCTGTTAGGCGCCTTGTCTTCCCAAAGGATCTCCAGTTTCAAGAAACTATTACAGACAGTAATGGCAGGGTACTTTGTAGGCTATGCTTGTAAAGATAAAATAAAATGTATGAGTCGTAAAAATAAAAAGGAGAAATTTCATTGCCTCGCCATTTTCTAAGTAAGCCCATAATGAAAAAGAAAAAACAAGATCAAGAATAGTTTCTTATAATATAAAATAAATAAATAAAATAAATATCTTGGGACATTTCACACATATTGACCTAGCCCCAAACTCAGCAATGCTTGTATTATGGGTGCTAGACAACGATATAAATACTTATATAGAGAAATATATATGTACATATGTAAATACTAAACATCCATGACTCGAGTACAAACATTCGTGTTCATCACACAAAGTTTGCTCCGAGCGGGATTCGAACCCGCGACCGTCGGAACAGAAGGCAGGGTCACTACCAACTGGACCAATCCGGTCGTCCTAGATATAGAGTTGAATGGTTAAAAAATGTGTCATAAACTGCCACTGCATGTTTCAAAAAGTAAATTGAAATACAAATTAAACTGTAATTTATTATTATTTATATTACTCTATCTCATTAAATATCTTCTTTTTCAAGAATATTTTCTTAAATGTGTGTGTGTGTGTTTTGATTTGAACTGCTGTAGTACACATGACTTTATAACAGACCTATCCCCTTATTGCAATAGGGATGACGACAGGGTGAAGAAATCGAAATTCTAATTAGTCCGTCAGTCAGGTAATAAAAAAATATTAGACACGAATTTTTTGTTTTATCAAATCAACAAAGAATGACTAAGTTAAAACGCATTAAAGTTGGAGACTGGGGGCTAACTACGTCACCGTTAGGTATAAATCATACCTAACCGTGACGTCACGCGACATTTCAACTCAATATATCTCCGTATAAGTTTCATTACGTGAAAAAAGAAAAAATACATGTCCAATACTTTTCAATAATCTTCCTGATAGACTAAGGGAAAAAAAGTTGTCATCATGCCTATTGTTAGTAATAAATTGTGAATAATGATGAAAAAAAAACAGTCTCCTGATATTACTTGATAGAGTGATGATTTTCTTCTCATAAGAGAGAACGGTTATAAACTACTCTGCATGTTGAGTTCTGATCATCCAATAATACGAGTATTTATACAACTAATGCAAATCGGCATCTTTTAATCATTGTGCTGATCTCTAACTATAATTATTTAAGCTGAGATGTGCTTATAGTCGTCCGAATAAACATTGCTCTTTCCCGAATGTCGAGTGTGCTCGAAATTGCCGAGTCACTTCCTAACTGTGTATTATATGCCAATTACACCCGATTCCAATAATATCACGTTTCTATGACAATTATACACACAATACTTATGATTATCTACCTATACTGCTATTACTGCTGTTAGGAAGGGGATGGGAAGTACCGTGGCAGTAAATTAGCTTGTTTTTTTTTTTTTAAATTGAGATTAGTGTTAAAATATTAGCTAAATCTTTTATGAATTGGCTATATCTTCGACGTATGGGGAAGCATATGAAATGAAATGAAAACTTATTGTGCATGAATTAAGGTTTAAAGTACCTAGGGACAAACAGATGGTCGATGCTTAATTTACGTATCACTTAACTCTACCCTTTCGAGTGTGTGTAGGTATACTTAGTAGAATTTAAGAGTTTAACTTTCTTGAATAATTACAAATATCATAGTCAAAACAGTCATAGCGCAAAGTAATATAATAACAATAATGCTAAAATTGGTTTTTAATAATTTAAATGTGTATAGTCTATAAATTAAATAATACTAAATTTAATTCAAAAGAAATTCGACAATTATGATATTAGGTAAGAATAAATCTTGAAAAGTAAAAATTCGTAAAATTGTATTTGTTGCTTAACATTCAAATTAATTTAGTTTTTATCATCATCGAGGTAGTCTCTCGCGGTGTATGTTGTTAAACGTTTTTTTTTAAGCAGAAGTCTTTCGTCTAATGTGTACATTTTACACATACACATCATATAAGCGTTCTTTGACAAAAGTTTTAGTCGAGCAAATAACACAAGCTTCTGTTAAACGTTTTCGTTGTCCCGGGCACACAGGACACCCGATGAGAGCCGTGCCGAAGGCTCTTGTACACTGGGCCGTTTTCCGTCCTTTTCAAAGGATTATACCTAAATGTTTACAACAATTTGTCCTTTCCGATCATTTTCGCATCCCTATTGAGAAAAGAATTACGAAACTGTAGTGCAAATATTTTTTAACAAGGCTGTCCCTGATAAACTCGAGTATGACAAACATCTTTTTATTGTGAGACTGAAAATGAAAATGAAAAACGTTTATTTGAAAAATAAAACATGCAGTTTCAATTTAACGCTGGATCCTATGCTAGGAAGCCCTTTAGCACAGGACCCAGTAGTACAGCAGGTCTAATAAGATAGACGCTTTCAGACAAGAATAAACTAATTAGACTTAATTGCACAAATTATGGAATATAAGGCTAAGCGTAATTACTTATTATATAACTTAAATTAAATTATTCTATTTTCTAGTGATTACTCTCTTGATAGTTTCTAGATAAAACATAAAAAACTTTAAAATTGTATGTACGCATTAGCTTGTGTATGTATGTGTGTGTGTGTGTGTGTGTGTGTGTACGCGCGAGGGTGTGTGTTTATGTGTGTGAATGTACATGAGTGTATGTGCGAATATAATTTATATTAACATGAATATATGTATACATATAAATCCATATCTATATTCCATATTATATATTATTATTATTATTAAGACTGTTGACTTACCAATTCACATAGGTAATAAACAGTGTAAATTACCTGGAACAACAAATAATGGTTAGTAAAAACATGTAACGTAAACAGAAAAATAAACATAATAGTAGAACTAGATTTCAGAACTGATAAAACAATTTACTCGTAATACACGTTTAAGTTTGAATTGCGATTCTTTCAGCGCATTCTACAGTTCAATTCTGGTGACGATACTTTGTAAAGGTCAGACTCTGACCAGATCAAATTCTCTGTTTACTAAAATAATTCATCACCATCATCATTTCAGCCGAAAGACGTCCACTGCTGGACATAGGCCTCCCCCAGACGCGCCACTCGCAGACCTGTCCACTCGCATCCATCGCGTTCCCGTGACCTTTACAAGGTCGTCACTCCATCTTGTTGGAGACCTACCGACAGCTCGTCTACCAGTTCGCGGACTAAAATAAATAATAAATTAAATGGATCAACTTTTATTTTTGTTTCTATATTATTTTATTTAAGAATTTTTTAGGATTATTTCCATATATTTTTACTAGTACCAGTCATTTAACTTTATCACTATCAATTTCTCTTCCATTACTTTATGAAAACTTTAGTAAGCATAGAGTAGCTACCTACTATAATTTGTGTCTTGTCTGTTGCTTGAAATTGAAAAACAACCCAGTAAAGTAATGAGCAAGAGAAGGCAAGAACTTTGTATTTCGACTTAAGAGTTTTCGAAGTCGAATAACGAAACCGCGAAGGTAACTTGTGTTGTTACAGGAAATCCATATCCATACTAATAATATTATAAATGCGAAAATAACTCTGTATGTCTGTCTGTCTGTTGCCTCTTCACGCTTCAACCGCTGGACCGATTTGGTAAAGGACAAGGGCTACTTTTTATCCCGGAAAAACGCATTGTTCCCGCGAGAACGCCATAACCGAATTCCACGCGGGCGAAGTCGTGGGCAGAAGCTAGTAGGTAATATTATAAATGCGAAAGTAACTCTGTCTGTCTGTCTGTTACCTCTTCACGCTTCAACCGCTGGACCGATTTGGATGAAATTTGGTATGGAGATACTTGGAGTCCTGGGAAATGACATAGGCTACTTTTTATCCCGGAAAAATGAATAGTTTCTGTGGGAGCGCGATAACCGAATTCCACGTGGGCAAAGTCGCGGACAGAAGCTAGTATTATACATTATATACAACCGCCACCACTCAAACTTATTCTTAGAAGTAAAAGTGATTTTTTAATGTGCATAAGAATTTTTAATAAGTTACCTCTAACTTTTAAAACAATGCCATATCCGTACTGATTGGATCTAAGATCCAGACCTAGAAGTTTTAGATGGTCCATGGCAAAGACTGCTGTTTAAAAACTTGGTGTCCTTTATAAGGTGAGGCGGTATTTCATACTTCTGCTAGCTAAGCTTTACCAAGATCCGTTTCGCTCCTGTATGGATGCAGGTACTGCAGCTGTCACCTTTGGGACGGTTCTGCCAAGTCACAGAATATTTAATAGTACTAGGTACATACAGAATGGCCGCGGAATCACTCGCCTGAATCTAACCGGCGCGCAACTCGCGCCCAACTCGCCCTTACCGTTATTTGTTTCATCCGGAGATGGAAAGTGGATCATTGGTCCGCATACTGGTACACACACATTTACAAGTGTACATACTTCCTCGCTCGCACACTGACATCCTCGCATGCAAACATTGATTATCATCATCATTTCAGCCGAAAGACGTCCACTGCTGGACATAGGCCTCCCCCAAGGCTCGCCACTCAGACCGGTCCTGTGCTACTTGCTTCCACCGGTTTCCCGCGACCTTCACGAGGTCGTCGCTCCATCTTGTTGGAGGCCTACCGACAGCTCGTCTCCCGGTTCGCGGGCGCCACTCGAGAACTTTCCGGCCCCATCGGCCATCAGTCCTGCGAGCAATGTGCCCCGCCCACTGCCACTTAAGGCTCGCAATTCTTCGGGCTATGTCGGTGACCCTAGTTCTACTGCGGATATCCTCATTTCTGATTCTATCACGCAGAGAAACCCCGAGCATAGCCCTCTCCATTGCCCTCTGAGTGACTTTGAGCCTTTTTATGAGGCCCATCGTAAGCGCCCACGTCTCGGAACCATAAGTCATCACTGGCAACACACACTGGACTTTCGACTTGAGACACTGCGGTAATTTGGACGAAAAGACACTGCGAAGCTTCCCGAACGCTGCCCAGCCGAGTCGGATTCGACGATTGACCTCTTTCTCGAAGTTGGACCTACCTAACTGGACTGTTTGTCCCAGGTATACATAATGGTCAACAACTTCGAGCGCAGAGCCTCCGATTATTACGGGAGTTGGCACAACATGGACATTAGACATAATTTTCGTCTTGTCCATGTTCATTTTAAGACCAACTCGATCGGAAACTCTGCTGAGGTCAGCGAGCATAATACTGAGGTCCTCCATGGTCTCAGCCATGACTACAATATCGTTGGCAAATCGAAGGTGAGAGATGTACTCGCCATTAACATTGATGCCTCGACCTTTCCAGTCCAGCACCTTGAAAGCATCCTCCA
The DNA here is from genome assembly GCA_963971205.1 of Aethes cnicana. NCBI lineage: Eukaryota > Metazoa > Arthropoda > Insecta > Lepidoptera > Tortricidae > Aethes > Aethes cnicana. The sequence goes on from OZ020284.1 coordinate 8,462,053, forward strand.
ACATTGATACTTCAATCGAATTGTGTTCGAAATCTTGCTTTTATAAATAGGCCGTGTCCGCTCTGTGGCCCAGTAGGTATCCAGTTGGCCGCTTTGGATTCGGTGGAGCACCGAGCTCGGAGGCTTATTGGTGACAGCTCGATGTTCAAGTTACAAAATCTTGATCATCGGCGGAGAGTTGCATGCCTTTCCGTTTTTAGAGTTCCGAAGTCCACAAGGAACCCTTATAGTTTCGCCATGTCCGTCCGTCTGTCCGCACTATTGCTCGGAGATGCTTAGTTCTAGAAAGCTGTAATTTGGCATGAATATACATATTTGTTACGCTGACAAAGTGGTACAATAAAATTTTGAAATATATTTTTTTATAGGGTACCTCCCCTACTCGTAAAGTGGGGATGTAATTGTTTTTTCTTGCGTACCCCATGTTGCGGCATATCGTTGAATAGGTCTTAAAAAAATATTGTGGGTTTGTTAAAACCATTTTTTGATTAAGTGATGCGTTTGTGAAATATTAAGCTTTAAAGTGCTATTTTTTGTTAGAGTCACGTGCCCCCCCCCCCCCCCTGCCAGCTAAATGGTGGTATTTGGATGGCTGAAAAAATCACGGTTGTGGCATATATAACGTAGTTGAAAGGAAAACTATCAGAGCTAAGTAGGCTGTACAAACTTACGAGTAATAGTCGACCAACTTATAATGATGATTTTTCTCGAGCGGCAGGGGCGTCGGGCGGGCACGTCATACCACAGGCTAGCTAGATGCTAATAAGTCTTAGAAAGGTACTGTGGGCATCCTCAACTTCGGAACCCTATAATTTGCGCGTGGCCCGACACGCACTTGGACAGTTTTTTTTTACCGTTTACATTTTGGTGAGTGTTTCAGGAGTTACATGAACTGGTTCCACCGGCACCGTCACCTTTTCATCACCGGACATCCAGATGGGAGGAGAGTTTGCATTCTTTTGTAGTCGATACACCGTTCATTCGAACAAAACGCTTTGCATCATCTTTTCTTATGCGGACTGCTAAGGAATGGAATTCTCTTCCGTTCTGTTTTCCCAGGCAGTTATAATCTAGAGGCGAGACTAGAGTGAAGTAGGTATTTACTGACCCAGTGAGCTACACCTTTGGCTTCATCGATACTTTTCATCAGGTGAGATAGAGGTCAATCGCTGGTCAATCGTAGAAAAAAAAACTATTGGAATCCACGTGTCTAAGTGTCCAAATAAAAGTGAGACGTTCATTAACCCAGCTCACGCGTCGTGATCAGCAATACGTGCTTGGACCCAATTGTCCCTACTTTTGCCGTGAATGTAAAGGGACCGTTCCGAGGAACGTTTAAGGTCAATTATTTCCTCTATTGTTGTTACTATTCGAATTTTATTGGTTCTTTTTATGGATAAAAATTTTTGTTTATTTTAATTTCAAAGGTTCAAAACATAATCGGTAAAGAATATATGACTTTTGTCAATATAATAATGAAAGTGGTTTTTTTTCGAATATCGATGAAAAGTGGATGCTTAAATTTTTATGAATGGGGATTTATGGACGACATCATTTTAAAGGCAATTGATTTTCCAAATAAAAGATTACATTTAACTCTCATCTGAAAACATAAATATCTTAACTCAGTATCTTTTCAAAATTTGTACATTTAATAAAGAAAGAGCTAATCCTAAAGGCGTTATTATAGTTAAATGTGGTTAAAGCTAACCACGTTTCCAGTTTGCGTAGACCTCCTCTTGGTTTGTTGACTGAAGACTTGGAAGTCCTTTGTATACTGACCAAGGAAGGTAAATGCGTCTATGACGTATTTTCTGATTTACGGTCGGCCCATAACGACGCAGCCACCTGAGATTTTATTAGTCGGTAAGACAAAAAAAACGTTTCAACATTATGATTTTTTATGATGATCACCGGAATCTTGAAGTTAGTTATCGAGTTATACATATTATTTTGCAAATTTTTCAACGACCTACCTGAACAGAATTAGTAATTTTTGAAAATTAGTTTTTATATCCGCGGAGTGAACACATGATAAGGAAACGCTTAAAATTATTTATTTCTCTTATTTTGAAAGCATCCTGAGGTAGGTACTGTATTGAAGTGTGGGGAAATGGATCTAACATTGGTTCTATAATGCTCTTAAAAAAAAAAGCCATCCGTATAATTGAAGGCTGTAATAAAATACCAGTAACCCACAGAAAAATGTTTATTGAGAATAAGATCCTCACAGCTGTTTCAATGTACTTATATCGTATATGCCTATATGTGCATAAAAATAGAGAGCATCTACCAAAAGCTAGACAATGTCCTACCCTTAGAAACAAGGAAGATTTAGCTATAGTGAAATCAAAGTTTAGTAATTTTAATAAAAAAATTGTTAATAATTCAATTTATGTATACAATAAGTTAAACACAGAACTGAAAAGCTATGAACATATTTCCATATTTGACAGAAAATTGAAAGAATGTTTTATAAATCGACCATACTACTCAATTAATGAATATTTAGCCAACTTGTTAGATTAAGGGAATTTATAATGTATGTAGCATGTAAATTAAGATTATGGACATTTAATTTATATTTTATTTTATTACTTATAGACACTTATAGCAATTTTATAATCCTAATAATAACTTTGTACTTAACAATATATTTGCATGTATCATATGTACGAAGCGCCAATAAAGATCTCATTCTCATTCTCATTCAGTGTATATAGTGAAACGGTGGTAGATTTTGCTGTGGGTGGGTGGTAGACGGCATTTATGAACCTATCAACGTTTAAGCTGGGTCCTTTAAGCTAGGTATATGTGTAAAAAACATGCCGATCAACAGCTACTTAACAAGTTGCATGTGGCCCACGACAATTTTAGAGTAACTATAGGTAATATTACCCACTAAATAGGCATCAGTCGGCTACACAAACACTTGTTCAAAACCAACATTTACTCAAGCTTGTTTGTAACACAAACCGGGTAAGAGTTAACGAGTGGTGTAAGCAGTTGTCTCGTGAATGAACCCTCTGATCTCATACCGGTTGGCGGCCAGTTAATTTGTTTGCAGGCAAGTTTTAAATCATTCCACTTCTGAACTGGGACCGCTTTGAGTTTGAAGTAATTCTGCCTGTATGTTTGTGTCTTTTGGTTGTAAACATTTTTCATTACTTTATGTTTGAAATACATTAATTTGACGTAATTTCACAATTGCTGCTAGTTGAAGCCAGGGATGGGAAAAAACATTATGAAAAATCTGCCGAACATTTTTCTAGTTATGAGGTTATCACGCGAAGTGCATGACAGTGAACTTTTGACAATGTTTTTAAAAGGTTACTTAATAGAGTTTTACTACTCTAAATATTTGCTGTATTCGAAAGTGTAACGAGTCTAATCTATCTATGAAGGAAATACATCTTTAAGACTCGCCAGTAGTTGAATCTTTCGTATAAACTAACTTCTACCCCCTTAAACCGCTGGGCCAATTTAGATATTTGGTATGGAGATAGTTCGAGTCCCGGGGAAGGGCATAGTTCTCGTGGAAACACTATTTAAACGGATTTTGAAAATCGCAGCAATCACTGCTCACGCACTTCCAAGAAGGATCGCTCTATATTTGAGCTGTTATATTAGGAACAACCAATTTTTTGTTTCCAACACGTTCAAACGTTAGATCTTCGCAAACATGATAACCTACGAACGTTGTACAAACAAACGGAAGGTGCTTTCAATCAAATTCAATCAAATTGAATACGTTTTGATTATATATACATCTTTTATATGTTTTTATGTTACCTAAGTCCCTAACACTACCTAGCCTTGTTGTTTATTTAACCGAGTACCTACGTCTTTTTGGTCCGTCTAGTCGTTTCAACGTGATGAAAGGACAAACAAACACACTTTCACATTTACTATATTAGTATTTACATATTATAATGTTCAATTAAATTAAATTCAAATCTTTATTGCAAACCGGTGGTCTTATTTTAAGGAGTTCTACATATGATAGGTATATCCTGTAAGGGCACTACATTTTTTTTAAATATAATTATTTTATATTTATAATGTTATATAGTATGCTTTTGACTATAAGCCTAATTAATAACTAAGAACCAATCACTATCAGCAATATCCCCGGCCTCCGATTGACGCACGTTCAGTAAACACACTTCTAAGGGCTCGTGTGGTTTCCCTAATAACGGCTCGATTGTTATTGACATGTTCCCTACCCTACCTGGAGACAACCGTCGCTTAAAACTAAACAGGATCAAGCAAGTGGAACTGACGCGAGCTTTGAAGTAGGATTAGCAGTATGTCATTTATGAGATATGTAGGTAGGTAGCTACATAATTAATTGGACAGGACGGAAAATTTACGCACACAAAAATAATGATAGGTCAGTTAAGACGCTGACAACACCTTGAGCAATCGAGACAGGCAATTGTCTCAGCGTTTGCATTCGAGGGAGCGAGAAGCTCAACCGCAGCAAGTCGGCGATATACGAGTAGGTACATAGAAAATCAGAAAACTCAAGAATATAAAAAATCCACATTACATGAACAATATAAACCAGCAAATGTTTTAGTATGAATATGATAAAATAGTGTTTACATCTGCGTTAAAAAAATAAGCATTTATATATAACCGTTCACTAGGAAGTAGGTTCACGATTTTTTTCATCGAAACAATTTCATAAACAGCAAGCGTTTTATGTAGGTATATAATGAATATTAACATATATTTTACTCGCCTTCCAAAATCAAATAGTTTCTGTTTAAATACCGTTTAAAGAAAGCCAATTTATGTCTTGTCGGCGCCTTAAGTGTAATTTTGAATTGAATAAATGATTGAATTGAATTGAATAATTAATTGTGATCGTGTTTCATTTTAGACGTTTGATGAATAAATGATAAAAATAATTAAGAAGTATAACAAAAATTTACTTGACTATCTGGCTAGCTTCATTACAAGCGCAATTTGATTTGCAAACCCCTATAAAAATAGGTAATGTAGAAAAAAAGGAACTTGAAAAAGTGTTATTTAACTAAAAAAAACATTACTTTGGTGTTAAAGTTACCAAAAGTATCTCAAAAACACTTTTAGGGTGGTACCTAGGTAATATTAATGATTTCTTAATACTAGGGGCGGTACACGAGGAATTGTAGTCGAGAGCATTATAAGTCCGAAACCGAAGGTTGAGCGCTTTAAAAATGCTCGAGACTGCAATTCCTATACCGCCCGTGATACACACGATGTTTTTCATTACACTTGCGAGGAAAATAAAGAAAATATTCACTAAGACGACCTGTGCAAGTGTGTATATATGTATTGTATTTAGTTTAAGTTGTTTATTCTTCTTCGCAAACAAACCTTATTTGTTAATTTTTAAACATTCACTTCGTACTGGCTACTAACAATGGTCTGGCCATTTACGTAGTTTCACTTATTTTTTTATTATTTCGGAAAAAAACAATTGAAAACAAATAAATTACAGCCCGTGGGCTCATAAGAAATCTCAAAAGCCCGTGGTCATAATCCATGGCTTAGAGACCGCTTTGCCTGACTGTAATGACAACGTTTGCGAACAAGCGTGATGAAAACAAATATAGTATTCTTTAAAAAAAATAGAGCCCTTAAAGACCGGCAACGCATTGGCAACTCCTCTGTTGTTGCACTTGTCTATGGGCGACGATGACTACCTCCCATCAAGTAGCTCATCTGCTCGTTTGCCCCCTTATATTATAAAAAAAATCTCGGTTTGAAGTACTCTTCAACTTTAAAAGTGCAAAAATAACAGTAAAAGTGCTCCGAGCCTCAGAAAACGGGACGTAAAAAAACTGAACCTTACAATTTCTTGAGATAATATTTACACTGTAAACTGTAATCTTTTGAAGATAAATTTTTATTTAAAATTTTCTCTGAAATCCGACCGGTCGAGATTTTTATAGCCCGTAGGGAGAGGAATCGGGTAATAAAAGAGGTTTACATTCATCGATTCTACCTAAACCCTGAGAAACATTTAGCAAGCACCTCGAAAAGTTCTTTAACACATAATAAAATTGAGCCTCGTCTGATTGCGAGACGGTTTCAGAGAGCCCCCAGTGTCACAGTAGGTATATCTAATAGGTACTACGTAACGTAGTTGCCCCGGTGTCACAGTAGGTATATCTAATAGGTACTACGTAACGTAGTTGCTCCGGTGTCACAGTATATCTAATAGGTACTACGTAACGTAGTTGCTCCGGTGTCACAGTATATCTAATAGGTACTACGTAACGTAGTTGCCCCGGTGTCACAGTATATCTAATAGGTACTACGTAACGTAGTTGCCCCGGTGTCACAGTATATCTAATAGGTACTACGTAACGTAGTTGCCCCGGTGTCACAGTATATCTAATAGGTACTACGTAACGTAGTTGCCCCGGTGTCACAGTATATCAAATAGGTACTACGTAACATAGTTGCCCCGGTGTCACAGTATATCTAATAGGTACTACGTAACGTAGTTGCCCCGGTGTCACAGTATATCTAATAGGTACTACGTAACGTAGTTGCCCCGGTGTCACAGTATATCAAATAGGTACTACGTAACGTAGTTGCCCCGGTGTCACAGTATATCTAATAGGTACTACGTAACGTAGTTGCCCCGGTGTCACAGTATATCTAATAGGTACTACGTAACGTAGTTGCCCCGGTGTCACAGTATATCTAATAGGTACTACGTAACGTAGTTGCCCCGGTGTCACAGTATATCTAATAGGTACTACGTAACGTAGTTGCCCCGGTGTCACAGTATATCTAATAGGTACTACGTAACGTAGTTGCCCCGGTGTCATAGTATATCTAATAGGTACTACGTAACGTAGTTGCCCCGGTGTCACATTATATCTAATAGGTACTACGTAACGTAGTTGCCCCGGTGTCACAGTATATCTAATAGGTACTACGTAACGTAGTTGCCCCAGTGTCACAGTATATCTAATAGGTACTACGTAACGTAGTTGCTCCGGTGTCACAGTATATCTAATAGGTACTACGTAACGTAGTTGCCCCGGTGTCACAGTATATCTAATAGGTACTACGTAACGTAGTTGCCCCGGTGTCACAGTATATCTAATAGGTACTACGTAACGTAGTTGCTCCGGTGTCACAGTATATCTAATAGGTACTACGTAACGTAGTTGCCCCGGTGTCACAGTATATCTAATAGGTACTACGTAACGTAGTTGCCCCGGTGTCACAGTATATCTAATAGGTACTACGTAACGTAGTTGCCCCGGTGTCACAGTATATCTAATAGGTACTACGTAACGTAGTTGCCCCGGTGTCACATTATATCTAATAGGTACTACGTAACGTAGTTGCTCCGGTGTCACAGTATATCTAATAGGTACTACGTAACGTAGTTGCCCTGGTGTCACAGTATATCTAATAGGTACTACGTAACGTAGTTGCCCCGGTGTCACAGTATATCTAATAGGTACTACGTAACGTAGTTGCCCCGGTGTCACAGTATATCTAATAGGTACTACGTAACGTAGTTGCCCCGGTGTCACAGTATATCTAATAGGTACTACGTAACGTAGTTGCTCCGGTGTCACAGTATATCTAATAGGTACTACGTAACGTAGTTGCCCCGGTGTCACAGTATATCTAATAGGTACTACGTAACGTAGTTGCCCCGGTGTCACAGTATATCTAATAGGTACTACGTAACGTAGTTGCCCCGGTGTCACAGTATATCTAATAGGTACTACGTAACGTAGTTGCCCCGGTGTCACAGTATATCTAATAGGTACTACGTAACGTAGTTGCCCCGGTGTCACAGTATATCTAATAGGTACTACGTAACGTAGTTGCCCCGGTGTCACAGTATATCTAATAGGTACTACGTAACGTAGTTGCCCCGGTGTCACAGTATATCTAATAGGTACTACGTAACGTACCAGTGCGGAGTGTCGGCCTAATAAACACGCATCATGCGCATGTTAAAAATAGAAGCCACGTCGCGTATATCACGTCTATCTTTTTGCTAACAGTTTCTTCAATAGACAATGATTATGAAGGAAGGTTTTTAGTGTGGGTACAATTTATTGTTCTACTAACCGTTTGAAGCCCGGGCCAGTCGCTAGTACGAAATAATTGAACCACAAAGCGCGTAACATTCTTACACATAATGGGGAGAAAATAGCCTTAAGTGGATTAGCGCGTACAACATACATCGGCTCTCTTGCCGGCTCATTGCTCGGGGTCCCGCTGATTCTCTTCCCCGCCCAACGCAAAAACTATGTAAGTATTTTTTTGCAAATGTTGCTCCTTTTCGATTTTCCAAATTACCCTTTTGAATAAGCTTTGTAAAATAAATAAAAAATATTTGAAATATTCGAATTTCTTGAAGATGTTAATGATAAGATTATTATCATCATTTTAGCCGAAGGAAGTCTACTCCTGGATATAAGTCTCCTGAAAACTCGCCGATTATCCTTACTTAATAGTAAACATGTGAAAGTGTATTTGTTTGTTTGTTTGTCCTTCCTTTACGACGCAAGTGGACCGATTTGGATGAAATTTGGTATGGAGATAGTTTGAGACGCGGGCAACTTTTTATCCCGATATTTCCACGGGAACGGATTTTTCACGATTCAAACCAATTTCTCAATGTTTCTATAACTCTAACTGTCTATATGTATAGCATCATCGGCTATGCAAATTCTAAGTCTACGCGGGACGAAGTTTTCGGGCATAAGATATATTTTATCACCGGAATGATAAGATATATTTATCGAAAAATAAATCTATGCTGATAGCAAGTAACTTAAAGGGGATTTTGTATGGATTACTGAAGTATATCCAGATACTTGTTTTAACTTAGACAGTTTTGATGTCGTTTCATCGTTTTCTGGTAAAATTTGCCGAAAATGAGATACACGATATCCGCACGTGACAGCCGCGGTCTCCTAAAAGGATCCCAGGCGAGGTTCCAGGCTGAGCCAATCGACAAAGTGGATTTACTGCCCACTCTACACGCTAAGAGCTTTTCAAATGTTTGCAGAAATGTCTGCAGAATATTAGCCTACCCGTTACTATTACGGTAATAGTTTTCGGCTGATAGCGGTGTACCTAATGCCCTAACACTGGGTTACGCAGAGACTACGGTAAACGTTATCATGTTCGAGTACCTAGTTAGAAGAATAGACGTTATGCAGTTTTTTTTTAGTACAGGTGTTCTTAACACACATAGTGTTACTTGAGAGGGTGCCTATAATCCAGATATTACACAAATGTGACTGATACATTGTAACATACTACTGTATCTTTATTAAGTAGTGAAATAGGCTGTAGTAGTAGTACTGTCTCATTGCTCCCCTTATTCATCCAAGCATCCCGGCACAGGGCAACATCTAACCTCCACAAAATTAAAAAACCTTTTAACGAGCGAAACGGACTTAACCAGATTTTGTATTGAATTTGACATAGAATGGGCTCGCCAATTGAGATCCGCAGACAAAGCGAGGTTGGAAAAGAAAAGAAGAGTCGTTTTTGAAAAGTATTCCCATCAAACGAAATACATCGTGAAACAGAAAAATCATTTACCAACACAGTGTTCCGTATTCCATTGTTATTTAATCAACGTAAAATCTTTCTGCGATGTGACAAGTATCGAAAAACAAAGGACGAGTCATACTAAAACAGACCCGGACTTGCCACCGGCGTTTTCGCTCGGTCTCTTTACGAACATCAAAAGAAATACCGACGTCATCAAAGCTTTCAATTGTATTACGAATAATGACTGTTTCTTTTACATAATAGAGTGGTAGGGTAGTCATTTAAGTTATGCATGAGTGTGCTTATAACGCAGTAGCTTGTGCTCGCGACTTGGTCGCAACTTCCCGCGGGAGATGTGTTTTTCCGGGATGTAAAAAGTAACCTCCGTCCTTTATCGGTACTGAAACTGTCTCCATACCAAATTTTATCAAAAAAGGTTCAGCAGTTTAAGAGTAAAGTGGTAACAGACAGAGAAAAAAACTGTCATAAAGTTACTTTCGCATTTATAGTATTAGTAGGGATATAGCCGGTCGGTCATATTTGGCGCAAAACCAATAACCGCTCGCTGAGGCAAACGTCGTGTTCTAGAGTGGAGACCGCGCCTCGGTAAGCGTAGCGTGGAATGCATTCAGGCTTGGTGGAGCGACGAACTTCGCAAGATCGCCGGCAAGATGCTGGATGTGAGTTGCCGAAGACTGTTGTCATTGGTATGCTTTAGGAGAGACCTAAGTATGTCCAGCAGTGGACTTCAATAGGTCGATGATGATATAAATAATTTATCACAATAGTAAAAAATACAAAACACAAGCTTCTTGGTAATGTGAAAAATATTTTAACTTTAATACTTACTAATCCAGCTTACAGTGCAACTAAATTTGAACATCCCAAAGAGCACGTCTGAAAATATTATTACAAATTTTACAAAGCCATACCTTTTGCAGCTTTTCAACATCACACATACAACTCGCGCATAGAAACATTTACGCGGAATGAAAATTCCGCTGAAATGTGGGTGGTATATGAAATCGTTTGTACATTTTCATGAGGCCTTCAGGCGCATTTCTGTTGACATGACATGTGTTGTGCATATGAGTGTGTTATAAAAATGAATGAAAATAAAGTTCTAATGAGATATAATATCTAAATTAAGTCGTCGCATCGGAAATAAACGTGATATGGATTTCAATTTTGTCTCATCAGTCAAGAAAACTATTTATTATATTGTATTCTTCATATCTGCGACTTCAATTTGTTAGATTACTTTTGTGATTGGACAAATTTCATAATAGAGAAAAAATATCTAAAAGAACTCGTCCAAAACAGAGATGTTCATTTTACAGACGAACGGGATGGAAATAAGTGTCCATTTTTTTCATCTCGATTTGTGAAAACGTGAACTACAAAATGTTAGTACAGCTTTACGATATGTTTTACAGTTTTGACCGCTTACGACCTTTCAAGATGAACTAACGCCGCGGTACAATGGAATACGCGAAGTGATTTGTATGGGCTGAATTAAGGTCATAGTTCACACTTAAACATTGCTTTGCGTTCTTTTTGATAATTTAAATTCATCATAGTACTCTTCGGTGAAAGAAAGGAAAGTAACACGCATCAGAAAAAGCATTTTAGGATTTGTGTGTAAAGGATTTTCTCAATCAGGACCGGTGTGGAATCTACCTGGTCTATTGCTCAAGTCCTTTTACGGCAAGATTAGAAGAGGTCTGTTGTAGTTGTATCTATTTACAAGTACCTAATGGACCTACCTAGTAATATATTTAGTAATTAACTATTAATATAATTAACTTTATTAATTAGGACGTTTCACTTCATTTAGTAGGTACTTTAGAGTATCTAGTCTGAAAAACCGGCCAAGTGCGTGTCGGGCCACGCGCAAAGTATAGGGTTCCGAAGTTGAGAATGCCCACAGTACCTTTCTAAGACTTATTAGCATCTAGCTAGCCTGTGGTATGACGTGCCCGCCCGACGCCCCTGCCGCTCGAGAACATTCATTGTTTTTTTAATCATTTCATAAGTTGGTCGACTATGACTCGTAAGTTTGTACAGCCTACTTAGCTGTGATAGTTTTCCTTTCAACTACGTTATATATGCCATAAACGTGATTTTTTTCAGTCATCCAAATACCACCATTTAGCTGGCAGGGGGGGGGAGGACACGTGACTCTAACAAAAAATAGCACTTTAAAGCTGAATATTTCACAAACGCATCATTTAATCCATCTTGCGTACCCCATGGGCCAGGGGTGAGCAAGAAAAAAAAATACATCCCCACTTTACGAGTAGGGGAGGTACCCTATAAAAAAATATATTTCAAAATTTTATTGTACCACTTTGTCGGCGTAACTAATATATATATTCAAGCCAAATTACAGCTTTCTAGAACTAAGCATCTCCGAGCAATAGTGCGGGCAGACGGACGGACGGACATGGCGAAACTATAAGGGTTCCTTGTGGACTTGGGAACCCTAAAAAGTATCCCGTATAAAGTAAACAAACTTTATATCTAGTAAAATATAGTTTTAATTAACAAGTGAAATACGAGTCGCGTTGGTTTGTCCATACAACTGTATTACACATAAATAGCATATTTTCCCTTTGAATGCATAACGTGGTGTAGGTATTTGCTTTCATTTAAAACCTGATATTTTCAGTTCTGTTCTTTTTGGATGAAATGGTAATTTTACGTGTAAAACCGGGCGCTGGTAAAAAACCCAATCAATCCCACTTGAAAGCCAGTCGTTCCCAATCAGCATTCAAATCAATAGGAGTTCGGCCACAAACGTCTTTTTATGATTCCTTTCAGTAATACTGTCGGAAAACCAGCAATCATTTGGAATTATGACTTCTTCCATAATCTCAATTATAAACTTGGAATAAAGTAACATGAAAAGATCGAAGATCGTACGGAAGCGGGAAAATATGGGAATAGTAGATATAATGATTATGCAACCCGTTCGTTGACTGACAACGCACAGTCTAAACTAATGCTCGTAGCTGAAATGTGTCATGAAGAGTGTAAAGAAGGCAAAGAGAGGATTTTCCGAAATTATAACGGAAACGAAAAAAAACGGACCTAAGTACGCTATACTCGTACCACCGCCGCCGGAGACAGCTAGTGTGAATATACAATTTCTTATCACGTGTTTTTTAACTAATACAATCAACAGCAATGAAAACGGGTCACTTTGCATGGAAAATCCTATACAAAGTGACCCGTTTTCATTGTTGTTGCGTGTATATAGAATAAAAAGCAAGTATATCTTTTTTGTTTCAGAGTGTTTTCTCGTTTCATCCGTTCTCATATATAATACACATACCTAATTATCAGTTCTCTTCGGAAACGTTATGATAGTATCGCTATTAAACGGAATCTATTTCGAATAATCTCAACTATTTGGCACAATGAATTTAACTAACACAATATTGAAATTCGTAGTACACCACACAGCATGGAAGTAATTTAGACTAGTTACCATAAGTTTGCCTACACACACAAATAGTAATACACACACAGTGAGCCCAACTAACCCGAAAATTATTAACCATAGATTTTGGTGCCTATTTGGGGAAAAAAGTACTTGTTATAAGAAGTAAGTCGAAAAAGTCTAGGGTAAAACATTTTTTAATAAATTTGACGTAAATAACGTCCACAACCACACTCCCAACAAACATGAAAACCACGCAAATAAATATCTAGCATATACTTATCACTACATAGTATAAAACTAAGTCGCTTTCTCTGTCCCTATGTATGCTTAAATCTTTAAAAATACGCAACGGATTTTGTTGCGGCTATTTTTAATAGATATAGTGATTCAAGAGGAAGGTTTTCGTATATCATTTGTTATAGTTTAACACTCTATTCCCGCGGGAACGCTATAACCGAATTCCACGCGGACAAAGTCGCGGGCAGAAGATAGTACATAATATCTTTTTAAAAGTAACCACTAAAACTTTTAGTATAAATTAATATTCGAAATCGAACAATTCTCTGCTTTCTTGATGTTATGATTTTGAGATAAAAATGCCCTTCATCATCATCATCATTTCAGCCGAAAGACGTCCACTGCTGGACATAGGCCTCTCCCTCGAGGCCTATCCAGTAACATTTTGAGTGCCCTTCTGTCGGTAGTGTAAAGTTTTTGCTGTTGTAAGAGGTTATAGGCTAAACCGCTAGGCTAGGTACCACCATAGAAGAAGGAAGAAGAGACAAATCAGCATACGCCCGAAACAAGTGTTAAATGCGATAATAGGTGTCACTGGGCCATCAAATGCCATCTCCATATTATTATTATTATTATTATATTGTATTCTTATACAGTCTCTCCGGAGAGGTAATATTTGCACGGGCCGAAGCCAAGTGCTTTTTTCTTTACTTAGTGTGTGCTTAAGAATTTGCGCACTATGCGACATGTGTTAAGTATCACTGCTTTTTATTTTCTGGACCCTTGGGGACTATACATCTCTAAGATCTTAGATTTAAGTTTAAGTTAGGGACTATACATCCCTTCAATGTAATTTTAGTACGTACCTATATGTATATTTTATACATGTAATGTAAATTTTGAAAATTTTGAAAAAAGGCCTTCTGCTTGAGTTTGTTGCGGCGCTTCTTCTCAAGCAATGGGTCTAGGAAGCGCTGGTAAATTCTTTTTCTGACGTGTAAAAGTGCCCCTATGAGGCCAATTTGCTGAATAAATGATTGAATTGAATTGAATTGACTGCCTAGGTAGCCTGCATACAATTTCGAACTCCATTAGCAACATCTAGATGGCGCTGTACAGATGAAAATTTGAAGCTCCCTGGCTATTTTCGATGTAAGAATAAGAATAAGCATAAATTTAGCACCATCCAATCTGTATAATGTGTACATTTTAGGTGTAATTAGACATGTGTAATCGCTGATGGGGCCTGAAATCGGGGATCCCCGAAGGACGGCTGGACGTGACTCGCGTAAAGTGGTGTAAATAGCCTATTCTGCTTCGTGTTAGTACTTTTTCCCTATATTATAATAACAGAAAACCATTTCATTTAGCCCTGAAAATACGTTTTTATTAAGTTCAAGTTGATTTGAGTCAATTTGATTTTTTTATAATTTAATAAAAATGTCCTATACTGATTATGGTACTAAACTATGGTACTAGAATATGGTATAAAATAGTCATTTAAATACATACCATTACAAAAAAACATACATTTACTCTATTCTATGAGAGCATTCCAACGTAGGCAACTCAGCAAAATTGCACGAGAAGTAATGGAATAAACTCGGCCTGCAGTTTTTCCACGGTGACTTTGACATGAAATGTTGCGAGATATTTTTTCGTTTGGTGCAAAAAAAAACACCAGCTCTGTCTCTTCCCGAACCGAAAACCTTTGTTAACATAATAAACTCAGTTATTTCTACAATTAATTCTAAACACCATTGAAGTATCTTAAAAAGCACGAATAAATTAAATACGAATCGGCAAGATCTCTTTAAAATGTTGTAATAATGCTAGCCATGACACGAATAACACGATACACAATTATGCTCAAATCAAATAAGGCAAGACGTTAAAGAATAAAATGTTTATTCTCTCCTAAACCTCACAGCGATCAAAGATCCTAATTGCTATTGGATTTCGATTGTAGCATTTAAATACTCATAAATATTTATAGGTTTGGATACAGTCCGGGGTCGGTTTTGGTAAAAATCCATTAGTTGCTCCACCTTGGAGGCTCTTTTACAAATGAGGAACATCTTTACTGGAGCACGTCGACCAATACTGCCTAATTATCTTGATTGGTCCTGAATTAAAAGTACCTAACTTGTACCTGCCCGTCATTTTCATTCGTAAGGATTCGTTGGGGGAAGGCTGTCGTTATGGTACCATTTCTTGGTATATCAAAAATATCCTTGTTATCTCAAAATGCCCAGCACTTTAAAACAACCGCGGCTTACCGCACAATTCAAAAGCAGGCCTATATCGGTCCTTCCGGATCTATTGACTAGGACACTAATACAACTGCTTTGTGAGGGAACCTGAGTTAGCTTCCATTTCAGTTGTGTGCTAGTTATTGACTAGGCTCGCTATTTCAGTAGTTTCTAGTTATAAGCGGATTGATTGAAACGTTCTGACGTAGCTATAAATAAGAAGGTGATGGTTTGCTGAAGTGAAAATGCGAATCGTTATTGGAATTGTTTTACTTGACTTTTCTGTAAGTAAAACATCGTGTTTTGTTCATAATGTTGACCTTATTATTGATATTTAAAAATTATCAGGCTATCACAACAGATCACCAAGAGGATGAGCACCCTTCTCCGATTCTTGTTTTCACTATGTGATATACATATATCAATTTGAATTTACCACTGCGCTTTTCGGTAAAGGAAAACATCGCAAGGAAACCTGCACGCATCTGCGAAGTGATTCAAGGATGTGTGTGAAGTCCCCAATCCGCACTGGGCCTGCGTGGGGGCTATAGCCCAAGCCCTCTCATGATGAGAGCTGGCCTGTGCCCAGAAGTGGGCCGTAAATAGGCTGTTGTGGTGGATATACATATATATTATACATATTAATTATATATATACATGGTGGGTCAGAAAATATGGCAAATAATTAACCCACAGCCCAGGTGGGCGACCGAGCTTTTCTCGGGTGAAAATAGATCGATTTATCGCCCCCATGAACCAATATATCCCAAATTTCATCCAAATCGTTGAGCCGTTTCTGAGATCGCTTGCATAAATAAATAAATAGAGAAATATAAAAGATTAGTGCGTTTAAATTATAAAATTAGCTCGCTTAAAGTATAAGATATCTGTTGGAGGAAATTAAATTTAGAATGTTGTTTTGGGAAATTAAATTTAGAATATAGGGGTTCATGGGGGCGATAAATCGATCTATTTTCACCCGAGAAAAGCTCGGTCGCCCACCTGGGCGAGAAAGATACAAGGTACAGTAGGTACTGATCTTAAATAAGACGTGAGTCACCCCACTAACCTTTTTGGACAAGTTATAGCTTACATCCAATATTACTTGGCGAAGGCTTAGCTGAATTGATGGCGGGCTATTATTATTAATATCGAAGATTACTTGCTTGTTCCTGGATCCATCCGGAGCTATAACTATTATCGATTTAGACATCTTAGATCTATTATAAGTAAGGATTCACAATCAGCCTGAGAAAAATGGCCCGTCGAAACGGGTGCCCGACCAACTCGGGCACCCGTTTGGCGCTCAGTAAATTTGACAATTAAGTCTTATAGTGTTAGGTTTACTTTTGTATAAAATTATATCTTGAGACATATTATAAACAGGCGTTATTAGCATATTGGAACGTATTTTCTAATGTCAGTTTGCTCCATATGTTTTAACATATTCTATTAGGCACTGTTTGTCCATATGTTGTTATAGGTCAATGCATGAGAATGAAAAATTAATGCAGGTGCAATCACCCCAGTGGCGCACTTGACCCGACTGACCTTATGAAAGTACCTAACTCGCTATTTATCTTCTCTGTTTCTTCACATTTCTTATTTAACATTCAACAAGATGTAAGTACTCTTTCATCCGAGACACCGAAAGTGTTCATCAAATTAAAAATGTAATTTAAGGTATTCGCAGTGTCTGCTTTGATGTTACTTTTGTAAACTTTGTCAAGCGATGCCCTGGCATAAATAATTGGATCGCATAAAATCGAAACCCTCTCAAAATCAAGAAAAAACCTAATTCTGCACACAGACGTATTTGTAAAAATAACTCGTAATTTCATTTCGTCAAACAATCATTTCTAATAAAGGGCGAACAAATATCGAGCCAGTTCAATAAGCATTGGAAAGCAAATACACAACAAGTATAGGAAAGCGTCGCAGAATCGCAGCAGCAAATAAACGGCGAAATGGTCGTCTCAATATCGACTCCCGGCGAGGAGCAACAGATTGTGACGTCTAACTCACCCGATATAGAACCACTACAATCAGAATGGAACAATCCTTTCTCTTGTCTCTTTCACACCCAAAGAGAGAGTAAAAGACAACCTAGTTGGCATCTCGAGGCTCGAATGCGCGACATCGGAACGGCACCAACTTTATGAAATCGACATTGCCTTAGGATAATCGGCCATAAAATCCGGAATCAGCGAGCCATCTTTCCCGACCTAGTTTTATGGCGGTCATTTATCTCTGGAGACATTCTCAGACGTGTCGCTGCTGTTGTAATGTTGGTAATTCATTGTGAACTGACAACTGGGGTTCTAAGAAGACCGCAGCCCTCCGATGGACTGGAACGTCTTTTGTACCTACTCAACAGCTTAACAGGTATTTTTCACGAAGACACTTACTGTTTAAGAGCGCACCTAAATCAAGATTCAAGTTCATTATTTACAGTCTTTATTTGACTCTACGCTACGTAGAAATTCTCAAAATCCATGATGTAAATCTACAGAGAAAAAGATGTTCCGAAATTACCCAAAGCGAAACCAGTTTCATAACCTAGTTGATTTATTATGCCTTAATTTTCTATTTGCTACTTTTATAACAACATAAATATTCCAAAACCAAATTTACCTACATTATACATTCATTTAATTTCTATTGTAAAATATAAATTATTTTAACCTGTTTTGAAAAATAAAAATAAATGTACTAGTAAATAAATGTATACATGGTGGGTCAGAAAATATGGCATAGGTATATTGTATAGGTCTTTAATTTTTTTTGAGTTGGTAAAAACAAATATTTTGTATAGGATTCAGGTGTCGCTCACCCAACCAATCCCATATATAATTTTTTTTTTTACCAACTCGAAAAAAATTAAAGACCCATACAATATGCTTAGAATCGATAGCCGATACTGTGGGTTAATTATTTGCCATATTTTCTGACCCACCATGTATAGATCCGATACCCCTTTAAATCTACAGATCCCCTTTTAACGTGTTCTCTGCTTTTTACTTTTTACCTCTTTATTTAACTAGGTAATGTTTGTCTGGACTGGTATCTATGTTAAGCTACACATAAAATATGTAGCTTAAAAAGAGCGAAGAAGTAAGAGGTAATAAGGTAGTAAGTAATAAACTATTAACAAGGTTATTTTTTTTAATGGGACTGACCGCTGATTTTCATTCTGAATTATTAAAGATATGAAATTGAGCGTCAGGATTATAAACATTTTATTATTCAGTGGCATGAAAACAGTATTACATAATACTAATATTGCGTTAGTACATAATAAAGTCCTATTTATGTGTTGTGTTGGCCTATGTAATTAGGCAGTATATTTAAATCGATTACTCGCCTCGACACAATTTGCATTTTCATGAGGCGGTGATTGCTTTGTTGACGGCTGGTCTTTCAACTATTTACAGCCTGTTAACAACACAAGGCATTTTAACTTAATAAAACAGTTCACGCCTCCATAAAATGATTTCATTTAGAATTTAATCACAAATTACTTCATGATGTGTTTTCTAACTAAGAATGTAATCATGTGTCATGTGTATCATGGTCCGCCCGTTACAATGCCATTTCGATTTGATTGAAAAAGGAATGGATTTTCATCATGTTCATTTGGCAGTTATTACATACAGAAATCACGTATGAATCAACAATGACGTAAAACTCATTTAAACTTATCTTTGCTTATTTATTCGTGATTTCTGTATGAAACAACGTTAGGTAGTTATTTATCGAGCCTACTTTATTTATTGATAGGTACTTACGAGGGGCGGCTGATAAGTAATCTCCTTGGTCAGAAATATATACAAAAATAATGCTGGCTGGTCATAATGCAGTCCCCAATCCGCACTGGGCCCGCGTGGGGACTATAGCCCAAACCATCTCGTGATGAGAGGAGGCCTGTGCCCAGCAGTGGGACGCAAATAGGCTGTAGTAGTAGTTTATTGCATCACGTTTATTTGTCTACATAGTCGTTTATAGGGATGACGACAACTTTTTTTTTCTTAGTCTATCAGGAAGATTATTGAAAAGTATTGGACACGTATTTTTTCTTTTTTCACGTAATCAAACTTATACGGAGATATATTGAGTTGAAATATCGTGTGACGTCACGGTTAGGTACGATTTATACCTAACGGTGACGTAGTTAGCCCCCACTCTCCAACTTTAATGCGTTTGAACTAAGGTCATTCTTTGTTAATTTGATAAAACAAAAAATATGGGTCTAATATTTTTTTAATACCTGACTGACGGACTAATTAGAATTTCGATTTCTTCACTCTGTCGTGATCCCTATTGTTTCGAATATGTCGGTAGAAAAAGTGAAAATGGATAAAATCGAGCAGCGTGCGGTGATTAAGTTTTTGACTAAAGAAGGGAATACGCCTTCGGAGATCAGACAGCGTATGTTACGTGTATTTGGCAGTTCGTGTCCTTCCGAATTTGATTTAAACTAAAGTTTTGTTTTAAAATTAAAGTTTTGGTCAAAGCAGTTTAAGTTAGGTCGTGAGAGCCTGGAAGATGATCCTCGTAGCGGAAGACCAGTTTCGGCCGTCACCGATGAAAATGTAGCCAGGGTGAAAAAAATATATACTAGAGGACCGACGAGTGAAGCAGTGGGAGATAGCTAGAGATGTGGGCGTCAGTAAAGAGCGAGTCAATGAAATAGGTTAGTGCTCGTTGGGTCTCCAGAATGTTGACTGCATCTGACATGGAGAGGCGTGTCAAATGTTGCGAAGAGTTTTTGGACAAGAGTCGAGGGAAAGAGGAAGAAATAATTTCTAGAATTATAACATGTGATGAGACTTGGATTCGACAATGGGACCCGGAAAGTAAGCAAGAGTCGTTACAGTGGAAATTTAAGGATGAGAAGCCGCCTCGGAAATTCAAGGTCTGTCCATCGGCAGGTAAACTTATGGCTACAATCTTTTGGGACACAGAAAGGATTTTGCTCATAGATTATTTACCGAAGAAAACTACAATTAATGCTGATTATTACTCAAACTTACTATATCAACTAAGAGAGACAATAAAAGAAAAACGGTGAGGTAAACTAAGCAAAGGAATTCTGATTTTGCACGATAACGCACCAGTGCATACCGCCCGCACAACGAAGCTAGCAATTAAAGACAATGGCTTCGAAACCATTGACCACCCACCTTATAGTCCAGATCTAGCCTCCTGTGACTATTTTCTGTTTAGACTTCTCAAGAAAGACCTCAGAGGACGAAGGTTCATGACCGATGACGAAATGAAGGCTGCGGTTACTGACTTTTTTGACAAAAAAACGAAAGATTTTTTTTCAATGGTTTAAATTCAATGTTTGAAAAATGTAATAAGTGCATTTTATTAGCAGGGGACTATATAGAAAAATAAAAAAAGGAGCCACGACAGTCTTTTGTTTCATTGTTAGGTAGATTACTTTTCAGCCGCCCCTCGTAACTACTATTCCTTGACTAATATTTCTATGATTATTTTTATATGAAAATCGACCCACCTTAGAGATGGTTCCTTTTAAGGGAAATTATTGTAACAGCTTATTTATCATGACCTAGATCAACGTATTTTTATTAAGTGTGCTATTTCATTCCATACTACTATTATATCAAACTGTTCATACTTGTTTGTTTTCATTCCAATACCGAGAATATTTTGAACGCCCCTCGTAAATGCGAAAGTAACTCGCTTTAACCGCTAGACCGATTGAGATGTAATTTGGCATGGAGATAGTTGGAGACCCGAGAAAGGACACAGGCTTCTTTTTATCCCGGAAATACGCATAGTTCCCGCGGGAACGCGATAACCGAATTCCATGCGGGCGAAGTCGCGGACAGAAGCTAGTTTATATACTTAATATAAATAAGTTTATTTTACGCGTCTGCTTTTATGGGTAGCCCTTTATAACTGGTCTCATGTTAACATTCCATAAGCAACATTAAATGAAAGACGTAATGCGTAGGTTGTGGGCAAAATGCCACTAATGTAGTCCCAGGAGGTAGCAGTCCCAAAACTTTGGTGCGATTAATCCGTCCATAGGGACAGTGTCCAATTGTGTGGAAAATATTGCTACAGCTCATTTACATGCAACGATCTCGGCGCAACTTTATTTTCGTACAAAGCCCTGGGATTTTCACCATCAAGGGTGTAATTAAGTCTGCACGTAGGTATTTCTGTTAATAATGTTGTTTAAAAGTTATGAATAAAATATAATATTATTCGCCTTATTTTAGTTACTCGTTGATACAGTTGAATAAAAACATTTACTTAATTGCGCGAATTTCGTTTAAATTTTTGTCTCTATGAAAATTCCTTTTAATTACTAATTCTGAAGTTAATAAAGTCTGACAGATTAATAACTGTCAGACTTAAATAGCTTTCCATTAGGTAGGCATATTAGAATGTTTTTAAAAACACTTTGTCTTACTGTTGTTTTTTTTTTCACACATACTGCAGTTTAAACAACTTGTGCAGAAAACTGCTTCAAAGAAACCCTCTCAGCAAATGATGGTTTCTTCAGCGTGGGTAAGTAATAAGGTTTATGTTGTTACTCCACTACGTCTACATTTATACTTAAAAAAAAGTTTATTGGTTACACGTTTTAAATAACAGTGAGTAAGGTAGAGATCTCCCATTAAGTATGACAATACTTGTGGCGGGCGATCTCGCTCTTCCTTTGACGGAGAAGTATTATTTATATAACCAACAAGTTAAATACTTATATTCTACTTAATTAACAATGAAAATTCTTGTTGTATTACACTTCTTGTGAAGGATCAAATTGCAATAGAATAATGAAGCCTCCAGTGGTTCTTGGAGCTACATCTCCCGACAAAAGGGTCGAAGCTAAATATTAATTACGACTGGGTATGTACACGTCGAGTATTCAACCTTTGTTCCCTGTACAGCACAATGGATGTTCTAGGGAATACCCTTTTATGCACACTTTTGTGCTTTATACTACTCTTGATTAATGTTAAGAACTGACGTTCCGTTGCATTCTTAAATTCTAGAACTTCAAAATGGTGCGTGTAGACCTAAAAGGCTAAATTAATCGAGTGTCTTGCTAAAAGGAAAAAAAGTCTGACTTTTTCTTGACCACAGTCATTTAAAATGATTATTATATCCTTTTCTGTTTGATACAACTAGCTTGAATATGAATCTTTAGCATCTTTCTAACCGGAAGCCGGCTAAGAAGCCGTGGTGGCCTAAGAAGGCGGTGGCCTAAGTGATTCGACCTACCACCTCTCATGCAGATGGTCGGCGGTTCGATTTCGGCTCGCACCTCTAAGTTTACTTATGTGTGAAATTCAAATTGATTTTACCACTGAGCTTTTCGGTTAAGGAAAACATCGTGAGGAAACCTGCACGCATCTGCGAATTAATTCAAAGATGTGTGTGAAGTCCCCAATCCGCACTGGGCCCGCGTGGGGACTATAGCTGAAACCCTCTCGTGATGAGAGGAGGCCTGTGCCCAGCAGTGGGACGCAAATAGGCTGTTTAGTAGTAGTTTCTAGCCGGTGTGCTCTATAAAATACCTCATCATAAGAAGAGTCAGTGGAGCTAAAGTGGTTTATGGTACACTAGCTTCTGCCCGCGACTTCGTCCGCGTGGAATTTGTTAATAGCCTTCCCGTGAGAACTATGCATTTCCTCGGGATAAAAAGTAGCCTATATGTTGACCAGTGTTATAAACTACCCCCATACCAAATTTTGTTTCAATCCGTCCAGTAGTTTTCGAGTTAAATCCGGACATACATACATACCTACATACAGTATTTTTTTTTCTTAAAATCGTTATTTTGTGTTCAGTATCGTTCATATAGTCCCTTTGACTTGATAGTTTCTTTTAATTTTCAATTTTCAGCCGCGACTTCTATAGAATTATTATTTATTATGTATAGATTTTTCCTTTTTTTTCTCGGATTCATTAGTCTCTTATGAATAAATAGTTTAGTGCCAAAATTCATTATTTAGGTAATATCAGACTGGTTTAAAGAATTTTTTAGGGAACTCATCAATCATTTCCTTTTTACTGGACAATAGGCAGGTAATCTAACAGTAGGTAATCTGCATAACGTGTTTCTTGAAAGTGTTTGTAATCTAGGATTATAATTTAATTTTTCCCGTTCCCGTGGGAATATCGGGAAATCCTTTCTTAGTGCTCCCCTACGCTCCCCAAGGAACCTGCATGCCAAACTTCAGCTCTCTACGGTGATCCCCGCGACCTAAACATTAAAATGTAAAAATCCCATTTTTTCTCGTTCCCGTGGGAATTTCGGGAAGTCCTTTCTTAGTGCTCCCCTACGCTCCCCAAGGAACCAGCATGCCAAATTTCAGATCCTTACTATGTTTCCCGCGACTTCGTACGCGCCTAAAAATTTAAATGTAAAATTCCCTTTTTTCCCCGTTCCCGTGAGAATTTCGCGAAATCCTTTCTTAGTGCTCCCCTACGCTCCCCAAGGAACCTGTATGCCAAATTTCATCTCTCTACGACCAGTATTTTCGGCTCTGCGTTGATATGTCAGTCAGTCAGTCAGTCAGTTTCTTCTTTTATATATTTAGATAGATAGATAGCTGTTTCCCGCGACTTCGTACGCGCCTAAACATTAAAATGTAAAAATCCCATTTTTTCCGTCCCCGTGGGAATATCGGGAAATCTTTTCATAGTGCTCCCCTACGCTCTCCAAGGAACCTGCATGCCAAATTTCATCTCTCTACGATGATCCCCGCGAGTGCTCCCCTACGCTCCCCAAGGAACCTGCATGCCAAATTTTGGCTTTCTACGACCAGTAGTTTCGGCTCTGCATTGATGTGTCAGTCAGTCAGTCAGTCAGTCAGTCAGTCAGTTTCTTCTTTTATTTATATATTTAGATAGTTAGATAGCTGTGTCCCGCGACTTCGTACGCGCCTAAACATTAAAATGTAAAAATCCCATTTTTCCCGTTCCCGTGGGAATATCGGAAATCCTTTCTTAGTGCTCCCCTACGCTCCCCAAGGAACCTGCATGCCAAATTTCATCTCTCTACGATGATCCCCGCGACTACGTACGCGCCTTAAAATGTAATAAACCCATTTTTTTTCCTGGTCCCGTAGGAATTTTGGGAAGTCCTTTCTTAGTGCTCCCCTACGCTCCCCAAGGAACCTGCATGCCAAATTTCAGCTCTCTACGATGATCCCCGCGACTACGTACGCGCCTTAAAATGTAAAAAAAAACATTTTTTCCCGTTCCCATGGGAATTTCGGGAAGTCCTTTCTTAGTGCTCCCCTTCGCTCCCCAAGGAACCTGCATGGCAAATTTCAGCTCTCTACGACCAGTAGTTTTGGCTCTGCGTTGATATGTCAGTCAGTCAGTCAGTCAATCAGTCAGTCAGTCAGTCAGTCAGTTTCTTCTTTTATATATTTAGATAGATAGATAGCTGTTTCCCGCGACTTAATACGCGCCTAAGCATTAAAATGTAAAAATCCCATTTTTCCCGTTCCCGTGGGAATATCGGGAAATCCTTTCATAGTGCTCCCCTGCGCTCCTCAAGGAATCTGCATGCCAAATTTCATCTCTCTACGATGATCCCCGCGACTACGTACGGGTTTTAAAATGTAATAAACCCATTTTTTCCCGTTCCCGTGGGAATTTCGGGAAGTCCTTTCTTAGTGCTCCCCTACGCTCCCCAAGGAATCTGCATGCTAAATTTCAGCTCTCTACGATGATCCCCGCGACTACGTACGCGCCTTAAAATGTAAAAAAAACATTTTTTCCCGTTCCCGTGGGAATTTTGGGAAGTCGTTTCTTAGTGCTCCCCTACGCTCCCCAAGGAACCTGCATGCCAAATTTCAGATCTCTACGATGTTTCCCGCGACTTCGTACGCGCCTAAACATTAAAATGTTAAAATCCCTTTTTTTCCCGTTCCCGTGGGAATTTTGCAAAATCCTTTCTTAGCGGATGCCTACGTCATAACATCTACCTGCATGAGAAATTTCAGCCCGATCCGTCCAGTGGTTTGGGCTGTGCGTTGATCGATCACTATATCAGTCAGTCAGTCAGTCAGTCACCTTTGAGTTTTATATATTTAGACTAGCTTCTGCCCGCGACTTCGTCCGCGTGGAATTTGTTAATAGCCTTCCCGCGGGTACTATGCATTTCCTCGGGATAAAAAGTAGCCTATATGTTGACCAGTGTTATAAACTACCCCCATACCATTTTGTTTCAATCCGTCCAGTAGTTTTCGAGTTAAATCCGGACATACATACATACATACATACAGTATTTTTTTCTAAAAATCGTTATTTTGTGTTCAGTATCGTTCATATAGTCCCTTTGACTTGATAGTTTCTTTTAATTTTCAATTTTCAGCCGCGACTTCTACAGAATTATTATTTATTATATGTATAGATTTTTCCTTTTTTTTCTCGGATTCATTAATCTCTTATGAATAAATAGTTTAGTGCCAAAATTCATTATTTAGGTAATATCAGACTGGTTTAAAGAATGTTTTAGGGAACTCATCAATCATTTCCTTTTTACTGGACAATAGGCAGGTAATCTAACAGTAGGTAATCTGCATAACGTGTTTCTTGAAAGTGTTTGTAATCTAGGATTATAATTTAATTTTTTCCGTTCCCGTGGGAATATCGGGAAATCCTTTCTTAGTGCTCCCCTACGCTCCCCAAGGAACCTGCATGCCAAACTTCAGCTCTCTACGGTGATCCCCGCGACCTAAACATTAAAATGTAAAAATCCCATTATTCTCGTTCCCGTGGGAATTTCGGGAAGTCCTTTCTTAGTGCTCCCCTACGCTCCCCAAGGAACCAGCATGCCAAATTTCAGATCCTTACTATGTTTCCCGCGACTTCGTACGCGCCTAAAAATTTAAATGTAAAATTCCCTTTTTTCCCCGTTCCCGTAAGAATTTCGCGAAATCCTTTCTTAGTGCTCCCCTACGCTCCCCAAGGAACCTGTATGCCAAATTTCATCTCTCTACGACCAGTATTTTCGGCTCTGCGTTGATATGTCAGTCAGTAAGTCAGTCAGTTTCTTCTTTTATATATTTAGATAGATAGATAGCTGATTCCCGCGACTTCGTACGCGCCTAAACATTAAAATGTAAAAATCCCATTTTTTCCGTCCCCGTGGGAATATCGGGAAATCTTTTCATAGTGCTCCCCTACGCTCTCCAAGGAACCTGCATGCCAAATTTCATCTCTCTACGATGATCCCCGCGAGTGCTCCCCTACGCTCCCCAAGGAACCTGCATGCCAAATTTTGGCTTTCTACGACCAGTAGTTTCCGCTCTGCATTGATGTGTCAGTCAGTCAGTCAGTCAGTCAGTTTCTTCTTTTATTTATATATTTCGATAGTTAGATAGCTGTGTCCCGCGACTTCGTACGCGCCTAAACATTAAAATGTAAAAATCCCATTTTTCCCGTTCCCGTGGGAATATCGGGAAATCCTTTCTTAGTGCTCCCCTACGCTCCCCAAGGAACCTGCATGCCAAATTTCATCTCTCTACGATGATCCCCGCGACTACGTACGCGCCTTAAAATGTAATAAACCCATTTTTTTCCCGGTGGCGTAGGAATTTTGGGAAGTCCTTTCTTAGTGCTCCCCTACGCTCCCCAAGGAACCTGCATGCCAAATTTCAGCTCTCTACGATGATCCCCGCGACTACGTACGCGCCTTAAAATGTAATAAACCCATTTTTTTCCCGTTCCCATGGGAATTTCGGGAAGTCCTTTCTTAGTGCTCCCCTTCGCTCCCCAAGGAACCTGCATGGCAAATTTCAGCTCTCTACGACCAGTAGTTTTGGCTCTGCGTTGATATCTCAGTCAGTCAGTCAGTCAATCAGTCAGTCAGTCAGTCAGTCAGTCAGTCAGTTTCTTCTTTTATATATTTAGATAGATAGATAGCTGTTTCCCGCGACTTCGTACGCGCCTAAGCATTAAAATGTAAAAATCCCATTTTTCCCGTTCCCGTGGGAATATCGGGAAATCCTTTCATAGTGCTCCCCTGCGCTCCCCAAGGAATCTGAATGCCAAATTTCATCTCTCTACGATGATCCCCGCGACTACGTACGGGTTTTAAAATGTAATAAACCCATTTTTTCCCGTTCCCGTGGGAATTTCGGGAAGTCCTTTCTTAGTGCTCCCCTTCGCTCCCCAAGGAATCTGCATGCTAAATTTCAGATCTCTACGATGATCCCCGCGACTACGTACGCGCCTTAAAATGTAAAAAAAACATTTTTTCCCGTTCCCGTGGGAATTTTGGGAAGTCGTTTCTTAGTGCTCCCCTACGCTCCCCAAGGAACCTGCATGCCAAATTTCAGATCTCTACGATGTTTCCCGCGACTTCGTACGCGCCTAAACATTAAAATGTAAAAATCCCTTTTTTTCCCGTTCCCGTGGGAATTTTGCAAAATCCTTTCTTAGCGGATGCCTACGTCATAACATCTACCTGCATGCCAAATTTCAGCCCGATCCGTCCAGTGGTTTGGGCTGTGCGTTGATCGATCACTATATCAGTCAGTCAGTCAGTCAGTCAGTCACCTTTGAGTTTTATATATTTAGATTTACAAATACCTAAATATTTATTTCAATAAAAAACCTTCTGTAATGCGGCAGGCAGGCATAATATTCCAGAACACCCTAAATGACTCCTCAAGCTGGCCTTCGGCGTCCATTTACGAGATACGATATTAATGTAGGGTACATAAATACAGCGTCCGAAAATTAATTTTCCTAATGGGAGTTACAGCACGACACAAATTAGAAGGCGCGTGGCGAAGCACTTAAGCCGTTGCCGCAGAGTCTATTATTGCTTAATCCACGCGCCTTCTAAGTTGTGTAAACCTGTACTTACTTGCAACAAAGTTAACTGTTCGTAATTAGGTAGAGGATGCCCTCCAGCCAGTTAGTCGTGAATAAATTATAATAAATATCAAGCAAATTTAAGAGGTTGAAAACATGTCAGTGATTTAATGTTTTCATGCAAAAATAAATAAAATAACTTTTTTTTCTCTATAAATTGATATTTTTATGATATTACAGAATATTATTGAATTTCGCACGTAAGTAAACTTAGAGGTGCGAGCCGGAATCGAACCCCCTACCCTCCGCATAAGAGGCGGTAGGTCGAACCACTAGGCCACCACGGCTTCAATTTGAATTTACCACTGAGCTTTTCGGCGAAGGAAAACATCATGAAGAAACTTGCACGCATCTGCGAAGTAATTCAAAGATGTGTGTGAAGTCCCCAATCCGCACTGGGCCCGCGTGGGGACTGTAGCCCAAACCCTCTCGTGATGAGAGAAGGCCTGTGCCCAGCAGTGGGACGCAAAATAGGCTGTAGTAGTAGTAGTAGAGAATATGATTCGTCGACTACGTTGCCAGTTACTTTTTTCAATTATCAATTAGGTTTTGACAAACATTTATCAATTCAATATCAAGAATACATCATCCATATTAGGGATAAGCTTGTCTTTGTACATGTACCTCTTCTCTGTATTGAAAATTGTATTTGTGTGTTTTTATTCTGTACAACAAAGTGTTACTTACTTACTTTACTTTAATATTAAAGAACCTGGGTGACCCAGCTTTGCTCGGTTGAAAATAGCTAAAACCGAGTTGTCTCCGATATGAGACTTGGCTAGATAATCTATTTGTCGCTCCCGTATACCCCTATATTCCAAATTTCATTCAAATCGTTAAGAGCCGTTTCTAAGATCGCTTGGATAAATAAGTAAATTAACGGAGAAATAGCGCGTTTAAAGTATAAGATAAAGATAAATACTCAATTTTATAGCGTAGCTTGGGTGCGGTCAGTCAATCAAGATCATATCGTACTTAAGCAAAATCCATTTAGCTACGTTGAAAAAAATAGTTCAAGTTGATAAAATACACTGTAATATTGCGAAAAGCACAAATTGGCCAATGTTTACTGGAGGGGAGCGATGCTAAATGCGCGGCGGACCTCGCTACGTGTTGCCAGTTTTGTTTGGGCAAATGGATTGATTGAGTGAAATTGAGTCACTCTTATTAGCACGGTGCTCCCTATATTTAACCCGAAATTAGTATTGTTACCTTCTGTTTGTTAAAACGTAGAAGTTAATTTCGTTTATATATTTCAAATTTCAGGTTTTGCATGGTTGGTAGTAGATTGGTGGTGAAATATACTTCACCGAACGCAAGGTAATGTAGTTAAAAAGCACCACCAACACTCTCAACACATGTGTGCATGCTGATACAGCCATCAACTATGCGTTGAGAGTGTTGGTGGTGCTTTTTAAATAATAATAAAAAAATTGAAACGTTTTGAAGGCGCGGGACTTTAGATAGTAGAAGATCTCTAACGTACCGGACAAGACCTTAATGTCAAAGTGGCCGTGTTTTATTCAACCTCGACATTGGCGGAATTATCGCACCGATGGGGGCCATATAACCCAAAAATTGAATTAAAGTTAATTTCGTAAAAAAGAAAAAAAACATTGCTTGCGAAAAGTTTATTTACTAACTAGCTTCTGCCCGCGACTTCATCCGCGTGGAATTCGGAAATATTTGTTATAAGTAAATACAAATTATTAAGTCGCTAATGATCTTGAGCAATCGAGGCAGGCAACTGTCTCAGCGGACAATGTCTGTTTGCATTGGAGGGAGCGAGAAGCACGACTGCGGCATGTGGGCGATATACGTAGAAAATCAGAAAAATGAAGATTAAAAAATCCCACATTGCACGAATAATATAAATTAGGTACTTAGCAATTTTTTTGGTATGAATATGACTAAATAGTGTCTGCGTGTAGAAATGTGCGTTAAAAATATAAACTTATAGAACAGTTTAAATAGGATTAGAAAACGTAACTTCACGATTTTTTTTATCGAACCGTGTTCATAAAATACTTTTTACGAAATAACGAGTTTTTTTTTATATACAGTGAATATTAACATATATTTTACTCGCCTTACAAAATTAAATAGTTTTCGTTGAAATACTGTTTAAGTAAAGTCAATTTAGGTCTAGTCAGCGCCTTAATTTACGGTCCAAATCAAGACTTCAACATAGAAATGCTTGGAAGACAAATACTCCGAAGTTCAAATAGGTTCCCGTATGAAATATTGTATGTAAGTACTTGTGTACTGCTAGGATGCGGTTATTCTCTAATTAAGTTTTACAATGATTGATGTTGACAATTCGACGGAAGTTTCTCAGGCGTTAGCAATTATTCTGCGTTCCGGCACATGTTGGGAATGGTTTACCTATGTAAATGATTAGATATAACTTTCTGTACAGTTTCAACCAAGGGTTTCAACTATTGAAATAGTTGTGATTCAGTTTATTGAAAACTAGCTGACCCGGCGCACTTAGTACCAGTCACCAATCAGAATGACGAGAACTGTCAATTGCGGAAGATGGCGGAAGCGAATTTATTCAAAATCGTATTTAAAATAATCATATTTTTCGAGGGCATTTTTTTGATAATGTTAATGTATTATGGTTATACTGACTATTCGGGACGGAAACAAATCCAACAAATCAAAGATCATCGAAATCGGTTCAGGTATTCTTGAGTTAATTACAAAGTGTGCAACTAACTCGACTTTGTTTCATATAAATCTATAAACTGGTTTATGCACATTTTCTTGTCTTGTTATTCTTGCCCCGCTGGTCTCGGTAGCGTGGAGCAAAGGATCTATATTTAGCCTCCGCTCCCTCATTTGCCGGAAAGGGTACAGAAGGGTTTTCAAAATATTTAACATCCAACTCGCACTTTTAAACCTCATTTGTGATTAACAAAAGCAATTTCGTACCATCCGTGGTCCTTTTGGTTAATTCTTAAACACCTCATATGTGTGTGTTGAATAACATTCATGTATTTTAACAGCGTATTATTCTGAGGAATTATATCTTTTTAAAGTTAGTTGATCCGTGATACTTTTTAGGATTCTGAAGTCCACAAGGAACCCTTATAGTTTCGCCATGTCCTTCCGTCCGTCCGTCCGTCCGTCTGTCCGCACTATTTCTCGGAGATGCTTAGTTCTAGAAAGCCGAAATTTGGCATGAATATACATATTAGTTACGCTGACAAAGTGGTACAATAAAATTTTGAAATATATTTTTATAGGGTACCTCCCCTACTCGTAAAGTGGGGATGTAATTTTTTTTTCTTGCGTACCCCATAGTACGGCATATTGTTGAATAGGTCTCTAAAAAATATTGTGGGTTTGTTAAAACCATTTTTTGATTAAGTGATGCGTTTGTGAAATATTAAGCTTTAAAGTGCTATTTTTTGTTAGAGTCGAGTGTCCCCCCCCCCCCCCTGCTAGCTGAATGGTGGTATTTGGATTGCTGAAAAAAAATCACAGTTGTGGCATACTTAACGTAGTTGAAAGAAAAACTTTCACAGCGAAATAGGCTGTACAAATTTAATAGTCATAGTCGACCAAATGAAATGATTAAAAAACCAATGATTTTTCTCGAGCGGCAGGGGCGTCGGGCGGGCACGTCATACCGCAGGCTAGCTAAGATGCCTAAATAAGTCTTAGAAAGGTACTGTGGGCATCGTCAACTTCGGAACCCTATACTTTGCGCGTGGCCCAACACGCACTTGGCCGGTTTTTATGCTATAATAAAGGCATTGTGTAAAAGGGTGTTGTTCAGTTCTTCGTGAATTTTGAATTCAAACCCGTGAAAGTTTGACGACACTTCATGTTAGCGAAGTGTGACATACAACTACAACAGCCTATTTAAGGCCCACTGCTGGGCACAGGCCTTCTCTCATCACGAGAGGGTTTGGGCTATGGCCCTTACGCGGGCCCGCGGATTGGGGACTTCACACCCGTCTTTGAATTACTTCGCAGATGCGTGCAGGTTTCCTCACGATGTTTTCTTTCACCGAAAAGCTCAGTGGTTAATTCAAATTGAATTAACCACTGAGTGTGACATAACGAGTATGGCTTAATTTTAAAATGTACTAAAATATCTTTGTCCTGTTTTCAAGATATCAGATATGACACGATACCTAGATAATATTATTATGTTTGTCAAGCAACCGCTGCTTACATGATACCTATGGGATATTGTAGACATTTTAGTTGATTGTGTTATCACTTATCATGATATTGCAATACAGATTTGATAGCTTTTTGAGTAGAAATAGTGTGTGTCTTGTTTTATGATGTCTATTGAGTCAATCGGTGTTGCTTGCAGGGTCACACACAATTGAAAACTACGCAGTTCAGAACCACAACAGTTTATTTACACGGAAAACTCAAAATATGTACAACAAGTAGCTCAACCAAAATGCTCACTGACAAGGGACGTAAAACAAAACACAATCGGTCAAAAGAGAAAATAAGGTTTTGAAAATAGAATTGTGCCAGCTACACTGCATGGCGTTTAGATTTAAAAAAGGTCGAGCGCGTCGCTAACAATCGAGTTTACTTAGTAGTTCTGAATGAATATCAAGCAATATGTGATTGTATAGATACTTATTAAAGAAATGGTTGTCTGTAAAGTGAAGATCGTGCCTCTCTATCGCTTGTTCCGCGCTCTCGCTTGCGCGCTCTTCTCAGGCGGCACGTTACTATTGCGTCATGTTTTTTAGTGCTCGCAGCCGGCGTTCATCGAATTATAAGACGTTATCACGTCAAAAAGCAGCACATAATGATGATGATGATACTGACTCGCTATTGCTATCGGCCGTGATGATAATAGTCTATCAAAATGATGTTAAAGGTCATCAAAATGATCAATTTTCTGATAGCAATCAATTTATCTATTCTCGTCTCATTTCTAAAAATAACGATTTATACCAATATTGAACATAAATTGGATGAGAAAAGTTAGTTTACCAGCACAGAAAAGAAATCACTAAATATATAAAACCTCTTATCATACTTCACCCGACCAATCTTGAAAAAATATATCCAGCGCACTTTTATAAATAGGTACACCAACTTTATTTAAAGGGAGCCCCAGGCAAAATACAATGAAACAAGATATAATTTTTCTAAACTCGTCAGGCTAATACCATCAAATAATTCCTATTGTGTGTGACTTTTCAACTCCGGTCTTACAATTTATGAAGATTTTATTCTCGATATTTTATCCTCGGGTATTTTTTTTCTCAGAAACGGCCGTAAGCTATTTCAATACGGTATTGTATGAGATTGGGATCAATACAAGTTGTGATTGCGTCAAACTTGTGTGCAAAAGTAATACATCATTAAGCATGGGTCTCTTTTTCCGTGATGTTTAGGTTTTATTATGCGAATTTGTGTTTTAGGTGCTTTCTAAACACGGCTTGTAGCTGTTTTCACAATTTCGTATATCATTGGTCTGTTTTCTTTATTTTTACTAAGCACTCAACCTGAGCCTAGCCCCAGTTTAATATCATATAGCTTATTAAGCTCACCTAGACGTCGAGTTGCGGAAAACTGGCCAGCTTTATTTATACCTACTGTGCCTAAGATAAATCGGCGAGTTAGAAGTGAAACAATGAAATGCTTAATTTAAAAAATATTTATTTAATAAAACTTTATTGTACATCGTCTTTCGTCGCTAAACTGCCGCCAAATAGCAGTGCTCGCACTGTTGTGTTCCGGTAGGAGGCGTTAAGGCAGCCGGTGAAATTCCTGGCACAGAGGCATTCCATCTTAGGCCTCAGGGTAGGCAACGCATTCGAGATCTTATGGTTTCTTAATGGGGGATCAAAGGACTTTGGTGTCCATGGACCGCGGTGACTACTTACCATCACGTGGGCTGTGCGCTTGTTTGCCATTGACATAAAAAAAAAACAGTCAAACCGTTGGGCAAATCAGATGTTGGAGAGTTTATGGAGAGTTTGTTCCCTAATAATATTCCCTAATCCCATGTCCCCTATCCTATCCTTATCCCATAAGCCCTATCTTCTTCCCCTTTCGAGATCGGCAACGCATTGGGGACGCCTCTGGTGTTACAAATGTCTATAGGTGGCGGTGGCAACTTACCACCAGGTGGGCCGCCTGTCTGTTTGTCAATCTTTTTACATAAAAAATTGGCTGTCTGTAAAGCCAGTTTACCGATACGTAACGCTACAACGCTACTATTGCGTCATGTTTTGTTTTTTCGTGGGCGCAGCCTTATAAGACGTTATCACGTCAAAAATAAATACAAACAAATAGACTCGGATAGACGCAACGCAAATGCGGAAATACACGTTCGAATACTTCGAATAAAGTTCACTTTCACGAGCGTATTTTTTTGTTATTATCAATCGATAATTATCCATATTACTCATACTCATATCATTTATTGCCAAACCATGGTTTTATAAGATGTTACAATATTTTACAACTAGCTTTTCCCCGCAACTTCGTATGCGCAGAAATGTTAAAAAGTAAAATCCCGAGTTTTCCCGTTCCCGTGGGAATTTTACAAAATCCTTTCTTAGCGGATGCCTACGTCATAACATCTACCTGCATGCCAAATTTCAGCCCGATCCGTCCAGTGGTTTGGGCTGTGCGTTGATAGATTACTATGTCAGTCAGTCAGTCAGTCACCTTTGAGTTTTATATATTTAGGTAGTACTGACATGGACACTGTCTCTTATTATCTGTTATCATTGATAATTATCCTTTCGAACCCTGCATTTGACTTTGATAGTTGACATTCATTTCATTGACAGAAACACCATTCGAACTTGAAAACCACTTGGGCGTTGAAGATTTTACAACATCTGCCAAGTGCATGAACTTCTTTTCAGGGTTTCGGCGTTAACCTGGAGCTTTCGTAGTCTAATCCCACTTACGGGTGAGCGCCTCTAACACAGTTAGTTCAAGATATTATATTTGTACAAGGGTTTCGACAATCCGCACGTAGCGAATCTTGTTTTCGTAAATTAGTCAGGCCACGGGCGCCGCATCATAACGCGGGGGAGGAAATTGAATAGCGATCTACTTAAAATCCTCCCAAAGGGCATGCTCCGAAGCAAACTTAATAGGTTACGTATAAATTCACTCGTGCATTATTGAATTGATATTTAACACCAGGTGTAGGTAACGCACGGGTGTTTTGTGCTCAGTGGGAGTTCTAATTGACATGTAGTGAATACATATTTGCCATCGGCACCCATCGGAAAATGTCGGGAAATCGACGAGACCCGTTGACAGTTCTGTCTATCAATTACCGAATTTAATGACTTACACTGTGTGTGTCCTTTAATAAGAAACTTTATTGGTACAAGATGTAATTGAAGAAGGTACGCAATATGACAACATGATAAAGTTTCATGTTAAAAAACATTTGACATGTCAGGCATTTTAAACACGTAGTTGATTGACAGATCGGGTCTTGGCCGTCGGAAATTATTCATCTGCACGTAGTCGCAAAGTTCATTGACGAATGTACATTTGTAATATTTTTTTCATTATGATCGATTTAAAAGCCATCTGAGAAAATATACTTACTTCAAAAATAAATCTGGAATCTATTATGAAAACCATACCGTAATTTCATAGGTATGGCCTATCAAAGTTGGTTAAAAACCATTCAACAGCTCGAAACAATTATTACGTAAGAACTGTTCAAATTTAAAGTAAAATAAACCCCGAAAGTAGTGATAATAAAACGACATCCCCTGTCCCCGAAACGAAACGGGGATTGTTTCGTCGTACAATCAACCGATGCAGTGGACTTACAAAACGGGACTTTCAAAATAGGTATCCCAATTTACCGTCGAAGCTTAACACCTACACGAAAGAGCACTTTAAACATTAAATATGGACGCGGCGGCGGCGTCGGCTCAAATCCAACGGCGAAATATTAATGCCACGGACACTGGCTGGACCGTATCGTAGAAAACAGACTCATTGTTTAGGACCGCGTTACAGGAGATAGAAGTTTGAACTAGGCAGGTACAGCGACATCATTTTAAACGTCTTGCATTCTGTGTGAAGCAGCTCATTAAGACGAACTATCCGTAACCTCACCTTGAGATCTGTACACACTAACTAACACTTTTTCAACAAATTAAAATTAACTACTACTGTAACCCTGAAGCTCACTAACGGCCTGCCTACCCCGCAACGGAACATAGGCATGATGGTATGTATGTTAAATTAACTATGTTATCTTAACCTCCTTCGACCATTTTGGTAAAAGCCTAAACC
This sequence comes from Aethes cnicana, assembly GCA_963971205.1. NCBI lineage: Eukaryota > Metazoa > Arthropoda > Insecta > Lepidoptera > Tortricidae > Aethes > Aethes cnicana. The sequence goes on from OZ020284.1 coordinate 8,498,692, forward strand.
TTTTTCCTTCGCTCTGTCTTCGGAAGTCTGTATCCAATATTGGCCCACTTTCCTTTTAACCACGAATAAAACCATTATTTAATACTTCTAAATGTATTATGATATGAACAGAGACGCAAATTTTAGAGGTAATTTATATACCTACACGAACGAAGACGCGGGTAATGGCCTGTATCAATTTCTACCCATGTTACTAGACCCTTTTTAGGGCAGGGCTGGGTTATGTAACATCGGTCATCTGTCTTCCTTATATTTGTCACAGTTCAAGTCGGACAGTTCCGAAACCGCCTAGAGGCGCCGACCGCAAATGGCCGATTTCCAGCCGTCAGTGGGCTCCGTATCAGTACTGTAATGTAGATACTGTGGAATGTAGAGTTTCAATACATTCCCAGCAAGAATGTACTCAAATTCAAATTCAATCATTTATTCAGCAAATTGGCCACATAGGAGCACTTTTACACGACAGAAAAAGAATTTACCAGCGCTTCCTAGACCCATTGCTTGAGAAGAAGCGCCGCAACAAAACTCAAGCAGAAGGCCTTTTTTCAAAATTTCCACATAGTTACAAAATTTACATTTACATGTATAAAATATACATATAGGTACGTACTAAAATTATATTAAAGGGATGTATAGTCCCTAACTTAAACTTAAATCTAAGATCTTAGAGATGTATCTAAGATGTCCAGAAAAACTGATTATTATCCGACATCGAAAAAGGAGGAGGTCCTCTTCTCAATTCGTCTGTATGATTTAATCGAGGAACATACCTACATATGTAGAATAAGAATAAGAATAAGAATAAGAATATGTTTATTGCCACACAGAAATATACAATTATACAAATAGTTAAAGAAAAAAAAAAGTTATAATTATACACAACACGAGAAAAAAAAAAACGAACTTTGTGGCAACCGGAGCGAGCTCAGCATGTGCTGCGAGTGCGGTTCGACATAACCGCGTCACGCAGCGCTGGTTTTCAGCTCACCCCTTTGCACTCGGTACCACATTAACGTACATCGGGTAGGTCGAATCTTATAATTATAAATAATGATTATTATCTTACAATTACAATTATGAATAATGAGGAAAAACAAAAAAAAAAAAAAACTTCCTTCGGTACATTACAAACTAACAAGAAGAAAAGAGAAACATTTTATACATATAGATAGGAATTAGTACATCAACTGCATCAACATTTCGGACATTAAACACTGTATAATTAATTATACGCATAGCGCTCTTAATTCTAACTGCCTAGAAATTAATATTGAACTCAACTTGATTTTAAAACTAGATTGGGACATGTTTTTTCTTAGAGGAGGCGGTAGGTCGTTCCAGATTTTAGACGCGGCGAATTTGAAGCTGCCTCGAAAGCCTACTTTTTTGTGTGGGGGAATAATTGTTTTATTTTGCTCTTTACTGCGTGAGTTCCACTTGTGTACATCTTTTGCAAAAATAAATTTATTATATAAGTATTCAGGTTTGCCCTTATGGACAACTTTATGGACAAAACTAGCCAGATGCAATTCTCTTCTGGTAGCCATTTTTAATATACGCCTCTCATTTAGATACGGAGTTATATGGGCCCGTTTTTTTACCGTCCAACAGAAGCGAGCACATGCGTGTTGCACCCGTTGTATGGCTTGAGACGTCTTCACAAATAACCTCGGTCCATACACTGCATCACAATAATTAAATTGTGAAAGTACAAGTGATTCTACTAGAGTTAAACGTATTTTCTCAGTAAGGTAATCTCTTATATCATAAAGAACCTTTAACCTATAGAAAGCATTCCTGATTTTCGTATTTATGTGAGTAATGTAACGCATTTCACTATCTAAATATAAACCCAGATTTTTTGCCTCATTTACTCGTTCGACTTGTCCACCATTTATGAGTATTAAAGGATTACGAGAGATTACTTGACTGCATTGGTGCTTAGTTCCAAGTACCAGGAACTTAGATTTAGCTGGGTTTAAAACCAAATTATTTTTGTTTGCCCACTGAAATATTATTTCAAGATCTTCATTTATGAACCTGATAGCCTCGTCAGTCTCTCTTGGATGAAAAGAGAAATACACTTGAGTGTCGTCCGCGTACAGGTGGATAGTACAGTACTTCAAGCGAGAGCTCAGATCTGCGGTGAACAGTACGAATAAAATAGGACTGAGGATCGAACCCTGTGGCGTTCCTCTTTTCACTCGTTGTACAGTCGATTTTTGCTCCTGTCCCTGTTCATCCTCGGTAAGGACGTATTGTCTCCGGTCAGTTAGGAATGATAAGAACCATTTTCTAGTCAAGTCGGATATCCCATAATATGCCATTTTAGCTAAAAGCAGTTCTTTACTGATGCAGTCAAACGCTCTAGAGAAGTCTAGTAAAACTAAGATACTGCTTTTGCCCTCATCCGATGCTGTTAATAGGTCATCTGTCACATGGGCCAGAGCTGTAGTAGTGCTGTAACCACTTCTAAATCCCGATTGGATACTAGGCAGTATGTTCTCATTTTCTAAATACGTTGTCAATTGATTACAAATTATTCTTTCAATTATTTTTGACATCACGGGCAAAATACTGATCGGACGTAGATCTTTGTATGTATCGACAGTGGACCCCTTGGGTAAAGGCTTAACCCGCGCGAGTTTCCAGGCATCTGGGAACACCTGAGTTATGATGGAAGTATTAACAATTGCAGTTATTATAGGGAGGGTAACGCTTAGTGTCATTTGTATCATTTCTATGGTGAACATATCATCTCCTGAAGCATTGGTATGTATACAGTTAATAGACTTTAAGACCTGATCCTCCGAGCATTGTGTTAATTCAAAAGAACCGCTCCCGAACTTGGTTCTTATAAAGTGGCTGTAGGTATCTAAATCGAGATGTTCTGACCCTGGTACACTAAGGAACGAGTTGTTAATATCGTCCGGATTATTCAAGTGCTGGGGGATGCTAACTTCTTTCGTATTCCCTAGCGTAGAAGAGCGTTTTAGGTAACGCCACATCTTCATGGGAGATTTAATGTTATCATTAACATAAAACGTGAAATATGCTGTTTTCTCTCTTTTTATCGCTCCGTTTACATAGTTTTTAAGATTTTTATAATAGTCACGGTGTGAGTCAATTTTACTGGACTGGGCTCTCCTTAGTGCACCGTCTCGCAAAGACATCATGAGCCTGACGTTATCAGTCAACCACGGTCGCGGTGTCACACCAACTCGAATTCTGCGTAGCGGTGCGTGCTTATCAAATAGCGTTTTCAATAAGCCATTAAAATTATAAACCATTTCATTTACGTCATAACATGTTAAAATATTGGCCCAGGGTAAACTACGTAAATCTAATTTAAATTCGACTTCATTTATTTTTCTTATTGGGCGATAATTGATAAAGCGAGGCACTTCTTTCGGTTTCTTTATACGAAATTCAGAGAGAACCATGGCATGATCACTTAAAGCGGGATTGTGGTACACATTAACTTGTCTACAGAGTGAGCGTGGGCAATCGGTTATAATTAAATCCAAGAGGGTAGAAGACTGCTCTGTTATTCGTGTCGGTTCCCGTACCAGCTGTTCAAGATTGTGCTGTGTTAAGAAACTTTGAAAATCCGAGGTTTTATTCGTACCTAGCTGAAGCATATCCACGTTAAAATCAGTCAGTATAAATATATGCTTGCAGAATGCGAAAGAACTTACCGACTCACTTAGCGCATCGATAGCATTTTCAACCGGTATCGATTCTGGCCTGTACGCAGTCCCGACCGCCAGCCGCATCCCCGCGACCGAGACCTGCAGCCACATTTGCTCGAGCGCCGCGGCGGGGTGCGGCAGCACGCGCGCGCTCACCCCGCGCCGCACGAAGAACCCCACTCCACCACCCCGACTTGCTCCTTCACGAGGAATGTGCTTAAAGACGTAACCCGGAATCACTGGGACGCAATTATCTTGCCCTTGCCTTAGCCAAGTTTCGTTTACCGCCAGTATATCAGGTTTATATTTTTCCATTGTGTAGAGTAATTCGTCCTTACCTGTGTTTATTGATCTTATATTTAACAGTCCCAAAACTAAATTATGTTTTTTATGATTTTTTGTTAGAACAATCATTAAAATAAACCTTTACCGCATAATACTTCAAATATATTATTATTGAGTGACAGTGTTCAATGTCCACAAACAAATTTATATTACTATACATACAATTATTGCTTTTAACATAATTATGTGAGGAACCGCAGGAGCGTATAAAATGAACTGACATGATTAGTGTAACAAAAAGTATCCAAACCCTATGCCTGACTGTGATCGCCAGGGTCACTGCCAAAAACCCTATCCAAGTCGTCATCCGTACGTAGACGCTGTACTGGCCGCCCGTCCGCCTTTCGCGCATAGATTTTTCCAAACTTCGTCCAGACGTATTTCCAGCTAAGGCGGCTCGCCTCTCCTTTTGCCTTATTGAAAATCCTGCGATTTTCTTTTGTAAGCCTCTCATTTAAGTACACTGCCTGTGGTTTTCCTGGAAGCATCAAATCAGCTGTGGTGATACCGCGGCGCACGCGCGCAGCCTTCAGCAGGCGGTCCTTGACAGCACGCCGCGTCACGCGCAGCACGATGGGTCGCGGGCGCGCCGGTGGCCCGCCGCTCACGACGATTCGGCGGGGCCCCGCGCGAAACACCTCTACCACCTCGGTATCTTGACAACTTGTCCCCAACTTCGTAGCTAGAACACCCACGATATGTTCCAGATTTTCTCCACTGGATTCTGGTATACCAACAATCTCAATGTCGTTACCAAGCATATCCTGGTCCTTGTCATTAATCTCTCTCTTTAGGTACTCAATTTGCGCCTTCAGCTCAGTAGTCCGCACTCTCTCACCCTCGAGATTGAGAACCCGTTCCTCTATGAGCTCAATTTGTTGTACTACTTGAGCAATTTGGGTTTTGAATAATGAGACATCAGTTTTGATATCGCGTATATCCGTACGAATCCCCGCCATCTCCTCTTTGATAGTTTGAAACTCCGCTCTAAAAAGGCGTATTTCAGAAATGAGTTCAAACATGGTCCCTTCATTGTTTGGTGTTGATAAGAGACTACAGTCATTTTCTTGTGAGCGAATTTCCGTATCGTCAACTACGATATCAACCTCAGCAGTAGGTGATTCACTGTCATCTTGGACTTTTAGTGGAGTATTCGTGTTGTTAGTACGCGGTATTTTAACTAAGCAACATGGACAAATCCAGTCCTTGGGAATGGCCCCACTCATATTAATGCAAGGTTTATGGTATCTCCCTTTGCACTTGCTGCATACAGCGACACCTGTCGCCGGTACGAATTTACCGCAACCGCCGCACTTCGACATTGCGTCTATAGATCCCAAAGAGTTCTGATAGTCAAAGTAGTTTTGAGGTCGCTACCTAGATGGCGCTGTTAGTACACACCATAAAAATTGTCTGTTGAATTAATTTGAGTATAATGTCAATCACTGATCAGAAAAAACGATACAAAACCGTAAAAAGGAAGTTCACGCACAAACGGTTCACAGTAGTTAAAGTATCTTGAATAAAGGGAGCCCAATCCATTCACAAACGTTCCTACGGCGCACTCACTGGGGACACTTTTGTTTTAATAAATAGCACTGCTCTATTGTTTTTTTGCGCGGAGATAACAATGTATGGCACTATTTGCACTCGAACGAAAGTAATGAGCGTAACTGAGACTCCAAAGGACACTTATAAATAATTAATTTCAACGATTGTTACGGAGTTACAAGTGAAGAGTTTTACGGCTACCCGAAAAAAAAAAAAAAAAATTGACGGAGTAATGTAGGTATGTTCCTCGATTACTCCGTCAATTGTGAACCTACTCCGGTACCTCCAGATTAGTTACGTTTTAATTCGGTGTAGTTCTGGTTGTGGGGTCCAAGAGAAAATAAGGGAACTCTACAAAAAATATTAGCACGTGTATGATTTTGGCATCAATTTCAAAGACTACAGTGATACTTACGTCCAGTTGTAGCCATTATTGGAAACTGTACTTGAAAGTGAACCGACCTTATAGTGAACTTGAATGACACCGACTTTGCAGGCTTTGATGTCGGTTTTTTTTTTAATTTTGCTTCCTTATTAGCGATTTAATTATGTTTAAGCATAAAATTAAAATGACTTTACCGCTTCACCGATTCAATCTGTCTATATCGGTTATCAGTACAGGTTTAAAAATTATTATCTCGTTTATTTTATTCCGATTCAATTTTATCTATAAATACTGTCGGTTTTGTGAATAGCATTTCATCCCGGCTATTTTGTAGTGGTACCTACCTTTTTATATTCCGTACATTTACTATAATTTCAAGTAATAATTATTCTGATTCAACTGTTTTGTTGTGGGTAATCAAGTTTATTATTCCATACAATTTTACTTTAATTTTAAGCAACAATTATGTGCCCAACACATTATGTCTCTGACCATTCAATATCATATCTACTTAACAAAACATTTGACCCTTCGTCGACATTATCAAGGCTAAAACATTATTTTGACAATTAGAACCAACATCGTCAATATTAAGTGGAATCCTATAATGAAAATGTACTTGTTGAAGCAGTAAATACAAATTTAAAGGACTATATGGATGCAAACTCAGAACCCAGAAGGAAGCCCTTTTTATCAGTGGGTCGCAGAGGTGATAAAGGTCGATTAAAGATATCGAAGGCAACCTTTATCTCTTATATTAGTTTGAAATTTTAGGATCCTTGCGGATACACAGCATAGACACATTGATTGGGATCTTTTATTTAAAGTGACCCGTTTTCATTACTGTTGAGTGTAGGTCAGGATGATTGATCCTAACCATGTGCAAGTAGTCCAGTCCACCCTGAAAAGGTGAATTCAATCTAAGAATGGAGGTTTTGACAAGCAGGTCGTGTTAGAGTTGCTTTTCGATTGCGGTGACGGTGAAAAATGAAGCACTCAGTATATTGGAATTTGAGGAAAAAATGTACCAAGGAAAACGTGGAGTGGCAGTGGTTACTTTCTCTTTTAAATTAAAACCTCAAAAGTTTCGAATGTAACGGAAGTTAATTTTACGAGATATTTATTATTTATATTCAAGTTTTGTTTCAAGAACTAATTGTGACTGAGTATTGCAAATATCTTTTAATTTTATTAAAACGGTAAAGAATAAATTTCGATTTTTTTTGTATGGTTTTAGGATAGTAAAAGTTCTTACAAGTGAATACATCGCCATTTTCACTATAAACTAAAGTTTCTTTGGGCACTCAAAAATATGAATATTATGTAACTGCAATTCAAAGTTTCTTTTGAGAGCTTATATTTTGTCAACAAAATAATATGATGCATTAAAAAATCGTTATCAATGAACGCGTTTAGGTAAAATATAAAGCATAGATATTTATTACTCAATATAAAATAAGTAAAGCTGAAAGCTCCCGATTTAAATGTATCTAACGTTCCATTAATAGGAATTACAACGCCATTTTTGGAAATAAATAAGGGTATGTATAATACAAATCTATCCATCGAAACGAACAACAAGCCCATAGAATCGAAGCGCCGCTAACAATAGGGGTGGCGCGGGGTAAATTGGAGAATCGTGTAATTTTCACCTGGTTCGCAGAAGATGACTGACGTCTACGCAAAGCTAGTATTGAAACCCTGATGAATGCGAACACTGATACTGTCAAGAGCGTTTTGACAACGGTCGCTTATTTAATAATTTGGAGCTCTGGATATGTCTGAAGTAGTCTAGTTATAGGTCACGGGCTTAGCACTGATTTTCTTTAATTGTTTTAAATACGTTTCATACTAAGGTAAGATAGAACGACCACCTATTGAAGATCGCGGGAATGCGAGCGAAGACCAGGCATCAGATAGTAATTTTTTAGAACATTGGAGAACAAGTAGTTCAATTTGAATAAATGAATAAAAAACAGATCTCGCTGGTGCATTAGATGGTAGTTGCAAGCTCGCTTTAGACACTAGCGGTTGTATCAGAGAGGACCTTCATAAGGATAAAATCCTTACTAATATTATAAATGTGAAAGTGTGTTTGTTTGTTTGTCCTTTCTTCAGGTCGCAATGACTGACCTATTTAGATAAAATTTGGTTTGGAGATAGTATGAGACCCTGGGAATAACATAGAATACTTTTTATCCCGATATTTCCACGGGAACGGGTTTTCTACGGGTCAAACCAGTTTATTCAATACTTCTAACTACAACCATCTACTTATATGTAAGTATCATTGGGTACGGGCAAATTCTAAGTCTACGCGGGAGGAAGTCGCGGGCAAAAGGCTAGTACAGTATAAATGACACATCTTTTTATTTATTTTATTTTCTTTACTGGGGAAAAACAGATAATACACACAAAAAGATACATAAACAGAGAGATAGACTTAATAAAATATAGTCTACATCCAGGAGCAGTTCCAAATGAGATTTATAATACAAACATATTAAGTGGCGAACAGTATACGAGTCATTACTAATACTACATAACAACAATAGGAGTTACAGCAGAGAATATGATAGTTGATTATTGTAGGTTTACATTACGAGTAAATGAATTATAAATACGGTTATAATATACAATGGGTAAAAAATAAAAGATAAAAGATATCATCATCATCATCATCATTTCAGCCATAAGACGTCCACTGCTGGACATAAGCCTCCCCCAAGGCTCGCCACTCAGACCGGTCCTGTGCTACTTGCTTCCACCGGTTTCCCGCGACCTTCACGAGGTCGTCGCTCCATCTTGTTGGAGGCCTACCGACAGCTCGTCTCCCGGTTCGCGGGCGCCACTCGAGAACTTTCCGGCCCCATCGGCCATCATGCGAGCAATGCCCCGCCCACTGCCACTTAAGGCTCGCAATTCTTCGGGCTATGTGGGTAAAAGATATGGCACACGGTAATTTAGTTTTTTACATGTTACATGGTCCGGAGGAGGGTCCGGAATTTAAATATAGTAATGTTACAGCATCCAGCTAGGAGCACCACCGCATGCCACTCACCAGGCGCTATATCCCCGTAGCCTCGTCGCAGTTCTATGTCCAGAAGTAGCAGAAACAAGGTATAATTAGACTGTCAAGCACCCTACATTATGGCGTACATCGGAAATAGTCAGGGCGCTTCAAATTTTCATACTTCGCCTGTACAGCGCCATCTAGATAATGCTTATGAATTCAAATTTATATGCAGGCTACCTAGGCAGCGACATCTATTATCGCATTTAACACTCATTTCGGGCGTACGCTGATTTGTTTGAAGATTGTACTTCTCAGTATACCTTATTTTTCTATGGTAGTAGACTTTCGGCTGACAATTTATAAAATAATTGCAAAAGATGCGCAATATCGTTATTGTTACGATTTATCGAACGCCATTAAAAAAAAATGCCTAAATTGAATTAAAGAGCAGAAAATGCTAACGATTTTACCATCTCGCTGGGTAGAGTCAAGTGATGCGAGGGTAGATGTGTAAAAGACAAGGTCCCGTCCAAGGTCTGCCCTTGAAGTAAAATAGTACCTAATAAATAAAGGCCTAAAAATGAAATTAAATACCGGCTCACATTATATTATTATTAATCGGCGAGACCATAAATCTGCAACGAACATGTTTAGCTGAAAATGATGATGATTCGGATGGGTTTTTAACATTGAGACTTGAGTCTCAATATGAATTTACCACTGAGCTTTTCGGTGAAGGAAAACATCGTGAGGAAACCTGCATGTGCATCTGAGAAGTAATTCAAAAATGTGTGTGAAGTCCCCAATCTGCGCTGGGCCCGCGTGGGACCTATATAGCCCAAACCTTCTCGTAATAAGAGGAGGCCTGTGCCCAGCAGTGGGATGCAAAAAGGCTGTAGTAGTAGTAGTAGTTACTCTCAAGTATTATCAACAGCTTAAAGCCTTCACCCTTCTCCTAATTTTCATCATATCTTTTTCATTATTTCTGGAGCTTTGCTACCAAATAATGTTTTCTAAATCCTGAGTGAAAGAGTCGTGTCCTGTTTTGTGTTATTTCCAGGTCTCAGGCCTAACCTCGAAACTTACTTCCATTAATTTTAATAAAGCCCAATATGAAATGACTTGCAAACATAACCCGAGTAAGACGACCGCGGCCGTACAAACTGTTGACCATTTGTTGAGGAAGCCGGGGACATTAGCCAAACGTGCTATGTCGTGTCACGGCAGCCCGAGACAGACACTACATTCGTTATAACGGCAATTTAGAACAAAGCGTCCCACTAATATGTGCTTAGTCGCTTACCGTCGGCTTTGTTATTTTGGTCACGATTTGTCGCACGTCACCCCACGCCATTTCCCTAATGGCCTTTACGAAATATATGATTGAATCTATGCCCGAGATTTTCACTTTTGCGGTCCTCCATTATGCCCGAGGCCGAAGGGGCGATGCTTTGAAATTTTGTAGCTTTTTGTTGCGTTCTACTGAATGACCGCATTTCATTCATCAAATCGTTCAGATTTATCGACAATGTATCAGTTTATTTATTTATATACGATTTAAGTCGCATTGCATCCAGGAAAGCAATGATGAATATGATGATTTACAGAAATATATAATTTCTGTAAATCATCATATTGCCACTTTTCAAGCAATGTATAAAATGGTGTATACAGATGAGGGTGATCATCAATCCATCGATTGTCCAATAGACAATATTCGCAAAATAGGTACCTACTGTTGATTAGAATAATAAACATAGACGGCTTTTGGTTTTTATCACTTGGTCTCCTACAACACAGCATTTGGTTGAGCAGGTCGCGTAGATTTAGAATCCTTCATATTTTTCTTTGCTTCGTGCGGCTGGTTTATGTATGTTTTTTTTTACATAAGTTGTATGTATGTTTATGTAAATTTATCCTCTTTTGAAATTTGTTATCTTCCTAGTATTTCTGTAGTTTCTTTCTGATATTGATGCACCTACTCATTTTCCTTTCTGTTTGGCCTTATGATTGACTGGTAGAGAATGCCTTTAGGCATTGAGAATGCCTTTAGGCATTAAGTCCGCCAGTTGAGTACATTTTGTATGTGCAATGAAGTTTAAATAAATAAATAAACACAAACCAATTTTATACGCCTATCTTTACCAGCATGCAAAGTAATTAAACTGCCACAAAATGTAGTTTAACTGTGCACTATTGTTGCTTTATAGAAAGCAATCCAACGAACATACAGATTGTCATGAAGATCCAGGAACCCGGACAATTTTACCAACTGATGTCGTAAGAAATGATCAATTTTATTTTAAAGGCAAGTCAAAATATGATTTTTAACTTTTTTATTCCTTACGACCTCTGACCAACTCCGACCAAGGACTTAATCAATGTGGTTGTTTTAACCAGAGAAAGCCACAACGAAATGTGAACGGAATATTGTATACGTTAATACAACTAATCTTCTTCAATGCATAGATAAGCTAATACGTGACTCAATTAAACTAGAATTCTGGAACTACAGTTGCAAATTTGCATACCCCTTGGCGTTATTTGCGCGAATTAAAGTAATTGAGTAAGTCAGTCACGTGACCTTTAAATGTCATGAAAGAAACACTGGACTGAAAGATATTCGACATGTTTAAACTGAATAGAAAAGCGGATGGGCTGTGTCGGTGCACACGCCTGTTGTTTCTAATGTGAAAGTTTAAGAGTATACTAAATAGAAACTCACTTCATTCATTCATTCATTCATTCAATCATTCATTCATTCAAAAGAGCGAAATCGTCGGTTTCAGTCATTCTACGTAGCGCCCCTACACCGCGACCCCGCCCGCCTGCGATACTAAATCAAGGTCATAACACAAAGCTATTTTTAATTTATTCAGACATGCTATTTCAATTCAAAAATATCTTAATTTTAATATTCTAACCAAGTTCTAATCATTAAGTGTCAATAGTTTGTAGAACAATTTAGTTCACGATTTCAGATGCAACTCAATAACTTTAATTATGAGAACATGAAATGCATTTCTTATAACTTAATAAAGATTTAATAACTGATACTAAAACTACATTTTCAACTCCGTGCACTCAAATTAAAAACATAATTGCCATCAATATTGACGCCGGATGAGCTTAAAATCAGCATTACCTGTGTCCATACCCTTTTTCCATAATAAATGCCTATCTGTTAAACTACAGAGTACCTGTGTGATTTGTTAAGCCTATTGGCGATGCATGTTTCATATTATTATGAAGAAAAAACTAATTTGTATTTGTATTAAAAAGTAAATTTTGAACACTTTTGCATCTCCACATATTTCGCCAAGAACGAATGTTAAAAAATAATAATTTATTGTTACAAATATTCACATAATTTCTAAAGTAAAAGCTAAAACATTTGTTACAAAAACTTCGAACGTACAATACATGATTTACCATTCCCACCAATAACTCCAACCTCTAAGTTAACAACACTTAAACAAGAGTATCGTATAATATGTATTTAATTTGCCTCTGAGAACGGTATATCGGAGATTTATGAAGATATAAAACATTCACTGAAGCCTCGACGTTCCGCGTATTATTGAAAAGTACTGGCTTGGAGCGGTGATATCGGTCCTTTTCATCATGTTCAACTTTTTTTTTTAATTTTTCTGTTGTTGCTGTTGACGGGTTATGTTTATTAATGTTACAGTTAAGCAACATATTTCCTAAACACAACAGCTATTTTGAGTTAAAATGATCTTGTATTGAATTCAATTGGAATTTACCACTTAGCTTTTCGGTGAAGGAAAACATCGTGAGAAAACCTGCACGCATCTGCGAAGTAATTCAAGGATGTGTGTGAAGTCCCCAATCCACACTGGGCCCGCGTGGGGACTGTAGCCCAAACCCTCTCGTGATGAGAGGAGGCCTGTGCCCAGCAGTGGGACGCAAAATAGAGTGTAGGCTGGTGGTGCTGGTGGAATTACTTGTACGAATTTCAAAATACGTAATCTCTGGTAATATTAGTACTTCGTTGGAAATCTTCAATTGATAGCACTAGTAATTATGAAATATTTTTGCACAAAAGCCCTCACGCCACTTTAGGCTAAACAAAAATCATGAGGTACTTGCTTAAAAATAGGAAAGTACCTAACAGTAATAAAATTGCCTAAAAATATTTTCCTAAATAAACCTTGAAATGTATTTGTAAAACAGGAAAAAGGTTTAAGCAATGGTTAAGTTCAAAGTAAACAGTTTAAATGTAATACCCAATGGCGTATTTGAGCGGAATCTTAAATAAAAACGAGCCTGTGTGTGTAATCGGGAAGGCTGCGGCAAAATAATTAGAATCCTCCCTCTGGGGTAAGCTTAATTAAAAAATAATGTTTTTTGCGGATTCTGCATATTTTCTATTTTCTAGAGGGTTTTATTTGATTTAAAGATCAAAATACCTATTGGATTCGGAATTTATTGAAACAATAATGGTGTAGGAATCGAATAAAGTCACATAATAATTAAAGTATCTACATTTATTTAAAATTAAGGATTTGAGGGGAAAAAATACTTATATTGATCTCAAATTTATAAAAAAACTGTACCTATGTATGTAGGTTACAAGAAGTGTCATAGTAACCGAATTCGTTTCAACACACACTTTTTACCACAGAATTGTGAGAGTTTCTTTGGTCGTCGTTCCTTATTTATACCTTAACTATTATTTTTTCCAACATTTAATCAATATGCTACATGTGCCATGTACCTACTTGGTTGAGGAATTATTAATCAAGGACTTAAAGCGGTAGAGATAAACTAAATTACGATAACATGGGTCGCCCCTCCAAATTTCAAAACGCTCTGCAATGTTTTGTGAAAATTTAATGTGAAAGTATTTACAAAGCATCACCAAAATTTCCAAAGCAGTACATGCCGAGACAGCCGTTAAAAAAAATCAAATATCTAAACACGTACCTTACCTATTCAAGGATGTGATTACCTAAACACATTGAAATAGGATAAAAAATAAGGCGAGTTTAGATGTTTACCAGAATATTCAACCGTTTTACTTCCTACCTCAATCAGCGAATTAAGTTTCGGTGGAAGGCGTGGTAGCCTAGTGGTAACCTACTGCCTCTCATGCAGAGGGTCGGGGGTTTGAATCCGGCTCGCACCTCTGAAATTACTTATGTGAGAAATTCAATTTGAATTTACCACTGAGATTTTCGGTAAAGGAAAACATCGTGAGGAAACCTGTACACATCTGCGAATTAAGTCCCCAATCCGCACTGGACCCGCGTGGAGACTATAGCCCAAACCCTCTCGTGATGAGAGGAGACATGTGCCCAGCAGTGGGTCGTAAATAGGCTGTTGTGGTGGTTGAGAAGTTGTAAATGATTTGACCTATTTTTCAGATGTTTTGAAATAACCCACTCAAAGGAGTATTTTTAAGTCATTGTTGCTTCTACGTTTATAAAGTTACCTAAATTTTCTAAAATTGTAGCCAAACGGGAGTTTCTTCTTTTTAGTTGTGGAAATAGAGCAGCAAAAAAAACAAGCGAAATTGAACAGTTTTTGCAAGGAAAGCATGTTTCAGGTATTGTTGTTCACATTTTTGACTTGGTTTATCAGCCATCGATATCATTCCCCTGCAAATATATTAAGTAACTCTATGTACCACTTTTTCTGTAAGGTAATCCTTGATAATTAATATTTTCATACTCGGAGAAAAACTAAAGTAACTAACCTTAGAAACGCTCCAGCTCATGTCGGCTCTTGTTCCCGACATCTAATTACGGTAGAACTATAACAATTAATAATTCCCCAAGAAACTTAACTCGAACATTATCCAACTTTTGTTTTTAATCTACTTTTAATCTCGGACTAACGAAAATTTGCGGGGTTTATAACTTTTGCTAATAAATAGCCCTCTTATCACGGATTATAATGAAATCTATTACAAACTTTGGTATTAAATAAACAAAAGGGCGCTGATCGTTTACGGTTTGTTTGCTCATGGAGTTCAAAATTGTATGCAGGCTACCTAGGCAGTGCCATTTATTGTCGCATTTAATACTTATTTCGGGCGTACGCTGATTTATTTGAAGGTTGTCATTTCTATGTTTACCTTACTTCTTCTAGGCACAAACGAAGACACGGTCGTAAGCTACACAGTATGCTTATAAATGTCACTATTTATTTAAGTACCTTAAGAACACCGCCAAAAGCTCGTGAAGAATCATGCCTCTAATAAGAACGTGAGCCTTCTGAAGTGTAAGAGCTAATTTTACCCTCGTTGGAAATCCGAGACAGTACAATGGGGAATTTCGCATCATACAGGTGGCACGAGTGAGGGCGCGGGGGTTATCGTTCCCTTTTAAAGTCTTATTCCCCATTATTTTGATATTTTCAAGGCATTAGCTGGAAAACGAGTATTCAGGCCACCTGATGGTAAGTGGGTCTTAGTATTCCATGGACATAAGAAATCATAATAATTGTCAGCCTTAAATGGCAATGGGCGGGGCACATTGCTGGCAGGACTTTTCCTCGAGTATCGTACTCACCTATCTAACAAAAACTTAATGAAATCGGTTCAGCCATTACGGAGCTACAATACCACAGACAGACCCACACACACTCAAACTGATAAGTTATCAACCCCTCCTTTTCTGTGTAGGGGGTTTAAAAAGCCTTTTGTGTTCATACACATGGTTTCTCGCACCGCTAAATTACGTCAGGGAGTGTCTTTTGCGTTTCCATAATTTCGTTACGTATCCAGTTTATTCGTTCCCCGCCTAATGTTACCGGGGTGGGACGAATGTAAGTTACAATGACCTTTTCGTACGCGACTTATTTCGTGTAACAATAGAAGGGTATCATGGGCAAGGCCCGGCCGCATTTTCTTGAAAAGAATGGGCAACAATCTGAATACACGCTTTATACTTATGTTTCAGATGGAGTCAAGAGTAGAGTGAATGGAGTTCAAACATCTTTAAATTAAATATGCAGTATTGAAACTACACCTCCACTTAGGTATTATTGTAGGATGACTTGCATTAGAGAAATAAGCATGATTTATTCTTTGTATTCTATAAATGTACCGTGCCGTATGTAGCCCGTCGTGGTATCACCAAATGGTCCCAGCGGAAGACCAGCAATTAATGCTAGCACATGCAGAGTTGGGACCATTTCGTGACAGGCCACAACACTTTTTCTTGTGTTCTGTATAAATGTTGCTCTTTTTGTCTTTTATGTGTGTGTTGTTTACACAACACACACATAAACACACACACACATTACTGTCATGAATAAATGTTTTCTTTCTTTCTTTTCTTTCTATTTATTTGTAAGCGATTTTATGTACAATGTACGTAATTTATTTATTACATACCAGCTTCTCCCCGCGACATCGTCTGCGTGGTATACGGTTATAGCGTTCCCGCGGTAAATAGGTACCTATGCGTTTTATCCCGGGACAAAAAGTATCCCATATCCTTTCCCGGGCCGGGGACTATCTAATATATCCCATCATTATACTAAGTTTCATATAAATCGGCCCAGCAGTTCAAGCGTGAAGAGGCAACCGACAGACAAACGAATTACTTTCGCATTTGTGAAACTAGCTAACTATGCGACATCTCCCTCGTAGAATTCAGTTATCGCGTCCCAGCGGGAACTATGCGTTTTTCCGGGATAAAAAGTACGAATTCTACGCGGACGAAGTCGCGGGCAAAAGCTATACGAAATAATTTATCTTCAAAATATTAATTTGTAATTTCATTGAATTCTGTACACTTTTAATTACATGAGCCCAGGCGAGCATTGCGTATCTAATTTTCTTAGAAGGACGCAAAGTCACGGATAATAGCTAATTAGTACCTACTAAATCATTTAACTTAAAAATATTACACTGTAGTTTCAGTGAATCTCTGCACTTGCGTGCACTTTTCATTACTCGAGCCCTTGAGCATCAGGTAAGTTTTTTGAAACCCATTGAATATTATTTTACCATTTTATTTGTAAACAATGTGAAATAAAAGCGAGTCCTTTAATTAAAACGTCAAACAATACCCTCTTAAAAGAAACGGCGGCCATTGGCAAAGTACAAACCGAAGCATTGAATTAATTGAAAAAGCAAATAGGTACCGAATTTCTGAAATATTGTCATCATGAATGGACAAAAAATTTCGAGATGAAATATCTTCCGTATTAATATTATAAATGCGAAAGTAACTCTGTCTGTCTGTCAGTTTGTTACCTCTTCACGCTTCAACCGCTGGACCGATTTGGATGAAATTTGGTATGGAGAATATTAAAGTAAGTTCTTGTTTACACGTAACAGGATATTAATATACTTTAAAAAAAAAGTTGTAGTACCCTTTGTACCTAGTTACATTCATTAAATTAAAAACTTTAAAATTGAAATACAGGCAATCTCGGATATAATATAAATGATCCTTCCTTTATTTCTCTACATGCAGTGTCGTTTTCCTTACCTCGTAGTCTAATAAGCCGTGAAATTTGAAGCCGTGGTGGCCTAGTGGTTCGACCTACCACCTCTCATTCAGAGGGTCGGGGGTTCGATCCCGGCTCGCACCTCTAAGTTTACATGTGTGCGAAATTCAATTTGAATTAACCACTGTGCTTTTCGGTGAAGGAAAACATCGTGAGGAAACCTGCACGCATCTGCGAAGTAATTCAAAGATGTGTGTGAAGTCCGCAATCCGCACTGGGCCTGCGTGGGGACTATAGCCCAAATCCTCTCGTGATGAGAGGAGGCCTGTGCCCAGCAGTGGGGCGCAAATAGGCTGTAGGCTGTAGTAGTAGTAGTAGCAGTATAGTCTATTAAGCACATATACATAAATAATTGAAACAAGCAACCTATCTGTAGGTGAATAACACAATTCCCATTTACTTGTATATCTATAACTAAACTAAGGGATCTACATAATGGTATGGAAATGGGTATGGATTTCGCGCCGGCACTGCCTTCAGGCCTAGTGAGGATCGCTTGTAATTTAATGACAATTAGGGCTCGCGCGCACGAGCAACTTAGTTTTGCGTATGGAGTGTGGAATGTGTCTTGGTAAGGAGCGCAATATTATATGGCGAAACAGTTGAAAACGCGTCCAGCGGATTTGATAAGCAACAGAACAAAACACACTGTCCTCAATACCGTTTTCGCTGTGTTTTCGCCTCAGCAGCGCCATCTGAAGGCGCTACTGCAGACTATCCGCCTAGGTGGCTTGCCTGGAGTGGCGACCGCAGCGCCCCCAACCTACCCGATTTGGGGTCCACCTTTGGAAGTATAAAGATTGCGCTCCTTTACTTCAACCCTCCATAGTTTTACGGCAATTTATTTGTCATTACCGCCGTCTCCTCGCCACAATTTTAAAGATGCGCACACGGAGCGACAGAAACACAACCTTTTTAACGCGCACGAGCAACTTTTGTCCCCGCAACTATTTCATCTCTCATATCAAGTCTACGGGTTAGTATGAAAGTGCGCGCATGTTGCGGTTGCGACGCGACAAAACAGGCGACCGGCAACTTTTATTGTCGCCGTGCCCGCACTTGCTCTGAAACCAATAGAGGAGGCGACTGTTGCGTCGCGGGCTTGTCGGACAGAAAAGTCTCCCGGAAGTCGGACTCGGGAGTCGCATCGCCACATGCGCGCACTTTCATACTAACCCGCAGACTTGATGTAAGAGACAAAATAATTGCGGAAACAAAAGTTGCTCGTGCGCGCTAGCCCTAATGTAATTTAATGACAATTATAGGATGCTCGAATGCCTTGTATTGTCTATGACCACGAAAAGTGAATATATCAAAGAAAATACTTATTCAAAATGAAAAATCTCCTTTACTTACCTACGTCAGATAATTGCAATGTTTTACAAAAAATAACGCCCTCTTTAGGAGCGACATGGAAACAACAAAATTTAGGGTAGGCGATGTAAAATAAGCCGTGGTGGCCTAGTGGTTCGACCTCCGCCTCTCATGCCGAGGGTCGGGGGTTTGATTCCGGCTCGCACCTCTAAGTTTACTTACGTGCGAAATTCAATTTGAATTTACCATGAGCTTATCGGTGAAGGAAAACATCGTGAGGAAACCTACACGCATCTGCGAAGTAATTCAAAGATGGGTGTAAAGCCCCAAATAATTTTAGAGGTCGAACTCTCTGCATGAAAGGCGGTAGCTCAGACCACTAGGCTACCACGGCTTCTCTGATAATACTTAATCCTCAACAAATGGTTTATTTAGTAGTATCTCAGTGAAAAAAAAAAACTAAATAGATAACAAAAATATTAATTGGGTGAATCAACTTTTTTATGTCAACAGTTGCTATGGTTACTGTACCCTGGGCCGCTTTTTAAAATTGTTATTCTGTGTGTTTAAATACACTATGCGGGGTTTCTTTGCCATTTTCAATCCTTTTCCTAATGAAGCACTTTCTGAGCGTCTTAAAATTCTATATTGTTATAGTTTTTCTAATAAAACCCTCTCATTTTGTCCCCTGGACAATGGGACAGAATAACAACAAGAAATAGTTGATTGACCCAATTGCTAACAGTTAAAGATATTCTAAATCTAACTCCAACAACTTTTTTTAAACACGCGTAAAATAGTCCTCAAAGGTGAAAGAATAGCAGTGTAAGCAAATTAAGATGTCAATTTGGCAGCGTCTCAAATTAAGGCTGCCTGCGGCGATCCGAAATCAAACAGGAATTGAATAATTAAAGTAAAAAGAATGGGATTTTCCGCTCCATTTCTTTGATCCCTAGCCACTTCCTTATCGTCCTGGCAACGGCCTTGTACGATGAGCGTGTACTCGTGTTTTATGATCAATCTTTTTAGGATGGTTTATGGCCGGCCGTCTGGGCAGTCTTCGGACCCCGGCGGGGGCGATCCTAAAGGTTGAAACTGTTGATAGGTCGTCACATGTAAACTAACTACTCCGGCTCATAAACTTCATGGCAAATGCACAATATTTTTCACAATCTACTCATTTTTATTCAAAGTTATGTCCATTATTTCAAGTATTATATATTTTACTAGCTTCTGCCCGGGACTTCGCCCACGTGGTATTCGGTTATCGCTGCCGGAGTAGATTTTCGAGGATAAAAAGTAGCCTATGTCCTTTCCCGGTAATCTCACTAACTCCATGCCAAATTTCATCTCAATCGGTCCAGTGGTTGAAGCGTGAAGAGGTAACAGACAGACAGACAGAGTTACTTTCGCATTTATAATATTAATAATATGGATGACAAAACTAAAATCGGATCAGAATAACCTGAACTAGCTATCTATATATTATCGTTAATATTCACTACATAGTATAAAAAAGTCGCTTCGCTGTCTGTATGTCCCTATGTATGCTTAGATCATTAAAACTACGCAACGGATTTTGATGCGGTTTTTTTTAATAGAGAGAGTTATTCAAAAGGAAGGTTTAAGTATATAATTTGTTATAGTGTAACGCTCAGTTCCAGCGGGAACGCTGTAAACGAATTCCACGTGGACGAAGTCGCGGGCAGACGCTAGTATTAATTAAGCTGAAGATCTTATCATGAATTGTTACTGTAAAGGGGCATTTTCTGTTTTATGACATTAAATTGTGTCTCCATTTGAAGGATACCTTGAATACAATAAGTTAGTTTCGAAACCTGACAAAATGTTCTCAGCAACCGATCCGAATAGTGTTGTTGGCAACTTTGTAATCAGAAGTTACCTTTGTGCTGTTAATTGCCAAGTTAGAGCATCACGTTGAGACTAACCAACTTGTAATGTTCTAGAGTTTTAGTTAAAATCGTCCAATACCTTTCGAATTTCAGTAGCTTGTCCAACTTTTAGATGTACGGAAAGTAGTTTTGTAACATTTCACGTCGATTTTACGGTGTCTGCTCTTTGAGAAAATGACAAAGTATACTTAGCCTTAAATACTTTGACACTGGATATTTTGAAAGTTTATCTCTCTGACTTTTCCGTCAATATAGATGCGATGAAATCTTTCCGTAGCGTGCTGGAAAAGAGTTTGGAATAAAATGCTGTTGCGTAACTACGAATACAAATCTGACATAACAGCAATCACACAGGTGAACCACTTTTTGTGCCCAGCAGTGGGACGCAAATAGGCTGTAGTAGTAGTAGTAGTAGAAGTAGTAGTAGTCGTCATATTAAAAATAATTTTGAAGCACTATACCCGGTAAACTAACTATATAATCATAACTACTCACAAACAACGACCTACGTCAAACACACGGACGTTGCCAGAAGAAATACATTAAACTAAAACTACAACATTTTCAGGTAAAGGGTTTTTGAACTAGTAAAATAACATTGCGCGTTCTCTGAAAGAGGATTTTGAATAGAAACAATACTAGTTCCAGGCGAGCGGTTTACATTCTCATTAAAGTTTGTAGCATCTACAACTCGACATTTGTACCTACTGCATACACTTGGAGAAAATAATTGTACTGTGTAAAATAACTTTTGCGAGATAACGTGGGTTTTGCGATGAAAATACGTCACTATTCAAGCACATGTGTAGGAATATTACTTTAAGATTGATAACAATGCAATTTAACAGACAAGGTAGAAAAATACTATTCAACATCCTTTGCTTGTGTAGTCAAGTTTCCCTTCCAATTAAATTGTTATCCGTTTAATTTAGTCGCATTATTACTATAAAGAAAACTTAAGATATAAATCTTCAACTTTCCATTTTATTGTTAAGCTTTGAATTTAATTTCTTCGCCGTTGCCTCTACATTGTTACTTTAATATAATTTACGCTATTAAATGTAAAGCTATGCTGCAAATCCAAGTAAAATCAACACCTTGAGACTATTTAGAAAAAAAATATTTTTGCCTTCGCACAATGTTTAATGATTTTTACCCTTTGTGGAAGGTTACTCTGAATACCCACGACATTTGTTAGAAATTTAAAAAGAAATCTACTATAAACGAGATAAAGGTGTGTTGCCAGTGATGACTTATGGTTCCGAGACGTGGGCGCTTACTATGGGCCTTATAAGAAGGCTCAAAGTTACTCAGAGAGCAATGGAGAGGACTATGCTCGGGGTTTCTGAAACTTGTAGTGTTCTACTGCTGAATCAGAAATGATATCTTCATTTCTGATTCAGCAGTAGAACTAGGGTCACCGACATAGCCCGAAGAATTGCGAGCCTTAAGTGGCAGTGGGCGGGGCACTTTGCTAGCAGGACTGATGGCCGATGGGGCCGGAAAGTTCTCGAGTGGTGCCCGCGAACCGGGAGACAAGCTATCGGTAGGCCTCCAACAAGATGGAGCGACGACCTCGTGAAGGTCGCGGGAAACCGGTGGAAGCAAGTAGCACAGGACCGGTCTGAGTGGCGAGCCTTGGGGGAGGCCTATGTCCAGCAGTGGAGGTCTTTTGGCTGAAATGATGAACGAGATAAAACATCATAATCTGCATGTCAGGCAATCTAAAGTTTTTGGATTGTTGTTCCTCTACCCACGTACCCTCACGTCTGTGTCCATATGGGCTTAAACCTTAATATTTTCCTATAAAGAGATGAATTGTGTTGGTGGACACAATTTCACAAAGTCGCTTTATAAACATACCCAAAAGGGAAATCGTTTCTTATATAGCTGCTTATTCGGGGGCACGTTCAATTTTGTATACTCCTGAAATTATTTTCTCAATTGTTTCAGTTGAAAATGGGCCTTACGGACATTTTTGTGACATCATAAGTAATTAAATTTACATGAGTTTTCATGACAACACTTTTCTAAAATAAAACAATGAACTAAATTTTGATGCAACAACCCAGAACTCATAAGCTGCGGAATGAGCTTCCTGGTAAGGTATTTCCAATGGAGATACAACATCAGATTATTCTTCAAGACGGAGTGAAAAGGATTCTTCAGGGTCGGCAACGCTCGAGTGATGCCTCTGGTGTTGCAAGCGTCCATAAATGACGGTGACCTCTTAACAGCGGGAGGGCCGTATGCTTGTTGTTGAAGGTGGCAACCATCAGTTGTAAAAAAACGACATGTTTTCGCATGTCGCACGAGATACTGGCAAAACTGGTGGAGGCCAAAGATAGAATGCCTCTCTGCCAGTAATATCACCGGCTGCCTAACCCCAAAGCCGTGCAAACCGGTGGTAGCCAGTGAGTCATTTTTTATTGGAATTGGGTTAGGGATTGGATTAGGCTGTTGGGCAAGAGCTTTACCAGGCTCCAAATTGTTATTAGATATTCCTGTTTCTAAATGTAAAACAAAATTGCATTTTGAATATAAGCTAGGTCAAGGGTATATGGTAGTACCTATGTATGTCAATAGAAAAGCGAAAGTCTTGGCAAATGGAAGAACTTGAGTGGTTTCTGCCTATATCGCTTGCCAAGAGGCTATATTTTTGTAATTGGCCTCTGTTATTATTTTAAACATGACATCTAGGTCTACTGCGAATTCCCGGGGGCCAGTCGCACTTGACATTATCGATTCAATTACTGTGTCCCACTTTTTTGAGACTATTCTTTATAAAGAAATATTGTCGAAGTTCCAGAGGTATAATTAATCTCAATTGCGGAAAAATATTATTGCGTTTTCGGTATAAAAAGGTCTTCACTTCGGCGGCCATTATTTCTAAGCGTAGCATTAATACTAATTAGGGGTCAGTCAGCGTTCATATTCTGTTAATAATAGTATTTGTATTTAGCTTTCATTCACTAGGCTATTGATTATATAGTAGTTTATATTTACTTTAGCTAACCATGTACATTACATATTTACCTGTTACGGTTAATATGTAATGTTAACCACCTAATGGAAAACTAATTTGTTTTTTAAACGCCCATTTTGGATATTAAGTTTTCTAAATTTTATTTTTTTTCATTATATCTTTAGTTTAAATATACACTATCAAATGAGTAGGTATCAGAGTAGGTACACTATCAAATGACTTTAATTTTTTTTCCATAACAGCTCGAAATTCACATTGATGGTATTGTTTCAATATACCTACTTACACAAAAGCGTTAAGCGTCGAGAATATCAAGGAAAAAAGACAATCACTTTAAATATTCCGTCTGTTTCTAGAACAAAGAGCTCGAGTGTGACGAAAAATATGGCTATCATGAGGCAAGGCCCATCAATCCGCGTCACACGAAATTTCAGAGACGAACTTTCTAGACTGTTTCAATATTCAACGAATTCTGGGTTTTTGCGAAGACACATTCTTTATTTTTAAGCCACTTTTAAGCCAAGTTTACTCAATAACTACTACATTTACGTCGGGATGAATAATAATATTGTACTTTTTTACGGCTTGGTGGCGTTTTGACGGCAAACGGCATTCTTTAATTTTGAGATAAGCCTAATTTTTGTAATTTGCTTAATAGTGTTTGTCTCTGTAAGATTTTAGACGTCAGACTTGTTTTACCAACTTATTAGGTAGGTAATTTAAATTATCGTATGTGCATTTCGAATCATAATGGAAGATGTACCTACAAACATTGATTATAAATCAAATTTTCACTGTCCGTAAATGTTGAATCTGCCATGGCCTTAATAACTCGATTGTTATTTGTGACCCTGATGTTTTAGAAAATAGGTAGATAGGTATGTATTATGTAATGAGGCCTTAAGAAGATGTAGGTATATCTTAACAGACCTTAAAATATTGGCAGAGTGACGAAAACTTGTGTCGAAACGGCTTGTTAGTCTCTTTATCTAACCTCATAACGAGAGATAAAGACAAAAGAAGCCTCAGATAACATTAATCGCTCCAGATGTACTTAATGCAGTGCAAATAAATACGCAGCAGTGATAGTTCACTTAACTGGGGCTATATTCGAAGTCTTAAATAGGGATCTCCCTGTTCCCTATAGGATCGCTCATGCGTACTTTAAATCTAGCTGCTTATAAGACTTCGAATATAGCCCCTGGTGTACGTCAGAGTTTCCATATTTGGCTATGTGACACACTGCGGTTGTTTTCGTATCCCCCATCACTGTCATTACACACAGCGAACATAAACGATGTATCAATCTTCTGTCTCCTTTGAAATATGTGCGTACATGGATGACATTATGATATCGATCATTAAAATGTCAATGCACAACATTACGAGTACAAGGATTTAGGAAAATTATAAACATGGTTCGTAAGATGGTTGGTACGTAAGTGTTCTATAATGTGATTTTATAAGGAAACTAGTTTCTGCTCGCTACTTCGTCCGCGTGGAATTCAGTAATAGCGTTCCCGCGGGAACTATGCGTTTTTCCGAGATAAAAAGTAGCCTATAATTTTGACCAGTGTTATAACTACCCCAATACCAAATTTGGTTGCAATCCGACCAGTAGTTTTTAAGTTAAATCTCGTACATTACATATAGATATTTTTTCTAAAAATTGTTTTTTTTTGGTGTTCCCTCGACATAATAGTTCATTTTAATTTTCAACTTATAGACGCGACTTTTACAGAAATATTATTAGTAAGTACCTATAGATAGATATATATAACGTTGATGTATAGAAATGTTCAGATACTTGACAAATCCTTATTTCAAAAAAACTGATTTTACTCATTGTCAATTTTATTACGTAAAATTATTTAGAACCGTTATTTGTATGCTCGTTGAAAGTTAGGTGACAAACTAAAAGTGGGTTGAGTTGCGAATGTAGGCCGGCGGGAAGTGATCTCAATGCATTTATGCATATTCGGAGAGTACTATTATTATTAAAACATAAGTCATTGGATGTTTTTGTATCACATCAGTTTTTTTAGGCAAATGTCATTGATATTGGGAGATTTTACGCAAGTAAATAAATACATAAATGCAATTATGTAATGTACAAAATTTTTAGAAAAACTGTTTATTCAAAATAGCTGGAAGTTACGTTATATTAATAAAACAATTTGGTACTCCTGAAAAATAAAAGACTTAGTATTAAGACACTTACCAGAGGTCAGGAGCGCTCCACGTCGTAACCATATAAATTTCGTTTTACAGCGACGATTATAATATTATTTAGTAAGAATTGGATACGTTTATCTAAAAGTAGTAGTCAACAGGTAACACAGATACTATAACAGTTTTTAAATATTTCAAAAGTTACAACAAGTTAATCTTGGATTAATTAAAGGGCTCGAGATTCTGCAACAGTTAACAACAACAACACCGAGAGGAAGACAAAAACAAGCGTATTGAAGGGAGCCAGCGCGGAGAGGCATCACAGGATTTTAAGTTTAACTGTCTCGAGAAGAGGGGAGAGACATCGGGATCTCGAGCGTTTTGAAAATGGACCGTCTTGAGTGATTCAACAAGTGGTTGGAGACGGCGAGCGACGCGGAGCTCGCAGAACCTCGCGGCGGGAAAGCTCGCCCGCCAGTGCCGGGCTAGCGGCGGGGCGCGCCTGTGTGCGTCTCCCGAGCAGCCTTCGCTGTCGGTGGGGCGCCTGTGCGCGTGAAGCGCGTGTCCGCACAGACCCACTCCCTGTAGCGGCCGCGTGTGTGCGCGTGACGCGCCTCCGGGTCTGGCGCACAGGTGAGCCCGGGCCGACCCCAGCCAGCTCTTCGCTATCTACCCAGTGAAACGTAGCTACGTAAACTAGCAACATTAACAACGCATATGCCTTTGTTCGTCTGCAGCCTTCCGATTGTTCTTGCTAAAAAGGTTGCGTGCCGACTTGTGGAGCGAGCGCAGGCTTCGCATGCCTATACCCTGTCTGTGTATCTCGCCCCGAGTTTCACACATAGTTCGCGTGGCGGAGGGAATTATTTTATATTAAATTGGCTTGTTTAGCGGGGGTTAATTACCTTATTGCGTACCTGTCAGTCAGCGTAAGGCTTTATCTGCGTAATGAAATGCGGGAAACTAATGAGCGGAGCATTGCATGATGCAGCTTTAGGGATAAATGATTTCATTTGGCTTGGCGTTATAATTCTCGGAAGGAATTGAATAACTTGTTTTGCGCAAGACCAAACTTATTTATATTTAAATTAAATTGAAGTGTATTTTTAAAAATGAAGGAATAAAAATTAATAAATAGGTACCTTTCAATTCCGTTTCATCGTTGGGTTCGTATAAAAGTTAAAAGCAGAATGTGCCTGCCAATATATTAAACCGCTTCATCGTGTATTGCACCAAAATGGAACCGGCATGCCTTTGAAGGCACTACGGGACGAATTTCCAATTTACATATTGGTCTTGGATGTGAACAGCTTAGATTATTTTGGCTATTCAGCCTGGTTTCGTCGTTGTAACTAACCTAGCTACGAGCTACGGCCCGTAGCGCTACGAACAGCTACAAGGTCTACGATATTTGTAACCGCTTCTACAAATTGCCGTCTACGTAGGTAAATAAACTTAAAAATATAGTACCTACATAGTGAGAATTTTACGAGTTTATCCATCTAGTAAGTAATATCTTAGCTTTTATCGTACGCTAATAATAGGTATCAAATTATTATTATAATTTTAGAAAGTAATAAATTAGTAAATGTTAGTTAGTGTACGTAACGATTTTCAGTTAGTAAGTCAAAAATGATGACAATACAAGTACCCTGAACGTTTATTAAACTCTTGGAATTTCGTCTGATAAAATTGACTCAAAATAAGTAGAGAGCGAGAGCGTGGGCGCGCCTACTTTAATTATTATTAAGGTACAATTGGATACAAAATATATATTTTCGTAAACCTCTTAAAGTAAAATAAGTTTGCTTCATTGTCAATCGGGTTGGCTAGTTATTTGTTATTTATCACACAAAAATAAATATGGAAAGCCGAGAAGTTCAGAATTACTCATGCATGCAGCTGGAGACAAACTTTTAATTCATTTTCTATTTTTATTCATTCCTGAATGTCCCATTTTCATTAAAATGTTACCTTCCCGGCATCGTCGTTATAAAAGCCCGGGCCAAGTGGCAAGGGTATAAGGAAACTTACCTGTTGCATTTGTTAACTCCTAGGAGGTACCTATTCTGACTGAGGCGCGTTGATTCGAAAAGGTCACGACAGAAATGAAATGAGAATATTCAAAGCAAACTTGCAATAACTACCAAGTAGTGTCATCGAGTAATCTTAGACTGTTGAAGATATCTATACTAATAATAAGTCCGTAGAACAAGTCGCGTCTGTAACTTGAAAAATAAAAGAAACGATCTAGTCGAGGGGACTAAGATATAAACGATATTGAACACAAAAAAACTATTTTTGAAAAAATATCTGTTTGTACGTGTATATACACATACATATGTCCGGATTTAAAAATCGAAAAGTACTGATCGGATTGCAACCAAATTTGGTACGGGGGTAGTTTATAGCACAGGTCAACATATAGCCTACTTTTTATCCCGAAAAAACGCATAGTTCCTGCGGGAACGCTATTACCGAATTACACGCGAAGTCGCGGGCAGAAGCTATAGTTGATGTATAAAAAACTAACTTAATTAAATTAGTACGTATGTTTTTTTTGTTTTTATTTAATGATAGGCAAACGAGTATACAAGTCACCTGATGGTAAGAGCCGGCACTCAACGTACAAAGGCTCCACAAAAAATGAGCCAAGTGCGTTGGGCTCTATTGCCCAAAGGATTCACAATCAGCCGGAGAAAAATGGCCCGTCAAAACAGGTGCCCGGACAACTCGGGCACCCGTTTGGCGCTCAGTAAATTTGACACTTAAGTCTTATAGTATTAGGTTTACTTTTGTATAAAACATTTATCGTGACACATATTACAAAGAGGCGTTATTACCATATTGGAATGTATTTTCTAATGTCAGTTTGCTCCATATATTTTGATATATTCTGTTAGGCACTGTTCGTCCATATGTTATTATAGGTCTATGCCCACAACAATAACCATAAGCGGTCCCTGCGGCCCATGGACAAAAAGAAACCGTAAGTAAGTATTATTTCGAATCCATTGCCAACCTCTTTGAATTCAAGATCGAATGCCTAGATGCCAGTAGATACCTATTAAAAAACTACTTTAATATTCGAATCCAAAAGTAGATTGCGTGACATTAAAGATGTTTTAATAATTACCTACCATTTTCTGAGAACTATTTTATAATTATAGCCTTTAACTTGCTTAGCTTAGCTTGAATCTTATATGACTTGTAAATGGGCGACCGAGCTTTTGGCTCAGATGAAAATAACTGTTTGGCAGCCGGTGAAATTACTGGCACAGAGGCATTCCATCTTAGGCCTCAGGGTGAGCAACGCATTCGAAATCTTATGGTATTATAATAAGAAATCACAAGATTTCGATGTCCATGTGTCACAGTACCGCTTACCATCAGGTGGCCCGTGTGCTCGTTTGCCTACCAATTACATTAAAAAAACTTAAATTTTTTTTCTGAGATATGGTAGGTAGATCGATTTTTCGCTCCCTTAAACCTCTTTATTCCACGTTTAATAGAAATCGTTACAGCTGTTTTCGAACGTGAGTACCAACTTTGTACAAATAATGCTCGCTTAATAGTAAGTATAACAAATAGAGCTAGTTAGTAGAAAGTTACTTGACCGTATGTGTGTATTTATGTACAGTCAAAGAGACATTTACAACTTTGGTCCTTAATAACGGATTTGGATCTTAAGGAATAGGGTGCAAAAGTTTATATATTCTTAACGTCAACCGTACGAGTACCTATGTCTGTTTTTAATCCTGAACTATTGTGCGGATCGCCATAAGATTAGGTATGCCGGTGGCAAACGGCGGACACGGCCTATAAGCACGATTTCGAACACAATTCGAATGAAGTGTCTATGTTTGCGTGCGAGGACGCGTCTGTGTGCGTGCGAGGACGTGCGTACACTTGTAAATGTCTGTGGACCACTACGCGGTCCAATGATTTACTCTCCATCTCCGGATGAAACAAATGACGGTAAGGGCGAGTTGCGCGCCGGCTAGATTCAGGTGGATGATTCCGTGGCCATTCTGTATGTAGTCTAGTACCTACTATTAAATATTCTGTGCCGGTAGTTTAGTAGTAATCTTATGCCTATATTTACAGGTATAAATATAGGCTACTTTTTATTTTACAACCTTCAAACAAATCAGACGCAAAATGAAAAGTTGAAGTTCCCGGGCTATTTCCGATGTACGCCGTAATGTAAGGAGATTGACAGTCTTAAATTATATTCTGATCTTCTTTACATTTATCGTTTTGAAGGTTGACTGTACTTTATTTTGACCCTGTCTGTGGAATACTTACAGAGTCGGTAATTACGACTTCGCGTCAGTAATTAAGTCATTGGAAAGTGCTTAGAGTGTTTAACTTGCGCCTTTCGTAAACTTGAACCGGTTTACAAACGACGAGATACCCAATAAGTAGGACCTACTTTAGATAAGAAATTCACTGAGGGATGATTTTTCAATGAATTTGTTCTGGAATTAATTCGTATTATCTTAATTTGGACTATCTATACGCAGAATAGATTTGATCTGACCATTGAAAAATCGGCCCGACACAAATTCTACAAGGCGTGTCAATGGAACATGTAATTTTTCACCTCACTGGCTCGAAAGTGGTCGTTTTGCAGCTTGATATCCGAGCGCAAAAGTTGATTTTATCCGCTAGCGTGGAAAGTGTTTTTGAAATTTGAACGACGCATGACGCCACTGTCACAGTAAAAAAACAACGATACGTTCTGAAACGCAATTCGTCGTGAGAGTTTTATTAAAATAAAGGTTCAATTTACTTAATATCATCATTAATAAAATTATATTAATAATACACCGTTTCAGATGTATTTCATTATTTCACTATGTTTTATCACAAAAATACTTAAATATGTGTATATTTTAACTGTATTCAATGAATAATTGAATCTTGAAGTACGAGTAGGAGTGATTTGGAACGCAACCTCCGGAAAAAAAAACATTAAAAAAAAGTTTTAGATTGCCGGTTTTGTAATTTAGAATACCTATACGAAGTAATAAAGAAAATATGAGCGATCTAGAATCTAGATGAAAATACGAATTTAACTCCTCCAGAGTTAGCACAAACTGTACGTGACGCCGAACTAAGTCTTCTTCCCGAAAAATCGCGCGTGAGGAAAAATTTTTGTGTTGCGCTCAGCAGCAAAGTCGTTTGCTGTCTCGTGCCTTGAAACCCTCGTTTCACTCAGGATTCTATATTTGAACCACTCGCTTCGCTCGTGGTTCAACCCTAGAATCCTTCGTTCACTCGGGTCTCAATCACGCACTCACAGCAAACAACAACTTTGCAGCCTTGCATAACAAATAACTATTAATCGACTTCGGAAAAGGAGGCGGTTCTCAATTTGTCGACATTTTTGTCTTTTTTGGATGTGTTTTCACGAAAAATAAAAAGTAAATGTACCTAAGTGGCTAATTGATTAACCTGATTTGGATAATATATTTTATCAGTACTCAGATTACTGCTCTAAGATATTTGAAGCCAAGAAAGTCTAATGAACACTACTTACCTATGCCTAAGAATTCCTATTTTTTTTGTTACCGCGTAACTACTTACTTACCCAAAAATAGGCTGTTGTTTTTGTGGTGGTGGTGGTGATGGTGGTGGTGGTGATGGTGGTGACGCAGTCAACGAAGGACGCAGGCGAAGAAATAATTTGCAGTTTTTGACAAATAAAATATCTATCAGGTTCCTTCTGGAAGGGGTCTATAAATTTGATGAATAATTGATAAAATCTATAATAATAATAAGTCTGTAAAGAAGTCGCATCTGAAACTTAAAAATTACAAGAAAGTATCAAGTCGAGGGGACTATAGTAAACGATACTGAACACAAAATAACGATTTTTAGTAAAATTTTATGTATGCATGTCCGGATTTAACTCGAAAGCAACTGGACGGATTGCAACAAAATTTGGTATGAGGGTAGTTTATAACGCTGGGCAACATATAGGCTACTTGTTATCCCGGAAAAACGCATAGTTCCCGCGGGAACGTGACAACCGAAGTCGCGGGCAGAAGCTAGTATTTCTATATTTTTAGTAATGAAACACACTATCAACGGGACTTAATAGCATAATAGTACATTACAGACCTAGGGTGGTGAATTCGTAAATGTCCCAGATCGCAGGTTTCTGTGGCCCGAACTGAAGGTGAGGGCCATAAATATGCGATCTGGGGCTTTACGAATTACCACCCGTGGTTTGTCAAAAGTTTTACGTCTTGCCTTGGCCAAGAAGTGAGATTTTCTCTCCGCGTAGCGGGCAGAAAATCCCACTTTATGGCCAAGGGTGATGTAAAAACTATTTATATTTTACCTCGACGTTTCGGCCGCGATGCAACGGCCGTGGTCACGAGAAGTCTCTTCGAGAGAGAGGTAAAATATAAATAGTTTTTACGCGATTAAGTCCCGTTGATAGTGTGTTTAATATGAGTGTATCGCGAAAGTTTGAGACAATGATTAGTAATGAACTTTGTTAAATTCACAAGTACAATTCGGACTGCAGCACTTGCGAGTGTGACCATTTTAGAAAAAAACCCTTAAATCTCGTTTTAATTTTTATCAATAGAAAGCTCTTTTTATTTTACGACAACTTACCTAATGAGGCCTATCGCGTGTGAATTTGCCACTAGAGGCGCTAGTGTCGCGTGAGGTCCAATAACATTCAGTTTTCACTGGTTTTGGCGGGCTTCGTGATATAAATCATAATTTCTTTAATTTACCCGTTGAAAAGTAAAGTCCTTCGTGAAATTATCGCAAATATGGATTATTTGCCTATGAATGTAAACGCTTTGAAAATAAAATTATTTTTTCCAAACAAAACGTAACTGCACAACATTGCGGCATAGCTGCTCGATATGATGATAGTTATTTATAATTAATAAACTTAATGAGATTCAGGATTGAAAACTTTGTTTAGGCGCCGAACTTATAAAGTCGCCTTTGACAGCTATACCTCTGGACCTTAGTCTACAGTGGCGCCAACTGGTGAGCGAAGAAACGATAGTCCCCATTGAGCGTGAGTGCATCATGAATAATAGTTTTCTTTAAATTAAGAAATAGTAGATTTGTATAAAACCACTTTACAACTTGGGACATCTTTCCCGGAAACTTCGTGAAATTGAACAATGATACCGTCAACGCAGCATTTTATATCAGCATTTTGTATTGAGGTATTAAAAATATCGTTCATATAGGTATATTATAGCTTCTGCCTATAACTTCTCCCGCGTCAAAGTCGGTTATCACGTTCCAACTGAGACAATGCGTTTTCCGGGATAAAAGTATGTCCTTTCCCGGGACCAAGTTTTTCATCCAAATCGGTTCAGCGGTTTAAGCGTCAAAAGGGTACAGAGTTACTTTCGTATTTATAATATTATTTGTATGGATAGCGCGGGACCCAGTATGGCTACCCTGAGGTACATCGTAATTTAACATGACGTTGCTGACTTGGTTACTCTACGACATGATGACACGATTAGTCAGATAACTGAGAAAGCAGTCGTGGTTGATACCTCTAATACAATAATCTGTACAGCCATTTTTTCACTTTAATTTTTAGTAAAATGATAATTTAAAATGAAGCACCGCGAGGAGGAGAGGAGGCAGGGGGGCCAGCTGAACTGATTTTTTTATTAGTTTATTTATTGTTCTTTTTTTTAGTTAGTTTGTTTTGATTTTCATTATTATTTTTTCAATGTTCTTTATCGTTCGTGTAGTTACTTAGGGGTCACTGAAAATCAGCGCCGACGCTCCTCAGCGTTCCGGCATTATGCTGAGTGGCACCCTATTTGACACCGTTCGGCACAGAGTTTTTATGTAGTTTTATTTTATTTCTGTGCTTTTTTCTCATGTATTAACATCTGTGTTTGTTTGTATCTCTGTGTCGTACGATTGTCAATAAATGTATTCTATTCAATTCTATTCTATTAAATGTCCCAAGATATTATTTATTATTATTGTTAACTTCTGTTGTGTCAGTAGGAAGTGAAAACTTAAAAACTCGATTTTAGAAAAAGAAACGACTGTACGTATACTTTTCATAATACCCACTGCAATGTTACACATCAAAACTTAATCTAACGACTCCTCGCAAGGTACAATCCTTCAAACCTACAGGGCGTGCCAAAGAAATATACATATGTTACGATCTACACACGACATACATACATGCAGACGAGAAACATAGGTAGCCCTCCTTCTGGCGCAGTCGGATAAAATGACAGAAATAGTCCGAAGAGATCTGCAGTCGACTCTTTTTAAAGGGACTAACCATTTTACACTGGTAGCCCTTTTTCTGACATTTGATGTTGACGTGCAAGATGACGTTTCGATTTTGACAACGCTCACGCTCAGGCTCAGCAGCACTCTGCAGTAATTTACATTGCTTTGCATCTACAGAAGACGCGATGGCATCGATTTCGCGTGTTGTGCATTAATAAAATGCACTCTTTTTAGTTTTTAATATTTATCGTGAATGTTATTCGTGCTGTAATTCAAGAGTAGTCTATAGCAGTGTATATCCGGAACATCGAACAATTCAGTCGGCGCAATTTACTATGTGGAAATTATAACGTTATCATTACATGTAGTGTGCGGAAATCGCGAGACTGGCTAATCGGTCGTGAACTGTGACAGTAAAATGCATTTAATTAATTTGAAAATCATAAAGAAGCAGTATTTAGCTCTCGGAATGTTGATTTTCGTGGCGTTGTTCTTGTTGAATAGTAAGCCAGCATTTCAGTGTCAGTTTCACCAGGAGACCGTGGGATATTTGCCCGTGATCTACGGGATAACACCGACGTACACTCGGCTGGCGCAGAAGGCCGACCTCACGAGGTATGTAGTCATTTGGTGGTCGTTTAATCATCAAGTTCGCGATCGTGATACGCTCGCCCTTGATTAGCTAAACTACCGTGTTTATTTGGCCGACGCATCTGGCAATGCGTCTGGGATATCAACTGTTTATACGAGACTAAATTAATTGTGGTGATCACCTTGGTATAATACTAACACTTAAGTAGTTCCATTAGTATATATGTTTAAGAATTTGTGAACTTCGTTTACTCTCCAATCTTACTTTTTAAAATCTTTATTTCTCATTATCGCCATGAACTTAAATGAAGAGAAATAATGATGATAAGTGGTGTACTTAGTTGTTTATTGAACATCAATCAATATTAAATTTTAGCGATTTCTGAGTTCTTTTACACAGCAGATCAATAGTAATGTGTAAAACGATTGCAAAAAGTAATATTGACTCATACCTATGTTACTTTCTATTATTGTTCACAGGTTATCGCAGACTCTGATGCTAGTGAAGAATTTTCACTGGGTCATCATAGAGGACTCGGAGTCAAAAACCAATTTGGTTGCGAACCTGCTCAAGGAGTCAAATCTCAAATATACACATCTCAATGTTAAAACCAACAAGTCAAAACGTTCTCTGGTGAGTGAGACAAATTCATTTTATTAATATTAGAAATGCAAAAGTAACTCTGTCTGTCTGTCTGTTACCTCTTCATGCTTTAACCTGAGATGAAATTTGGCACGGAGACAGTTGGGGTCCCGGCAATTGACATAGGCTACTTTTTTTCCTGGAAAAACGCATAGAGAGCAAAAGCATTTATAATATTAGTATGGATTTATGTTAGGATTCTTTTAGTATAAATCCAACCAACTTCCTGCTTAAGCTGGAGGCACACTGAATGCGTCTGCAGCACGTCGTTGGCTCACGCAGCTGCTGCGCGGCTCGAAAGGCGGTACAAGTTGATGTTGACGCGCTGCAGACGCATTCGGTGTGGCGCAGGCTTTATATAGTACTTAATAGGAGTACTAGGATCTGATTTGATTTATGGTAACGTTGTTCATTTTATAAATACTTCTTCTTTATTTACTTATATACCTACTTAATTGATTTAAAACTTACTTTGTCTGAGTGGAATTAGATTAACATATTCACAGGAATGAACGTTTATTTGGCATAAAAACTAGCATATGTCCTTCCCACAACTACAATTATATCCATACCAAATTTAGCCAAATCGGTCCAGCAGTTTAAGCTTGAAGAGGTAACAGACAAATAGACACAGTTACTTAGAAAGCCATTTATAAAATTATAGTGTATATGATTGTCAGTCTGTGTAGTTTTTTAAACAGCCAATTTAATCTGTACTTATAAAAGACAAAAGTGATTGATACATCACAACGCACAGGCCAAACCACCGGTCGTAGATAGCTGAAATTTGGCATGTAGGTTCCTTGAGCACAGAAGAGGATTTCCCGAAATTCCCACGGGAACGGGAAAAAATGGGATTTTACATTTTAATGTTTACGCGCGTATAAGTCACGGGAAACAGCTACTTTAATAATATCAACATTTTCATTGCAGGCAAGTGGAGTGGAGCAGAGGAACTTAGCCTTAAGCTGGCTTCGGCAGCATCTGCGATCAGTAGATTCCGGCGTTGTTTTCTTTATGGATGACGACAATACTTATTCTCTAAAAGTATTTGAGGAGGTAAGTCCCAAGACCTTCTCCTTCCCCACTGGACCTCGCTGGAGGAGGCCTTCACCTCGCAAGGGGTTCCCGACTCAAATTAACAAGATAGTGATATTATGTAACAATTGTCGAGAAAATAAGTAAAAAGGCTTTTTATTTATTTATTTTATAACTCCCAACCCAAGACTATTGAACGGGTTTTCAATTGATGAATTTTACAATGAATGAATGTGATGATTTATTGTAGAATTGCGAGTCATACATAAAAGATCTTACAAAGCATAACCTCCTTCACAATCCACCAGGTGGCTGGCATACAACATTACACAGATTTCAAGTATATCAAAATAAACTACGAAACACTAAATTACATTACCTACTGAGCAAGTCATCATCATATTTACAAAACAGTGACACAACATGTAGATATTTGAAACATATTATGTCAAAATTTAGATAAAAATATTTAATTACAAAATGTCAAGTCATAATAGGAAATGGAATATCTATGGGGATGCGGATATTTCACACGAATTGACCTAGTCTTAAACTATGCAAAGATTGTACTATGCAGAAATAGCAGTTAGACAGCGATATAAATACGTACTTATATGAAAAAAGAAACATACAATACAATATACTATTATTGAACACACACATTCAAGGAACAGTAGAGACATAATGTAATTATTACACAAATGGTATGGCGGCTGTATACAGCAGGCGGTCTTATTGCTTAATAGCGTTCTCTTCAACCTTCTCCCTACAGAAGTAGGTAGGTACATTGAAAATTAAAAAAATATTGAAGACTAGTTTCTGCCCGCGACTAAGTCCTCGTGGAGTACGACTAGAGCGTTCCCGCGGGAACGTGTTTTTTCGGGATAAAAAGTAGCCTATTGATTTTACCCCCCTACATTTTTTGGCTATCTGACCAGTAGTTATCGGGTTAAAACGCGACGTACATACATATACGTTCACGTGACGTCTACAGACTTATTAATAGAGAGAAGATATTTAGTACTTACTTACTACTACAGCCTATTTGCGTCCCACTGCTGGGCACAGGCCTCCCCTCATCATGAGAGGGTTCGGGCTATAGTCCCCACGCGGGC
Organism: Aethes cnicana; assembly: GCA_963971205.1. Taxonomy (NCBI): domain Eukaryota; kingdom Metazoa; phylum Arthropoda; class Insecta; order Lepidoptera; family Tortricidae; genus Aethes; species Aethes cnicana. The sequence goes on from OZ020284.1 coordinate 8,536,202, forward strand.
CCAGTGCGGATTGGGGACTTCACACACATCTTTGAATTACTTCGCAGATGCGTGCAGGTTTCCTCACGATGTTTTCCTTCACCGAAAAGCTCATGGTAAATTCAAATTGAATTTCGCACGTATGTAAACTTAGAGGTGCGAGCCGGAATCGAACCCCCGACCCTCGGCATGAGAGGCGGTAGGTCGAACCACTAGGCCACCACGGCTTAAAGCTCGGCTCATAATAGGTACTTACTTAGTTTGTGAAAATTTTCAGTCGGTAGTAACTGTTTATTGCTTTTTCTTTGCAGACGAAAAGTAAGTTCCAATGTTTTTGCTCGATATTTAGAAAATATATGCCTGCAAGCCGACGCCGCGAACTTTGTTCAGCCTAACAGTCATGCGTCGCCTGAGCTGTCAAAACAGAAGTGAATTTTAAAATCATCATAATATTTTGCTTGCAGTTTTTTGATACTTTAATGGTTATTATCCTAATCGGGGTGGAGACAAATCCAAAATATCTAAGATCGTCGAAATCGGACCAGCTGTTCTAGAGTTTTAAGTGGTAACTAACACGACTTTGTTCATGTAGGTATATAGATTTTTACTGTTTTCTTGAAAACTTACTATTGATTGTAATCATGGTCCTGTAGAATTTAGTACAGTAAGATATTTTGTTATTTTTAGCGACCATTTTTATTAGTAGTAATAATTTATTTCTACTTTGTGACATTTTAGTCATTCAAAAGTTTAATTACATCACGTCCACCTGCAGTCTGTTGATAACTTTGTGAGCCATCATCCCCATCCGCTTTGAGGTCATAGGTATACCTAATCATATTATGATTCTCTACAAACGCAACACACGGAGAAAAAAGACACCTAGACTTTTGTCTCCGTGTAGCAGAATATTGTAAATTCAACTTGATTTATTGTATTTTATCTGACAACTATATTTTTTTTACACATTACCAGAAAATATTATTAACTAGAATATTCTAGTATCAACAAAAATATGCCTTGTTGTAATAAGAAGAAATCTGTTAACCATAGCTGAAATCTGTTTTCCGACACCATAATCAAACAACTATACGATCTGGTAATATTGTAATTATTTTTTTCTCCGTGCATCATTGTTGGAAGGCAGGTAACCATTATAACCACCAACATTATTATTATTTATTACTGAAAATTCTAAACAATCAACCGATGGAAAAGCAATGCTATGCCAACAGCGCATTTGAGAACTGGACGGAGTTCTGCAAACCAGATCCAACCCACACACCTGTCAAAATTGAGTTAAATATGCAGATAGGTTTTAAAATGCACCTTACACCTTCCCTATAAAAATCAAAATGATCTGACCATTTTAACCTATCAAAACAATATGTTGACAAAGTTACCATTCCACAAAACAGCAAATCCATATTTTGTAAACAAGATTCATTTCACATGGTACCTCATAGACGTATAATTTTATAACTCTATAAGAGACCAAGCGCGGTTGGATCCCGTTTGCAAAATAAAGATTTCACAGTTATATGAAACCATGTATCTTGAATCTTGTTTGCATATTAAAAATAGCCTAAATTTTTCAATTTTATGAGGGTTCATGTGACTTGGTTCCATATTGAAAATATTTTAACACAATACTTCCATGTGTTTTTACGTAGGTAATCTTTTTCACTAAATAGAGTTGTGGATTATGACATAACAGAGTTGTGGATTTATGATATTCTTTCGCGAAAAGTATTAATTACATTTACGGTAAATAAAAGGGGATTGATCTTTTCAATAAAAAAAGTAAGAATGTTGAATGTGGGTTGAATCCTTGTTGATTTACAGGGTCTTAATACTCTTAATACAAATAAGAGAAAAAAACATTTCAACGGTTTTTTTTGGAGAAAAATAGCAAGAATACTAAGGCAACAATAGCAAAAAATGTGGAATGAAAAAAATCCAGCAAAAATAAAGTATTTACTTATTTTGTACAAAAATCAGACCAAAAAAGGAATCCGAAAAAACCTATATATTAATCTGTAAATTATTTTCTAGATTTTTCAGTTTTCATTGTTGAAAATGTCTTCTACTTCAAGGTCTAGTTGTCCTGCAAATCCTTCCAGGTCATCATCCTCCAAGCGTTCTTCTGGAATAAGTTTAGTGTAAAAAAGGTGGTATGCCTGTGGAATCAGGTGAAAGAGCTTTTAAGTCTTTTAACTTGACCTCGGGAATAGGTTTTCTCATAGGCCAAAGTACTTCCATTATTTCATTTGTGAGAGTAGCCCCCGAACGAACTTTTTTAAATATATCTACGACCACAAACTTTTCGTCGAGGTTGGTCGTCATGTAAGTTTTGAACATAGGTACCTACCTATGTTCAAAATTTGGGTTTTAGATTTGGAAGGATACCTATCCGGTTATTTTATCTCTATTTCCTTAATCTGCAGCCTTATTCTCGTCTATAAGTAGTTTCTCCCTGTTAGTTATACTTTCTCTAATTTTATTGATGATATAAAGTAGTTTTTGCTAAAACGGTGAACATTCATCTTAAACTGAAGTCTTCTTGCACGTTTTTATACCTAATTTTTATTTTCAATACAATTAGAGAACAACTAGGAACAAAACTATAGACGGGAATAAGCTGCCACGGCTGCAGATTAGGGATATAGTTAAAATACAGGATATGTTCAAAATTTACAGGCGAGCAACCTTGACGAAGAGTTGGTGGACGAATATATTTAAAAAAAACGTTCACTTAGGGGCTATTCTCACAAAAAAGAAGTAGAGGTACTTTGACCTGTGGGAATTCTATTCTCGAAGCCAAGTTAAAGGACTTGAAAACTCTCCTTCACCTGATTCCACAGGAATACCACCTTTTTTACACTGAACTTATTCTAGACCAACCGGTTGAAGGATGATGACCTGGAAGGGTTTTCAGGACAACCTGACTTTGAAGTAGAAGACATTTACTAACACGAAAACTGGAAATTATATATAAAAAGTTACAGATTAATTCATACGTTTTGTTCGAATTCTCTTTATGACTAAAGTATTGCAGTTTTCGTCTCTGTTGAAAATTTTGTATGAAATATTTTGTTTTTGCTAAAATCTTTTCACGCTACAAGTTTGCCATAGTATTTGTGCCCTTTTTGATTAAAATTCATTTTAAAAAACCGTGTAAATATAATTTTCCCTTATTTTTTTATTAAATAAACAAAGATCCAACCCACATTCGCATTTTTATTAAAAAGATCCATCCCCATTTATTGGTTCTAAATCAGGTAATAAATGCTTTTTGCAACAGATTAACATAACAATTAATAGAGCTAGCCATCTTCTATAATTGTGCATTCAAACTTTATTAAAAATATTTATAGAAAATTTTGTACCCACATTTTTAACAAAAACGGCTTTTTCTCAAAACTGTCATGCTGTGGGTTGGATCTGGTTTGCAGAACTGCGTCCAACTGTGAAGGTAATAATATGAAAATGTGTCAATTTTTATAAGTAGGTACGACGCGCCGCCCATCGCTCTTATAGCAGAACACAACTTAGGAGTCGCGCGGCGAAGCACTTAAGCCGTTGACGCAGAGCCTGTTATTGCTTAATCCGCGCGTCTTCTATCTTTGTCTCGTGGTATATCTACCTACCGTTCGGCCACGACGCGAAAGCGGCAGCGTTTTACGGCTGGGCCACGACTTCGCGCGACAGCGGCAGCGGCGAGCGTTTTACGAACACATTGCGCGATCGTGACGCCCGCCGCGCATCGGTTAGCAACCGTCGCGCGCAATGTGTATTCAGTAAAATGCCCGTGGCTGCTCTCCCGCAAAGTGGCCGAGCCGATAGCGTTGCAGTCGCGGTGTCCCTGAAAGAGCCCTTGGTTGTATCAACTCTAGTTAGAGGCTGGCCTTCATCATCAATATCATCATCATCATAATCGTTTCAGCCGAAAGGTATTTAGTAAAATGCCCGTGGCTGCTGCTCTCCCGCAAAGTGGCCGAGCCGATAGCGTCGCGGTCGCGGTGTCCCTGAAAGAGCCCTTAGTTGTATCAACTCTAGTTAGAGGGTGGCCTTCATCATCATCATCATAATCGTTTGAGCCGAAAGGTATTCAGTAAAATGCCCGCGGCTGCCGTTCTCCCGCAAAGTCGCCGAGCCGATAGCGTCGCGGTCGCGGTGTCCCTGAAAGAGCCCTTAGTTGTATGAACTCTAGTTAGAGGGTGGCCTTCATCATCATCATCATAATCGTTTCAGCCGACAGGTATTCAGTAAAATGCCCGCGGCTGCCGCTCTCCCGCAAAGTCGCCGAGCCGATAGCGTCGCGGTCGCGGTGTCCCTGAAAGAGCCCTTAGTTGTATCAACTCTAGTTAGAGGGTGGCCGTCATCATCATCATCATCATAATCATTTCAGAAAGACGTCCTCTGATGGACATAGGCCTCCCCCAAGGCGCGTCATTCTCCACTAGTGATTTGAGATTTTTTTTTCTTTTATTTAGATGAGAAAAGTGAAGAGAGTCGGGGTCTGGCCAGTCGGAATCGTCGGAGGCATGCGAGTGGAGATGCCTCTAGTGACGAACGGCAAAGTGACTGGATTCAACGCAGTGTGGAAGCCGTTCCGACCGTTCCCTATAGACATGGCTGGCTTCGCTATCAACGCTACCCTGTTCCTGGAACACCCGGAAGCGCAGTTCTCTAGGAACGTTCAATCCGGATTTCAGGTAAGCGCAATCTTTTGTTTTTAAAGCTTGACCAGGAATTCAGCAGGCCTCGCCATGCCGCAACCACAACACATTTTTTACGTTTTACTCCTTTTACTCACTGCTGGGCACAAGCCTCTCATCACGAGAAAATTTGGCCTGTACTCCAGGGACTATAGCCCAGCCGCGTAGGTGTAGTGGTACTGGTAAATTAAAATTGAATTTTGCACATAAATAAACTCAGAGGTGCGAGCCGGATTCGAACCCACGACTTTCTGTATGAGAGGCGGTAGATTCCACTAGGCTACCACGGCTTTTAACCCTCCTCCTTCGTTCTTTCCGCTTAGACCTTGCCATATTGCGGCTTAAATAGTGAAATAAAATCAGTTGGCAATAATGAAGTAAAAAAGTTAGCCTAATCCAATGCCGTTACGAAGTCAGTCTACATATAAAATTTTCCACCTTTTAAAATAAGTCGATTGATATTTGACATTAACTCTGTCTGTCTCATCTTCACGTTTAAATCGCCGGACCGATTTCGATGAAATTTGGTATGGAGATGGTACCGGGGGTGGACATAGGCTACTTTTTATCCCGGAAAAACTCATAGTTCCCATCGCGATAACCGAATTCGTCGCGGGAGAAGTCGAGTACAAAAGCTCGTAAGTAAATGAACACAGTTAGCTCGTTTAAAGTATAACAAGATAAGATTACCTACTACTTTTATTAGTTTAATGAGCCCACTTACACAAATATTTGTAAGCATTTAAGAAGAATTAAGAAAAACATTTTTATTTGACACATACTACGACACAATAATAAATACCAAAAAAAAAAAAGACATACATTTCATCTATTAATACTGTAGCGGGGGGTTGATGTTAGCTCAGGTAGATGCTGCAGACACGGAGATCAGCGGTGGAATCCGAAGACACGAAGACGATGTCTAGCTTATTAAAATATATAAATCTTGAAGACTGTCCCTATCACTGCCCTAACACTGTCTAACTAAGAAATAATAGATTTTAAGTCGAATTGATATTATATTTTGAGAGATGCGCACATTACAAAGGATCGTAAAAAACTAAATAATAAAAGCTACACAATATTCTACGCTTAAAATTACCTATTTTTGGAAGAGAATGTGTCAACTAACCGATTGTACTCGGCCAGTCTCCACATTTCCCTCCTCCCCTTTCGAGGAACCGCCTAGCTAACGAAGGCCCTACCCTACGTCGAAATTTTTCTTTTACAAAACTAAGACTGTTCCTGTGTAAGGAATAACCAACCTTTCCATCAATATTCATTATATATAATTAACACTCTTAAAAGAAAATCTGAATCAATAATAAATATTAGAAAAGGTGGATTTCGGACCAAAAACAAATTTCGACGAAAAAAAAAATGTCCGCAGACAAGAATAATCGGACTAACCTAACCTGATACAATATTGTTCAAAAAGCTAAATTATGTAAACTTTGAAACCTCTCCTTGCAATAAAAAATTACAGACTTGCGGAAGTCACATAATTTTCCTTTAAAAGGTAAGCTTTAAAGCAAACGAGCGACCGCACAAAAATATTTTAAAGATTCTCTTCTTGGCGATCCATGGGGTGCAGTCCCTTACATATGAGGGGTCGTCTGCCCGCCCATGGATATACCTCGAAGACACGGTCGTAGAGTAACTTCCACAAATCGCCACGGTGACAGCACATGAAAAAAAACAAAGGTGTGAGCATGGTCTTTAAGCAACATATTATAAATCATAGCTAGGCAAGTTCTAAAGAGAGAGAAAAAAAATAATTAAAATTAATTAATTTGTTTGAACACAAAGGCAGCTGACAGTTATTTTTAAAAAAAAAATGAAAAATAATTAAAAAGGGATCTCTATGTTTATTTATTACTGACTATGACAGAGGTATCATAAATACTATTATGAAACCGTTTATTAATAACTAATCATTGCCATTTATTTATTTAAATTCATTAGGCAATGTGCTCGATAGCCTATAAAAGAAAAACACTAAGAATAGAATCACTATGTCACTGAAAGAAAAAGTCATTATCCTAATAATTATAAAAGACACATATATACACATTCTACACACAGGTTACGCTTTCTACATCAAGAAATTCTCACCCAATACCTCTTCATTCTATTTACATGTACCAGCTCTTGCTTGGCATTAAACCTACCATCAATCTTCTGTATCCGGTAAATAACATTTGACGTAGCTCTAATAACTCTATAAGGACCCTTATACGACTTTGACAATTTCTTTGACTTACCTATTATACGTCTCGGACAGTACAACATGACTAGGTCTCCTGGCTGGAAACTAACGACTCTAGCCTTCTTGTCGTATGCCCGCTTCTGACGTCGCCTAGCCAAGTCAGCTCGTACCACTGCTTTTCGTCTCATGCGCTCCATCAGCCGAGATCGTTCATCCAAATTATCTGAAATATTTACACTATTATTATACAGTTCTACATCCGACGCAAACAACGGATCCCGTCCAAATATAATTTTATACGGTGAAAAACCAGTAGATGCCTGAACACTCGTATTATAAGCAAACGTCACTAAAGGAGCCTTTCTACACCAATCTTTTTGATCTTCACTCACGCATTTCGCTAACATGTCGATCAACGTCCTATTTAACCTTTCCACAAGCCCATTTGCTTGTGGATGAAGTGACGTGGTATGTATGAGCTTCGCCCCAAAACATCTTACAGCTTCAGCCACTGAACTAGCTGTAAAGATTGTACCTCTGTCGGTAAGAATCTCACGAACCGAACCGAATCTACTAAAAATCTCCTGTACGATAAAATCCTCTACATCCATCGCAGTTACCCTTGGTAAACAACGCACGACCGCATACCTTGACAAATATTCCACTGCTACCAAAATGAACTTATTTCCACGTTCAGAACAATTTATTGGACCAACCAAATCTATACCAATGCGTTGAAATAAATTATTTATATTTATTATCTCCATTTCGGCCACATTTTTTCTGACATTTCTTTCCTGACACACGTGACAACTTTTTACAAAAGCCTCGACTTTCTTTATGGCCTGTAACATAAAATACCTATCTCTAAACTTCGCGTAGGTTTTATACAATCCGAAATGTCCGCCGGACCATGGACAATCATGCAACTCCTCCATGCACTTCTGAAATAGATTTTCGGGTAAAACTAATAAATTCTTTTCCTGTTGACCAATCCTATTCCTCTTATATAAAATGTCATTCTGTAAAAAATAACCTCGATAACTATCCAATTCTCCATTATTTTCCAATCTTTCTCTAATGCTCCTACACCAACGATCTGTTTCCTGCGCTGCTCTAACATCTACTACTTCCAAACGATATAAACTCAGACCATCTTCCTGCTCAGGTGGACGTTCTCCATCCTGCTCCTGTAATAAAGGATTTCGACTAAGAAAATCGGCGACTACATTATCTTTTCCCTTGCAATAAACAATATCAAAATCCCAAGACTGTACCGCCAAAGCCCATCGAGCTAACCTTCCATTCATATCCCGCTTGGATTTCAACCAAACCAGCGCCCTATGATCCGTTACTACTTGAAATCTCATACCCCATAGGTAATGTTTGAAATATTGTAAACCCCAAATTACTCCAAGGCACTCCTTTTCCGTGACCGAATACTTCTGCTCTGCGGCGCTCAATTTCCTCGAAGCATATGCTACGGGCTTCAAAACTTCCTTTCCCTGCATGAGAGCTACACCTAATGCGTATCCCGAACTATCAACGTAGAGTCTTGTAGTCATGGCGCTATCTGTTGAAAAGTAACCTAAAATTGGAGCTGAGCAAATGTCTTTTTTTAGGAGGTCAAACGCCTTCTGCTGCTCTTCAGACCAAGAAAATTTTCTATTTTTTCGAGTAAGATCTGTTAATGGTAAAGCTTTCGTTGCAAACGCTTTGATGAATTTCCTATAATAAGAAAACAATCCTATCGCCGCCCTGACTTCCTTAATGTTCTTCGGAGGCTGGACATCTCTCATCGCGGTCACCTTCTTCGAATCTGGACCTATACCTTCCGCTGAAACTTCATGACCAAGAACAGACACTTTTTTATAGCCAAAACTACATTTATTTGGCTTTAACGTCAAATTAGCGTTCCGCAAACGCAAAAGAACCTCTTCGAGTGACGAAATAAATTCTTCAAATGTAGCCCCATACACTAGAATATTATCGACGTAAACTACAGCATTCTTATACTTTATTCCTGCTAAAACTCGGTCCATCACCCTTTGAAATTCCGCTTGACTTGTTTTTAAGCCAAATGGCAAAACATTAAATTGATAAATGCCGGAACTCGTTATAAACGCCGTTTTCTCCTTTCCTTCACCTAAAGACAACTGCCAATACCCTGAATTGAGATCTAAATCTGCGAAATATTGTGCTCCTTGGAGACAATTTAACAAATCGTCTATCCTTGGAATTGGATACGAATCTGTCTTGATTTTTTTATTGAGGGCTCTGTAATCGATACAAAACCTAGGCGAACCATCAGGTTTCCCTACTAAAACGACCGGCGAAGCATAAGGGCTCTTACACTCTTCAATAACACCATTACGAAGCATCTCCTGGACCTGCTCGTCGATAATCTGCCTCTCCTTCATTGACACCCTATATGGCGGCTTATGAACGGGTATTTCATCTGTCGTCTTTATCGGTATCGAAGTTTCCGTATAACAACCTAATTCTGCTACAGAAAATGAAAAACAGCTACGGAACCTCTGTAATAAATGTTCGACTCTACAAAATTCTTTTGGCTTTAAATCATTATTTATATTGAATTGTACAACATTCTTTTCAGCTAAATTTAGAAAGCGATCTTCATTTTGCTGTACCATATTTACGAAATAAATATACTCGAAGCTTTGTAAATCTACCTCTTCACACGAATTCAATGCTGGTTGTTCGAATGAGGTACAATTGTCATTGGTATGACTAAATGAGTCTGTCAAAAAATTTATTTTATTATTACCAGGAAAAATCAAATGTTTCGCAGAAAAATTTATTGATACTTCGTATTTGCTCAAAAAATCAATGCCTAGAATAATCAAGTCGTCACGAATATCTACCACGACGAAGCGCGATTTACACTCGAATGTGCCTATCTTGATATCTTCGAGTAACACACCACTGGCGTACACAAATGCTCCGGATACAGTCCTTAAATGCAAAAAAGGAATATTATTAATATGTACATTAAGTTTTTGGGCGAGAGATTTCGAGATGCAAGAAACGGAAGCCCCTGTGTCTACTAAGGCTATGCAATTTCTATTATTTATAACTATATTTACAAAAGGGGAATTATTTCTACTAGAAATATTGATCGGGTTTAAATCTATACACGCCGCGTAATCCCGATCATCTACCGACGTGCACGATAGTTTGGGTGATCGTGACGAGACGAACCAGTTTCATTACGTGGCAAATTCTGGACAGCGGAATCCCTTGCCATCGTATTCCATGGACGTGGACGCAAATTATATCTTTGCGGCGTAGAAGTACCACTGTGAGGAAAATTACTAGGTCCTACGCATGTGGCCGGTGTTCTTGGTGTTGCGTAGTATTCAGACGGAGGCGTACGCATCTGTTCAGGGCACCGTGGTTGAAATACGCAGTCCCCACTGGAATGCATCCCCATATCATTCTCAAAAACTGGGAGCTTAATTTCTTGAGGTGGCGAAGTTCTTTCTTGCATAAATACATCATGCAATTGAAGAAGTGTTTTACGCAATTCATCTTTCGACGAGAATAATTTCGAGGCTAGCATATATTTTGTATTTTTATCTGTCGATATAATAAACTGTTTGATAAATTTATTATCGTTTATTTCTGCTTTTGTCGCTAGATCCTCCAACACATAAAAATACTCAATGCTTGACTCAGATGGTCCCTGAATTCGGTGATAAAATTGTTGCGCATAATCAGTATTGGACGGAAATTGCTCAATCAATCTTTGCTCAAGCTGATCATATGAAGTAAAATTTGCGCAATTCGTTTTATACCATCTTAGCGCTGGGCCGTCTAAATATGTATGGCGAACTTTTTCTGTTCATCTGACCATCCTTTTATTGATGCAATCGCTTTGTATTGTAATAGAAAATCTTGCACATCCGTTAGGCCTGTGAATTTCGCTGACGCCATCTTTTTATTTTTGAGAAAAGAAAACACGATTTATAAACACATAAAATAGTGATAAAAACGGTACTGCCCTTATGTATATGTTCTTCCTTCCACCGAGCGCGCGTACACCAAATGTAGCGGGGGGTTGATGTTAGCTCAGGTAGATGCTGCAGACACGGAGATCAGCGGTGGAATCCGAAGACACGAAGACGATGTCTAGCTTATTATACTATATAATCCTGGAAGCCCCCCACCGAAAGGTCAATTGATCTCCCCGAAGGAGTCCCGATGGCGGGGGGTCGTCTATGGCGAGTTTCCATCTCTCCCCCCCGTGTCTATGGGAAAAATCTGACATTTCAAAAATCCAAGATGGCGGCCGAGTTGGGATGATTGACTTTTTCGTTTTCCGCTCTATACGCGATATCGGTGTCGTTTTCGGATAACTTGAGCGCGTTCTTTGCGATTACGTTGTGTAAAATTGAAAAAACAAGATGGCCGCCGAGATATTTGCGTTTGAAAATTTTCATTTTTCGAGGTGTCTCTGCGGGGTCGCGGCGTGGTGATTTTTTTTTTTTTTTTTCGATATTTTTTCTCTATGAGCTCGGGTATGTCCTCAATTTTGTGGTCGAGGATTTTTTTTTTTTTCAACAAGATGGCGGACTCCCTGGTGGCCATTTTGTAAAATCAACGAAAATTGGCATTTTTCGAGGCAACTTTTTCTTCCGTTGGCAACATTTGAGCGGGTCACTTTGTATAAGGCGATTGTGGAGCTCGGCTGCGAGTGTTGCCAGGCTGAGTTTTTTTTTTTTTGCTCATACATTTTTTTCGACTTTTTATTCAAAAATGTGAAAAGTAGAAGGAGAAATATTTTTGATTAAAAAATCGCATGAGAATGTCGGCTGGCAATGTCGTAATGACATTTGACTATTTTTGTCGATGGCAACTTGCGACAATGGCGCCCGGATTTTTTTTTTTGTTTTACGAAAATTCGATTAGAGCGCCCGAAGGAGCGATGGGGGGTGAATGTCATGTATAAGGGATATTGTCGGTTTGCATCCGTGTCTATGGGAAAAATCTGACATGTCCAAAATTCAAGATGGCGGCCGAGCTGACTTGGCCAACTTTTCTTTTTATCAGGGCGCTCACCCAAGATTGGTGTTGTTTTCAGATAATTTTAGGACGAGTGTTACGATGAAATTGAAAAAAAATGGAAAAACAAGATGGCCGCCGAGATATTTGAAATTGAATATTTGGAATTTTCGAGGCGTCTTTGCAGGGTCGTGATGTGATGGCTTTTATCCTTTTCTTGGGTTTTTTTTATTGATCTGCTTGGATATATTCTCAATTTTGCCAATTGGGATTGTTTTTTTTTTCAACAAAATGGCGGACCCCGTGGAGGCCTTTATGTAAAAAGCTCTGAAAATCGCGTTTTTCGAGTTGAAATACTACGAGGTTGGCAACATTTGAGCAGATTTCATTGTTTATGGCGGTTGTAGGGCTCAGTCGAGAGTGTTGCCAGGTTCAGTTTTTTTTTGCCTTGTCCATACATTTTTTTGGACTTTTCATTCAAAAAGTTGAAAAGTAGAAGGAGAAACATTTTTGATGAAAAAATCACCCTGAACGATTTTTTGCGGTCGTTGTAATGACATTTGATCATTTTCATCAGAAAAAACTGGCAACACTGGCGCCAGGATTTTTTTTTTCACTTTTCTCACATTTCGTATAGCACAGCCAAATGTATTGGTGAGAGGTAATAATAATGTATGGAAGAATTGCTCGATTCAGTATGGTGATTATGGGAAAAATATAAAGTTTGAAAAATTCAAAATGGCGCCCGAACTGCGATTATCAACTTTTTTTTTTGTTATCGCACCTACCCAATATTGGTGTCGTTTTCGGTCAATTTCAGGACGACTGCTACGATAAAATTGAAAAAAGTTGGAAAAACAAGATGGCCGCCGAGATATTTGTGTTTGAAATTTTTCATTTTTCGAGGTGTCTTTGCCGGGTCGCAGCGCGGTGATTTTTTTGTTGTTTTTTCGATATTTTTTGTCTATCGGCTCGGGTGTATCCTCAATTATGATGTCAAAGATTGTTTTTTTTTTCGACAAGATGGCGGACCCCGTGGCTGACATTTAGTGAAATGTGCGAAAAAATGCATTTTTCGAGGTGAGATATTTTGAGGTTGGCAACATTTGAGCGGGTCACTTTGTTTTTGGCGGTTGTAGAACTTGATCTACAGTGTTGCAAGATTTTGTTGATTTTTTCCTTGTCCATACATTTTTTTGAACTTTTCATTCAAAAATATGAAAAGTAGAAGGAGAAATATTTTTGATTAAAAAATGACTGAAAACGATTTATCGCAGTTGTAGTAATGACATTTGACTATTTTTGTCCGAATAAACTGGCAACACGGGCGACAGGATTTTTTTTTCTATTTTCACACATTTCGAATAGCTCAGCCAAAAGTATTGGTAGGGGGTGATAATAATGTATGGTCAAATTGCTTGATTCAACATGGTGGTTATAGGAAAAATATTTAATGTTAGTGTTGCCATACATAAAAAATACATTTTCATACAAAGCTATTTATTGCAACGAATATTTAATTTTGAGTGGGTTGGCATCATTTGACGTCGTTGTAGTGAATGAGGCGTTTATAGGTATTAATAGTTTTCTTATTTAGTAAAAAAATAGTTCAGTGTTGCCATACAAAAAATAATAATTTTCATAGAAACGTATTTTTGGTACGTACATGGTCCGTTACATTCGCCCCCCTTTGGAGCTTCTTATAGGGGGCCGCCTCAGCAGTGGCTCACGGAGTGACCTTGTATCGAACAATTTAAACACAGATTTTACCTAATCCCACAATCAACCTACCACTGAATGACGCAATTGTTCTCCATGAAGGGGTCGAGAAGGCGGAGAGTCCTCTATGGCGGGTATTTTACTCTTCCCCTCGTGTCTATGGTAAAAATCTGACATTTCAAAAATCCAAGATGGCGGCCGAGTTGAGATGATTGAGTTTTTCGTTTTCCGCTCTATACCCGATATCGGTGTCCTTTTCGAATAAATTTGGTGCGTTCTTTGCGATTACGTTGTGCAAAATTGAAAAAACAATATGGCCGCCGAGATATTTGCGTTTGTAAATTTTCATTTTTCGAGGTGTTTTAGCGGGGTCGCGGTATGGTGATTTTTTTGTTGTTTTTTCGTTTTTTTTTTATCTATAGGCTCGGATATGTCCTCAATTTTGTCTTTCGGGTTTGATTTTTTTTTCAACAAGATGGCGGACTTCTTGGCGGCCATTTTGTAAAATCAACGAAAATTTGCATTTTCCAGGCGAATTTTTCTTCCGTTGGCAACATTTGAGCGGGTCACCTTGTAAAAGGCGATTGTGGAGCTTGGCTGCAAGTGTTGCCAGGTTGAGTTTTTTTTTCGGTCATGCATTTTTTTCGACTTTTTATTCAAAAATGTGAAAGTAAAAGGAGAAATATTTTTGGTTAAAAAATCACATAAGAATGTCGGCTGGCAATGTCGTAATGACATTTGACTATTTTTGTCGATGGCAACTCGCAACAATCTCGAAAAGTCGAAGAGAGCGCCCGAAGGAGCAGTGGGGGGTGAATGTCATGTATGAGGGATGTTGTCTGTTTGCATCCGTGTCTATGGGCAAAATCTGACATGTCCAAAATTCAAGATGGCGGCCGAGCTGACATGGCCAACTTTTTTTTTATCGGGGCGCCTTCCACGAGCTTGGTGTCGTTTTCGGATAATTTTAAGACAAGTGTTTTGCATAAATTGGAATAAAATGGAAAAACAAGATGGCCGCCGAGATATTTGAATTTGAACTTTTGGAATTTTCGAGGTGTCTTTGCAGGGTCGTGTTGTGATGGTTTTTGTCCTTTCCTTTGACTTTTTTTTTCATCTCCTTGGATATATTCTCAATTTTGCCATTTGGGATTGTTTTTTTTTCAAAAAAAATGGTGGACCCTGTGGCGCCCTTATTGTAAAAAGCTCTTAAAATCGCGTTTTTCGAGTTGAAATACTACGAGGTTGGCAACATTTGAGCAGATTGCTTTGTTTTTGGCAGTTGTAGGACTCAGTCAAGAGTGTTGCCATTGCCACGTTTAGTTTTTTTTTTGACTTGTCCATACATTTTTTTGGACTTTTGATTCAAAAAGTTGAAAAGTAGAAGGATAAACATTTTTGATGAAAAAATTACACTGAATAATTTGCTGCGGTCGTTGTAATGACATTTGACCATTTTCGTCAGAATAAACTGGCAAAACTGGCGCAAGGATTTTTTTTTTCCACTTTTCTCACATTTCGTGTATAGCACAGCCAAATGTATTGGTGAGAGGTAATAATAATGTATGGAAGAATTGCTTGATTCAGTATGGTGACTATAAGAAAAATATGAAGTGTGAAAAATTCAAAATGGCGCCCGAACTGCGATTATCAACTTTTTTTTTGTTATCGCCTTTACCTAATATTGGTGTTGTTTTCGGTCAATTTTAGAACGACTGCTACGATGAAATTAAAAAAGTTGGAAAAACAAGATGGCCGCCGAGATATTTGCGTTTGAATTTTTTTCATTTTTCGAGGTGTCCTTGCGGAGTCGCATCGCTGTGATGTTTGTATTGTTTTTTCGATATTTTTTGTCTATAGGCTCGGGTATATCCTCAATTTTGTTGTCAAGGATTGTTTTTTTTTTCGACAAGATGGCGGACCCCATGGCTGACATTTAGTGAAATGTGCGAAAAATTGCATTTTTCGAGGTGAGATATTTTTAGGTTGGCAACATTTTAGCGGATTACTTTATTTTTGGCGGTTGTAGGACTTGATCTGCAGTGTCATGTTTGGTTGATTTTTTCTTTGTCCATACATTTTTTTTGGCTTTTCATTCAAAAATATGAAAGGTAGAAGGAGAAACATTTTTGATAAAAAAATTAGTCAAAACGATTTATCGCAGTTGTAGTAATGACATTTGACTATTTTTGTCTGAATAAACTGGCAACACGGGCGTCACGATTTTTTGTTCTATTTTCACACATTTCGAATAGCTCAGCCAAAAGTATTAGTAGGGGGTGATAATAATGTATGTTGAAATGGCTTGATTCAATATGTTAGTTATAGGAAAAATATTTCTTGTTAGTGTTGCCATACATAAAAAATACATTTTCATACAAGGGTATCGAATATTTAATTTCAGCCCGTTGGCATCATTTGACGTCATTTTAATGTATGAGGCGTTTGCGGGTACTAATGTTTTTTATTTGGTAAAAAAATATTTCAGTGTTGCCATACAAAAAGTAATAATTTTCATACAAACGTAATTTTGTCTTAATACATGGTATGTTACATTCACCCCCCATTGGATTTTCTTACCTTGTATCGAACAATTAAAACACAACTTACCTATTCCACAATCAACCTAGCCTACCACTGAATGACGCAATTGTTCTCCAGGGGTCGAGATGGCGAAGAATCGTCTATGGCGAGTTTTTTCTCTCCCCCCCCCCCTGTGTCTATGAGAAAAATCGGACATTTCAAAAATCCAAGATGGTGGCCGAGTTGGGATGATTGAGTTTTTCGTTTTCCGCTCTATACCCGATATCGGTATCGTTTTCGGATAACTTTGGAACGTTCTTTGCGATTACGTTGTGTAAAATTGGAAAAACAAGATGGCCGCCGAGATATTTGCGTTTGAAATTTTTCATTTTTCGAGGTGTCTTTGCAGGGTCGCGGCGTGGTGATTTTTTGTTGTTTTTCGATTATTTTTTCTATGGGCTCAATATTGTTGTTTTTTTTTCGGTCATACTCTTTTTTCGGCTTTTCATTCAAAAATGTGAGAAGTAGAAGGACAAATATTTTTGAGAAAAAAGTCACATGAGAATGTCGGCTGGCAATGTCGTAATGACATTTGACTATTTTTGTCGATGGCAACTCGCGACAATGGCGCCCAGATATTTTTTTTTTTACGAAAAGTCGAATAGAGCGCCTGAAGGAGCGGTGGGGTGTGAATGTCATGTGAGGAATGTTGTCGGTTTGCATCCGTGTCTATGGGAAAAATCTGACATGTCAAAAATTCTAGATGGCGGCTGAGCTGAAATGGCCAACTTTTTTTATCAGGGCGCTTACCCAAGATTGGTGTCCTTTTCGGATAATTTTAGGCCGAGTGTAATGATTAAATTGGAAAAAGTTGGAAAAACAAATGGCCGCCGAGATATTTGAAATTGAATGTTTGGAATTTTCGAGGTGTCTGCAGGGTCGTGTTGTGATGGTTTTTGTCCTTTTCTTTCACTTGTTTTTCAATCTGCTTGGATATATTCTCAATTTTGTCATTTGGGATTGTTTTTTTTTTTTCACCAACATTTTTTGGACTTTTCATTCAAAAAAATCACCCTGGACGATTTGTTGCGGTCGTCGTAATGACATTTGACCAGTTTCGTCAGAAAAAACTCGCAACACTGGCGCCAGGATTTTTTTTTCACTTTTGTCATATTTCGTATAGCACAGGCAAATGTATTGGTGAGAGGTAACAATAATGTATGGAAGAATTGCTTGATTCAGTATGATGACTATAGGAAAAATATGAAGATTGAAAAAATCAAAATGGCGCCCGAACTGCGATGGAACTTAATAAAGTAGCATGTTTCTTTCCCCGGGACTCGATTATGCGCGCCACTCATTTTTAACTCGTATTGAAAAACTACTGGTCGTAATCAGCATCGCAAACGATTGGCAACATACTTTCCGCGTCCAACTCTAAAACTGCTGTAATTTCATAGAAACTCTTAACCCCCATTTTACTCGTCTTAAGAGGAAATTTCCAAAAGTTTATTAGTGCCCACTTTGGTTTAAGAGAAACGTTTCTGGCAAATTTCATGTTTCTAAGCTAAGGTAGCGGTTTAGAAGTTTCATACAAACTGTCAACTCCCTTTAACCCTTTAAGGGAGAATTTCAAAAACAAACCACGGCCAGAAAAATATCCCAACCGCTGCTAGAAAGTGCAGGTAGGTTAAATAGTTATTGTTGCACTGTAATTTCTCAAATTCGAACCGCTGCCAGAAAAATGCTGGTAGGTTAGGCTAGATTTTAACCATGTCATGATAGTCTAAATAACCAGCTTGATCATAAATAAACAAAAAATAATTCTGAAAATCAAATGTGATGCATACATGAAAAACATACATTGTGTGCAGTGGAATACAGAGCTTCCTCATTTCTGGAAGTCAGTTAAAAATCTAACTGCCGCCGGAAAGGTAAAAGTGGGTTAAGTTTGAACTGCGATTTTGCAAAACCGAACAGATACGCATTCCCGCGGGGTCTAAGCGTACTT
This sequence comes from Aethes cnicana, assembly GCA_963971205.1. NCBI lineage: Eukaryota > Metazoa > Arthropoda > Insecta > Lepidoptera > Tortricidae > Aethes > Aethes cnicana. The sequence continues at coordinate 8,554,389 of OZ020284.1, forward strand.
CCGGGATAAACACTGACCCCGTGTACGCCGAACTTAATAAAGTAGCCTGTTTCCTTCGCCACTAATTTTTAACTCGTATTGAAAAACTATTGGTCGTAATCAGCATCGCAAACGATTGGCAATATACTTTCCACGTCCAACTCTAAAACTGCTGTAATTTCATAGAAACTTTTAACCCCTAATTCAATCCACTTAAGAGGAAATTTCCAAAACTCCTTTCTTAGTGCCAACTTTGGTCTAAGAGAACGTATCTGGCAAACTTCATATTTCTTAGCTAAGGTAGCGGTTTAGAAGTTTCATGAAAGCGTTCAACCCCCTTGAATTTTTACCCCAAAGGGAAAATTGTAAGGGAAAACTTCCAAAAAATATTTCTTAGTGCCCATTTACGACATAAGAGAAAGCTTTCTGCCAATATTTATGATTCTAGGCCTAGCGGTTTAGAAGTTTCATACAAACTTTCAACTCCCTTTAACCCTTTAAGGGGGAATTTCAAAAACAAACCACAGCTAGAAAGAAATTCCAACTTCTGCTAAAAAGTGCAGGTAATGGTTGCACTGTAATCCCTCAAATCCGAACCGCTGCCAGAAAAATGCAGGTAGGTATGTTAGGCTAGATTTAGACCATGTCATAATTGTCTAAAGAACCAGCTCGATCATAAATAAATAAAAAATAATTTTGAAAATCAAATGTGGTGCAGTAAACATACATAAAAAACATACATGTGTGCAGTGGAATACAGAGCTTCCTCATTTCTGGAAGTCGGTTAAAAATCTAACTGCCACCGGAAAGGTAAAACTGGGTTAAGGTTGAACTGCGATCTCGCAATACCGAACCAATACCAAAAATAGGGTGAGATTTGAACTGCGACCACGAAAAAACGGAACTGCTGTCAAAAAATGCAGGTAGGTTAGGTTATCCTTGAAGTGCGACCTCGCAAAATCTAACAGCTGCAAGGAAAGTACAGGTAGGTTAGGTTAGGTTTGAACTGCGGCCTCATAAAACCAAATCGCTGCCTGAAAAGTACAGGTAGGGTTTTTTAAGTCTGAATTGTGACCCCTCAAAACCGGACCGTTGCCAGAAAAGTCCAGGCAGAGGTTAGGCTGGGTGCCCCTTTGAACCCATATTTTTTTGGCATAATGTGAAAACGCATAATGAATAGCGCATTAAATTTTAACGCATAGCCTTCATGTGGCATAATTGTCATTTGGCATAACAGTACTATGGCATAATCTTTTAACGCATCATGTCATAACGCATATTTTTTTATGGATAAAGTTGTAACGCATAATGTTGTAAACCATAAAAAATTATGCATAATGTTTTCATAATTATGATTTAGCATAATTTTGGGTGGGATATTGGTAGTATTTAAAGTTTATGCGTTTAAAGATTATGCGTTAAAACTTTATGCGTTTTGAAATCATGCGTAGAATTTTCATATGTTTTAAGATTATGCGTTTTGATTTATGCGTTCCACTAGGGAACTGGTTAGGTGAGGTTTGAACTGCGAACTCACAAAACCAAACCAAAGCCAGAAAAAATCCAAACCGCTGCTAGAAAGTGCAGGTAAGTTAAGTTAGGGTTGCACTGTAATCCCTCAAATTTGAACCGCTGCCCGAAAAATGTAGGTAGGTTAGGTTAGATTTGAACCGCGTCCCCATAAAACAGACTACCAAAAGTGCAAGTTAGTAGGGTGAGACTTGAACTGCGACCTCGCAAAATGTAACAGCTGCCAGAAAAGTAAAAGTAGGTTAGGTTAGGTTTGAACCGTGACATCGAAAATCCGAACTGCTGCTAGAAAATGCAGATAGGTTATGTAAGGGTTGAAAAGATCTTACAAATCCAAACCACTGCCAGAAAAGGTACTCTTGGTTAGGTTAGGTTTGAACTGTGACCTCACAAAACTAATCCATGTAGCTTAGATAAAAAAATATTTGCGAACTCACAAACCCGAACCGCTACCACAAAAAAGCCTTTTGGCATTTTTTTTTACCGTCGGTATAAATCTAACTGCTGTCCGAAAAAGTGCAGATAGTTTAGGTTAGGTTTGAACTACGACCTCGCAAAATTCAACAGCTATAAATAATACTTAAAGTGCAATTAGGCCAGGTTAGCGTTGAACTTTGATCTCACAAATCCGAAATGCTGCCAGAATAGTCGAGATGGTTTAGGTTCGGTTTGACCTCATAAAACCCAATCGCTGAGACCCCACAAAACCGAACCGCTGTCAGAAAAATCCAGGCAGGCAGGTTAGGTTAGGTTTTAACTGTGACTTCACAAAAACCAGCCACAGCCATAAAATCTAACAGCTGCTAGAAAGTGCAAATAAGTTAGGTTTGGCTCGAACTGCGACCTCGCAAAATCTAACAGCTGCCTGAATAGGTGCTGAAAGGGTTAGGTTAGATTTGAACCGTAACATGGAGAATCCAAACTAGGTTTGAACAAATCAAAACCGATGTCATAAAAGTGGAGATAGGTTAGGTTAGGTTTGAATTGCGACCTCGCAAAATCGAACCGCTTCCTGAAAAGTGCAGGTATGTCAGTTTTGAACTGCGACCTCTCAAAACAAAGCGACAGGCAGAAAAAAACGAACCTCTGCTATTATAAAGTGCAAGTAGGTAACATTTTAATTAATTGCGATCACACAAACCCGAACCGCTACCATAAAAAAGCCTTTTGGCAAAATCTTAGCGTCGGTATTACGCGAGCTGCTCGCAGCTCGCGCACCCACTCGGCACCTAGTTATACTATATAATCCTGGAAGCCCCCCACCAAAGGGCCAATTGATCTCCCCGAAGGAGTCCCGATGGCGGGGGGTCTTCTATGGCGAGTTTCCATCTCTCCCCCCCGTGTATATGGGAAAAATCTGACATTTCAAAAATCCAAGATGGCGGCCGAGTTGGGATGATTGACTTTTTCGTTTTCCGCTCTATACGCGATATCGGTGTCGTTTTCGGATAACTTGAGCGCGTTCTTTGCGAGTACGTAGGGTGAAATTGGAAAAACAAGATGGCCGCCGAGATATTTGCGTTTGAAAATTTTCATTTTTCGAGGTGTCTCTGCGGGGTCGCGGCGTGGTGATTTTTTTATTTTTTTTTCGATATTTTTTCTCTATGAGCTCGGGTATGTCCTCAATTTTGTGGTCAAGGATTTTTTTTTTTTTTCAACAAGATGGCGGACTCCCTGGCGGCCATTGTGTGAAATCAACGAAAATTGGCATTTTTCGAGGCAACTTTTTCTCACGTTGGCAACATTTGAGCGGATCACTTTGTATAAGGCGATTGTGGAGCTCGGCTGCGAGTGTTGCCAGGCTGAGTTTTTTTTTTTTTTTGCTCATACATTTTTTTCGACTTTTTATTCAAAAATGTGAAAAGTAGAAGGAGAAATATTTTTGATTAAAAAATCGCATGAGAATGTCGGCTGGCAATGTCGTAATGACATTTGACTATTTTTGTCGATGGCAACTTGCGACAATGGCGCCCGGATTTTTTTTTTTGTTTTACGAAAATTCGATTAGAGCGCCCGAAGGAGCGATGGGGGGTGAATGTCATGTATGAGGGATATTGTCGGTTTGCATCCGTGTCTATAGGAAAAATCTGACATGTCCAAAATTCAAGATGGCGGCCCAGCTGACTTGGCCAACTTTTCTTTTTATCAGGGCGCTTACCCAAGATTGGTGTCGTTTTCGGATAATTTTAGGACGAGTGTTACGATGAAAATGAAAAAAAATGGAAAAACAAGATGGCCGCCGAGATATTTGAAATTGAATTTTTGGAATTTTCGAGGCGTCTTTGCAGGGTCGTGATGTGATGGTTTTTGTCCTTTTCTTGGACTTTTTTTTTCGATCTGCTTGGATCTATTCTCAATTTTGCCAATTGGGACTGTTTTTTTTTTTCAACAAAATGGCGGATCCCGTGGAGGCCTTAATGTAAAAAGCTCTGAAAATCGCGTTTTTCGAGTTGAAATACTACGAGGTTGGCAACATTTGAGCAGATTTCGTTGTTTTTGGCGGTTGTAGGGCTCAGTCGAGAGTGTTGCCAGATTCAGTTTTTTTTTGCCTTGTCCATACTTTTTTTTGAACTTTTCATTCAAAAAGTGGAAAAGTAGAAGGAGAAATATTTTTGATGAAAAAATCACCCTGGACGATTTGTTGCGGTCGTCGTAATGACATTTGATCATTTTCATCAGAAAAAACTGGCAACACTTGCGGCAGGATTTTTTTTTTCACTTTTCTCACATTTCGTATAGCACAGCCAAATGTATTGGTGAGAGGTAATAATAATGTATGGAAGAATTGCTCGATTCAGTATGGTGACTATGGGAAAAATATGAAGTTTGAAAAATTCAAAATGGCGCCCGAACTGCGATTATCAACTTTTTTTTTTGTTATCGCACCTACCCAATATTGGTGTCGTTTTCGGTCAATTTCAGGACGACTGCTACGATAAAATTGAAAAAAGTTGGAAAAACAAGATGGCCGCCGAGATATTTGTGTTTGAAATTTTTCATTTTTCGAGGTGTCTTTGCCGGGTCGCAGCGCGGTGATTTTTTTGTTGTTTTTTCGATATTTTTTGTCTATCGGCTCGGGTGTATCCTCAATTATGATGTCAAAGATTGTTTTTTTTTTCGACAAGATGGCGGACCCCGTGGCTGACATTTAGTGAAATGTGCGAAAAAATGCATTTTTCGAGGTGAGATATTTTGAGGTTGGCAACATTTGAGCGGGTCACTTTGTTTTTGGCGGTTGTAGAACTTGATCTACAGTGTTGCAAGGTTTTGTTGATTTTTTCCTTGTCCATACATTTTTTTGAACTTTTCATTCAAAAATATGAAAAGTAGAAGCAGAAATATTTTTGATTAAAAAATGACTGAAAACGATTTATCGCAGTTGTAGTAATGACATTTGACTATTTTTGTCCGAATAAACTGGCAACACGGGCGACAGGATTTTTTTTTCTATTTTCACACATTTCGAATAGCTCAGCCAAAAGTATTGGTAGGGGGTGATAATAATGTATGGTCAAATTGCTTGATTCAACATGGTGGTTATAGGAAAAATATTTAGTGTTAGTGTTGCCATACATAAAAAATACATTTTCATACAAAGGTATTTATTGCAACGAATATTTAATTTTGAGTGGGTTGGCATCATTTGACGTCGTTGTAATGAATGAGGCGTTTATAGGTATTAATAGTTTTCTTATTTTGTAAAAAAATAATTCAGTGTTGCCACACAAAAAATAATAATTTTCATAGAAACGTATTTTTGGTACGTATATGGTCCGTTACATTCGCCCCCCTTCGGAGCTTAGTGGCTCACGGAGTGACCTTGTATCGAACATTATTATTATACTATATAATCCTGGAAGCCCCCCACCAAAGGGCCAATTGATCTCCCCGAAGGAGTCCCGATGGCGGGGGGTCTTCTATGGCGAGTTTCCAGTTCTTTGCGAGTACGTAGGGTGAAATTAGAAAAACAAGATGGCCGCCGAGATATTTGCGTTTGAAATTTTTCATTTTTCGAGGTGACTTTGCGGGGTCGCGGCGTGGTGATTTTTTTGTGTATTTTTTGTTATTTTTTCTCTATGTGCTCGGGTATGTCCTCAATTTTGTTGTCGAGGATTGTGTTTTTTTTTTCAACAAGATGGCGGACTCCGTGGCGGCCATTTTGTAAAATCAACGAAAATTGGCATTTTTCCAGGCGAATTTTTCTTCTGTTGGCAACATTTGAGCGGGTCATTTTGTATAAGGCGGTTGTGGAGCTCGGCTGCGAGTGTTGCCAGGTTGAGTTTTTTTTTTCGGTCATACATTTTTTTGGACTTTTCATTCAAAAATGTGAAAAGTAGAAGGAGAAACATTTTTGATGAAAAAATCACCCAAGACGATTTGTTGCGGTCGTCGTAACGACATTTGATCATTTTCATCAGAAAAAACTGGCAACACTGGCGCCAGGAGTTTTTTTTTCACTTTTCTCACATTTCGTATAGCACAGCCAAATGTATTGGTGAGAGGTAATAATAATGTATGGAAGAATTGCTTGATTCAGTATGGTGACTATGGGAACTTTTAACACCCATTTTCTCTACTTAAGAGGAAATTTCCAAAAGTTTCTTAGTGCCCACTTTGGTTTAAGAGAAACGTTTCTGGCAAATTTCATGTTTCTAAGCTGAGGTAGCGGTTTAGAAGTTTCATACAAACTGTCAACTCCCTTTTAACCCTTTAAGGGAGAATTTCAAAAATAAACCACGGCCAGAAAAATATCCCAACCGCTGCTAGAAAGTGCAGGTAGGTTAAATAGTTATTGTTGCACTGTAATCTCTCAATTTCGAACCGCTGCCAGAAAAATGCAGGTAGGTTAGGCTAGATTTTAACCATGTCATGATTGTCTAATTAACCAGCTCGATCATAAATAAACAAAAAATAATTCTGAAAATCAAATGTGATGCATACATAAAAAACATACATTGTGTGCAGTGGAATACAGAGCTTCCTCATTTCTGGAAGTCAGTTAAAAATCTAACTGCCGCCGGAAAGGTAAAAGTGGGTTAAGTTTGAACTGCGATTTTGCAAAACCGAACCGATACGCATTCCCGCGGGGTCTACTTCCGGGATAAACACTGACCCCGTGTACGCCGAACTTAATAAAGTAGCCTGTTTCCTTCCCCGGGACTAAATTATGCGCGCCACTAATTTTTAACTCGTATTGAAAAACTATTGGTCGTAATCAGCATCGCAAACGATTGGCAATATACTTTCCGCGTCCAACTCTAAAACTACTGTAATTTCATAGAAACTTTTAACCCCCATTTTAATCCACTTAAGAGGAAATTTCCAAAACTCCTTTCTTAGTGCCCACTTTGGTCTAAGAGAAACGTTTCTGGCAAACTTCATATTTTTTAGCTAAGGTAGCGGTTTAGAAGTTTCATAAAAACGCTCAACCCCCTTGAATTTTTACCCCAAAGGGAAAATTGTAAGGGAAAACTTCCAAAAATTATTTCGTAGTGCCCCATTACGACATAAGAGAAAGCTTTCTGCCAATATTTATGATTCTAGGCCTAGCGGTTTAGCAGTTTCATACAAACTTTCAACTCCCTTTAACCCTTTAAGAGGGAATTTGAGAAACAAACCACAGCTAGAAAGAAATTCCAACCTCTGCTAGAAAGTGCAGGTAATGGTTGCACTGTAATCCCTCAAATCCGAACCGCTGCCAGAAAAATGCAGGTAGGTATGTTAGGCTAGATTTTGACCATGTCATAATTGTCTAAAGAACCAGCTCGATCATAAATAAATAAAAAATAATTTTGAAAATCAAATGTGGTGCAGTGGAATACAGAGCTTCCTCATTTCTGGAAGTCGGTTAAAAATCTAACTGCCACCGGAAAGGTAAAAGTGGGTTAAGGTTGAACTGCGATCTCGCAATGCCGAACCGATACCAAAAATAGGGTGAGATTTGAACTGCGAGCTCAAAAAACCAAACGAAACGAAAAGGTTAGGTTCTCTTTGAAGTGCGACCTCGCAAAATCTAATGGCTGCAAGGAAAGTACAAGTAGGTTAGGTTAGGTCTGAACTGCGGCCTCATAAAACCAAATCGCTGCCTGAAAAGTACAGGTAGGGTTTTTTAAGTCTGAATTGTGACCCCTCAAAACCGGACCGTTGCCAGAAAAGTCCAGGCAGAGGTTAGGCTGGGTGCCCCTTTGAACCCATATTTTTTTGGCATAATGTCAAAACGCATAATGAATAACGCATTAAATTTTAACGCATAGCCTTCATGACGCATAATTGTCATTTGGCATTAAGTATCATTTGGCATAACAGTACTATGGCATAATCTTTTAACGCATCATGTCATAACGCATATTTTTTTATGGCAAAAGTTGTAACGCATTATGTTGTAAACCATAAAAAATTATGCATAATGTTTTCATAATTATGATTTAGCATACAACAACAACAACAACAACAACAATACTCTTTATTGAACACCATATATACAAAATACAGAAAACACAAAAGGAATACGCAGCTAATAGGTAAACAACAGGCGGACTTATCGCTAAGCAGCGATCTCTTCCAGTCAACCTTGAAAGTGGAGAATGCGAAAAAAAAACAATGATGCATAATTTTGGGTGGGATATTGGTAGTATTTAAAGTTTATGCGTTAAGAGATTATGCATTAAAACTTTATGCGTTTTGAAATCATGGGTAGAATTTTCATATGTTTTGAGATTATGCGTTTTGATTTATGCGTTCCACTAGAGAACTGGTTAGGTGAGGTTTGAACTGCGAACTCACAAACCAAACCAAAGCCAGAAAAAATCCAAACCGCTGCTAGAAAGTGCAGGTAAGTGAAGTTAGGGTTGCACTGTAATCAAATTTGAACCGCTGCCCGAAAAATGTAGGTAGGTTAGGTTAGATTTGAACCGCGTCCTCATAAAACAGACTACCAAAAGTGCAAGTTAGTAGGGTGAGACTTGAACTGCGACCTCGCAAAATGTAACAGCTGCCAGAAAAGTAAAAGTAGGTTAGGTTAGGTTTGAACCGTGACATCGAAAATCCGAACTGCTGCTAGAAAAGGTACTCTTGGTTAGGTTAGGTTTGAACTGTGACCTCACACAAGTAATCCATGTAGCTTAGATAAAAATTTATTTGCGAACTCACAAACCCGAACCGCTACCACAAAGAAGCCTTTTGGCATTATTTTTTTACCGTCGCTATAAATCTAACTGCTGTCCGAAAAAGTGCAGATAGTTTAGGTTAGGTTTGAACTACGACCTCGCAAAATCCAACAGCTGCCAGAAAAGTACAGGTAGGATAGTTTAAGTTTGAACCATGACATTGAAAACTGCTGCTATACTGACCATACCACTTACCATCTTACCACTTACCATCAGGTGGGCTGTTTGCCTACACCATAAGTATAAAAAAATACTTAAAGTGCAATTAGGTCAGGTTAGCGTTGAATTTTGATCTCACAAATCCGAAATGCTGCCAGAATAGTCGAGATGGTTTAGGTTCGGTTTGATCTCATAAAACCAAATCGCTGAGACCCCACAAAATCGAACCGCTGGCAGAAAAATACAGGCAGGCAGGTTAGGTTAGGTTTTAACTGTGACTTCACAAAAACCAGCCACAGCCATAAAATCTAACAGCTGCTAGAAAGTGCAAATAGGTTAGGTTTGGCTCAAACTGCGACCTGGCAAAATCTAACAGCTGCCTGAAAAGGTGCTGAAAGGGTTAGGTTAGATTTGAACCGTAAACTCGAGAAATCCAAACTGCTGCTAGAAAGTGTAGATAAGCTAGGTTAGATTTGAACAAATCAAAACCGATGTAATAAAAGTGGAGATAGGTTAGGTTAGGTTTGAATTGCGACCTCGCAAAACCGAACCGCTACCTGAAAAGTGCAGGTATGTCAGTTTTGAACTGCGACCTCTCAAAACAAAGCGACAGGCAGAAAAACGAACTTCTGCTATTATAAAGTGCAAGTAGGTATAACATTTTAATTAATTGCGATCACACAAACCCGAACCGCTACCATAAAAAAGCCTTTTGGCAAAATCTTAGCGTCGGTATTACGCGAGCTGCTCGCAGCTCGCGCACCCACTCGGCACCTAGTTAAAATATATAAATCTTGAAGACTGTCCCTATCACTGCCCTAACACTGTCTAACTAAGAAATAATAGATTTTAAGTCGAATTGATATTATATTTTGAGAGATGCGCACATTACAAAGGATCGTAAAAAACTAAATAATAAAAGCTACACAATATTCTACGCTTAAAATTACCTATTTTTGGAAGAGAATGTGTCAACTAACCGATTGTACTCGGCCAGTCTCCACAATACCTTGGTTTACTTTACCCGTATACCGTTCGCAACACTCACGGCCCGATCTGCGAATTTAGGTTGAATTTTAACGTCAGATGTGTGTTCGAACTGATTACACCGTCCATTCGGGCTCGAACGCTGTATTATCACTTGCTTTCACTTTATTTTTATCGAGCGCTATCGGCACATCCTTTGGCGGTATTTGTACATTAAATCACAGAATATTTTAATAGTACTACATACAGAAGTCTCAAGAGGAAACTCATGGACATGTGCATACATCCAATACTCACCTACGACGCTCAAACCTGGTCTTTGACAGATTCTCAGGAGTTCAAACTTGGAGTTTGTCAACGAGCCATGGAGCGTAGCATATTAGGTGTTAAACGTAGGGATCGTATCCGGAACACTACCCTACGCTCCAAGACGCAAATAGTTGACGTGGCTCAGAAGGCGGCCAAACTGAAATGGGACTGGGCTGATCATGTCTGCCGCATGCCGAACGAATTATGGGCCAAAGTAACCACCCAGTGGAAGCCCAAAAATTCCAATCGGAGACGAGGCAGACCTCGTCGGCGATGGCGGGATGAAATTGATTCCTTTTTAAAGAATTGGCCAGAGACTGCGCAAGACCGAGAGCAGTGGAAAAAGTGGGGGGAGGCCTTTGCCCAGCAGTGGGATAGAATAGAACGGACTAATAATAATAATAACTACATACAGAATGGCCACGGAATCACCCGCCTGAATCTAGCCCAACTCGCCCTTACCGTCATTCGTTCCATCCGGAGATGGAGAGTGAATCATTGGGCCGCGCCCAGCGTAGTGGTTCACACAGATTTATAAGTGTACAAACGTCCTCGCATGCACACAGACGTCCTCGCACGCAAACATTGACACTTCATTCGAATTGTGTTTGAAATCGTGATTTTATAGGCCGTGTCGGCCGTGTGATTAAACGGTAGCATATTATAACAACGCCATATGACGAAGTACGGGCTATAAAGTTATAATATACTGTTCGAACGAGTAGAGAATTTACAGCTCTAAGTTGTTATTCATCTCTCTCTCTCTCCTAGCGTGCCTCTTCAGTCCTGAAGGTTGGCCGCTTGCTTCTTGTATGCCTCTCGTCTCGATCCATCGCGACACGTAACAGCAGCTCGGCGGTCGAAACCCCGGTCCACTCGCGAATGTTTCGCAGCCAAGACTGTTGTTATTCATAGATTAGATTAACCTGGCATGGTTTAGTTAAGTTATGAAAAACTTAACTAAACCATGCCATGGACGCAATCGATACTAATAAATAGGTAACTCCTAATATTATAAATTCAAAGTAAGTCTGTCTGTTATCTCTTTAAGGCATTCACTGTCACCAACGCATATATGCGTTTTGCTGACTTTCCCGCAGTGCCTCGAACGCACATGTGCGTTGCAATGTTCCCTTAATGACAAATGTGGCACCTGGCGAAAGTTCGTAAAAAGAAGTGGCAGTGAATGCGTTAAGCTTCAATATTTTTGTCGGGAATTGTGGAAGTGGCATTATAATTATTACTAATGAGCCCGGATGAAACTGTAATTTGATATTGCGCCAGTTTTTTTGGTAGACTAATTATGAATACCTAAACTATTGATTAACGCCTGCCGAGCGTACTGCTCAGGTCAAGGTTGAATCCGTTACCTACTGAATTTACATACATATACGGTCACCTGACTTGATTATACCTGACTTGTTATAATATACTAGCTTCTGCCCGCGAATTCGTCCGCGTGGAATTCGGTAATAGCGTTCTCGCGGGAACTATGCGTTTTTCCGAGATAAAAAGTAGCCTTTATGTTGACCAGTGTTATAAACTAGCCCCATATGTTATTAATACTTATAATATACCAGCTTCTGCCCGCGACTTCGTCCGCGTGGAATTCGGTAATAGCGTTCTCGCGGGAACTATGCGTTTTTTCGGGATAAAAAGTAGCCTGTATGTTGACCAGTGTTATAAACTACCCCCATACCAAATTTGGTTACAATCCGGCCAGTAGTTTTCGAGTTAAATCCGGACATACATACATACAGTTTTTTTTTCTAAAAATCGTTATTTCATGTTCAGTATAGTTTATATAGTCCCCTCGACTTGATAGTTTCTTTTAATTTTCAAGTGTCAGACGCGACTTCTTCTACGGACTTATTATTATGGTGGGTTGATTCAAACCGTCCATTAAAGTTAACGTTAAATATTTTACTATGAGACAAAATGACGTTTCTGTATGAAATGACAGCTCGGCGGCCATATTTAACGACCAGGAGTCCGTCAACTGTGTTGAATCAACCGACCCTTAGTATAGATTTTGAGATGCATACAGTTACACCACTGAAAAACGCCTATATCCCAGTTGTTCTGCTTTTATTTATTTATTTAAAGAAAAATTAGTGTACAAAAGGCGGACTTAATGCCTCGAGGCATTCTCTACCAGTCAACCTTTAGGCAAAGCAGAAAATGGTTAGGGGGCGTGCCAAAAAAAAACAACATTTCTCAAGATTAGCATTCAAGAGTATCTTGACCTGTTTGAGACGTTTGTTTATCCTCCTCATCATTTCTTCGAAGAGTTATACAGTAATCCTTTCTATTTTCATTCCAGGAAAGCGAGATCCTCAAATACTTCACCGTTCAACAAGAGCTCGAGCCTTTGGCAGACAACTGTACCAAAGTGTACGTATGGCACACACGCACACAGAAACCACCAATTCTGAACCCTAAGAAACTAAAACGTCCACCACTGCCTGACAACCACATCGAAGTGTGATAGCTTGAACTTGAATCTATCCTATTGGTCCTTGACAGCGTTGAACGCTACCGATAAACCCCGATTGTGATCAGCGCACGGAGCTATTTATACGGTAATTGAATAGTATTGAGCTGTGCTCTGTGGGTTTTCAATGAATGACACTGTTGTAGGTAGTAGTTACAACTATACTATGTAATCTGTATCGAATCATTCCAAGTGTTTCTAAGTTCACAGCTTGAAGTAATCTATAAACGATCTTGAATATTAGGTGCATCAAATTAACCAAGTATATTTAATGATGAAATATTTGCTGTAACAGCGCAACGCAATAGCTTGAATGTAATCTTGCAATGATTGTTTTAAGAACTCCAGTTATACCTATTTGCTATTACTCAAAAATTATACTCCAATAATTCGGCAGTACTTACCTACTTCTTAATATAAAATCAATAGAGAGATTAAATAGATTTAAAAGTAGTTTTATGACGTGTAATTTAGGCCGAGGTAGAAAATATAACCCCAATAAGTATTTTGAGTACAATGTTATAGTTACTCAGTATAAGAATGTCACAAGATTTCATACAAATTCCAATACTTTCAGTATTAAGTATGTTAAGATTAGTTTGGGTGTATTTACTTTTATTAGGCAAAACGGGATGGATAGAAATGCTAGCAATTGTATTAGTGTGTGTCGTAAATAGGAACATTAAAAAAAAACCATTTCAATTATAAAATTAATTTCAAGGCCAAATCTTGTTTGGCACGACTAAAAATTTTACTATAGTTTATTAGTAAAGATGTGATACTGTTACTGATACTCAAAGGATAACTGATGAACAATTCTAGTTTTATTTTGATAGCAATTTAATTTCAAGTAAGTTCTATTTTTTAACTTGTGTTTTAAGCGACAAAGGAACCCTGTATCAGAGTACCTAGATTATATTTTGTGACTTCAAATGCTTTTTATAGTCTTTAGAAAATACTTTATTTAAATGGGTTTTAGGGAATATACGTTATTAATTTTGATAATTATGTATTGGCACGAAAATATATTGCATTAGGAATAAATTAATGTACGTTAAATCATGAGATATATAAAAGTGTGCGAGTGACATTGCGTATTCTTTTTTGATTGCATTGGTTCTGATACACGCGGAACTGAGCAGATTACTCGTATGTCTGTAGACATTATGGTTGAGTAATTACGGTGCCGTTTGTTTGTTTTTACGCATTGTATCTATTCTCAAACAATAATAATGAGCAATAATTCAATTTTTCTATGTAGTATGTTAGGCAAACGAGCAAACTGTGTGTATTGTAATTAGTTTACTTTATCTAATACGAATCATTTACCTTCCTTTTTTATCAGTTGGTTTTCGTACAGCATGTAAGCCATAAAGCCAATGGGGACTATCGTTTCTTTGCTCACCAGTTGGCGCCACTGTAGACTAAGGTCCAGAGGTATAGCTGTCAAAGGCGACTCTATAAGATCGGCGCCGAAACTAAGTTTTCAATGTTGAATCTCATTAAGTTTATTAATTATAAATAACTATCATCATATCGAGCAGCTATGCCGCAATGTTGAGCAGCTCCGTTTTGTTTGGAAGAAAGATTTTTTTTGCAAAGCGTTTACATTCATAGCCAAATAATCCATATTGGCGGTAATTTCACGAAGGAGATCACTATTCAACAGGTAAATTAAAGAAATTATGATTTATATCACGAAGCCCGCCAAAAACCAGTGAAAACTGAATGTTATTGGACCTCACGCGACACTAGCGCCTCTAGTGGCAAATTCACACGCGATAGCCCCCATTGCTTCAAGAGAGTAAGCTAGGCGTTTATTGATTTTTCATACAAACGTAAACGTAGTTACATTTACTCTTTCAAAATTTAGAGAGTTTGTCATTAACGCATTCACTGCCACTTCTGTTTTACGAACTTTCGCCAGATGCCACATCTGTCATTAAGGGAATATTGCATAGCATGTGTGCGTTCAAGGCACTGTGGGAAGGTCAGCAAAACGCATATATGCGTCGGTGGCAGTGAATACGTTAATATATTCATAATTATTCCGTTACTGGCTGAGTGGCCGTGCTGAGTGGTGTAAATTCCTTACTTTACTGTAATCTGCTCAATCGAAGCAGTTTTTCGAAGTCTTACGAAGTTACATACTTTGTTTCATAGATATAAATAATACTTCGTATGGACCCGGCCTAACGTAGATACATGTCATGTTTCCCCACTTCATTGGTGTCCAATCCAAAGTTAAACTTATATCGTGACACTAAAGCTGGGTCACATTTTTTCAACAACGAGACGAGTTTTTAGATACTGAGAAACAGTTTCGAAAAAAGTTTTTTTAAAAACGCTTATTGTCACGCACGCTCGGTGACAGAACTTTGGATTGGACACCGTGGAAGTGGGGACATGTTACGTGTACTTTAGACCGGGTCTATATTATTTACGTCTATGCTTTGTTTATATTTTAATTAAAAACTAGAGAAACAGCCTATAGTGCTCAATTATCGAAGTCCTACATTTAGTCTTAGGTGATAGTTTAAAACAATAATTAGGTATTTGTACTTATAATCATGTGTTGGGTTGGGATTTATACTGTAGGTAAGAACTCTTCAAAACTGTTTTTTTCTTAGAAATCAAAGCACAAATTTTTTTTTTGGAAGAAAATCTTGGCAGCCTCCAATAATATTCTAGTATACAAATATGATCGCTCTAATAACCTATGTAAACTATTCCCTGTGTGCATGGTCGGTGGTGGGGGATAGCAAAACGACGGCAGCGTGTGAGACGTAGCGAAATAGGGAGTTTCAGGCGGAATCATCAGGGTTGTATCAAGGAGTTAACATCCGTTAAATATGGTCCGATACGTCATTCCACATAGGAACGTAATTTTTCCACAATTCAAAATCGTGTCCAAAATGTCATCCGAGGCTTCTTTTGTCTTTGTCTATCTATCGAGATAGATCTAAGCCATTTACGCCCCTGTCACAAATGTTAGTCACAGTGGTGGTTCCAGTTATTAGTTCCTACTTCCATGGTATTTACCTGAAACCTTTAATTTACCTGCGAAACCTAGTGACAGCCATTGTCAAAGCCTCTCATAGCATAAGTACATCTGGAGCCGGTAGTGTAAAATCAAAATGTACCATCAAAACCTGCCCTCCTTTTTTTAACTGGTTAGTAACTAACCTGAATTTTAGCTGAAAAGAGCCAATACTTAGCACTGTTTTATTTTTATTTATGACAAATCCATAAAATGTTAAGCTTTACAAGTAAAGAATGGTTAATTGGTAGAGAATGCCTTATGGCATTGAGTTCGCCTTTTGTATTATTATTTTTTTACTAATGTGCAATAAAGTTTAAATAAATTAATAAAGGCCTACTAAAAATCAAGGTTATAGTTAAAAAATATACTTTTTATTTTGCAGTCACTTTATAGCTAAACGTTTACATATGTATGTAGACATAAATATATTTTGTTCTTTTACGGGACACTGATATTTCTAATTTTGATCATGTAGATTTAGTTGGTGGATGGAAAACTCGTAAGGTTTCCAAAATATATCTATTTTATTAGAACTTTACCACTTGTTTACCGCCACAGTAGGCCATAGTCGCGAAGCTTGTAGCGTAGAGATCTTCGACTATCTAAAGTCCCGCGCCTCCACATTTCAAAACGCTTCAATGTATTTAAAAAGCACCACCAACAACACATGTGTGCGTGCTGAGACAGCCATCAACTATGCATTGAGCGT
Source organism: Aethes cnicana (assembly GCA_963971205.1). NCBI lineage: Eukaryota > Metazoa > Arthropoda > Insecta > Lepidoptera > Tortricidae > Aethes > Aethes cnicana. The sequence goes on from OZ020284.1 coordinate 8,570,765, forward strand.
GTTGGTGGTGCTTTTTAAATAATAATAAAAAAAATAAGCGTTTTGAAACGTGAAGGCGCGGGACTTTAGATAGTAGAAGATCTCTAGCTTGTAGGGCAGTACCTCATTGTAAAGAACGCAGAGCTCCGAACGAGGACATCATCACTCCATATCGCTTGTTATACCAATTAATAATACCTATTTTCGTTTTATGTACCTATTAATTATTTAATGATATCATCCACATAATACATGCAAAAAACAAAACACAATCTCACTGCAATAAGCAGTTGGGCCCTATTCACAAGGTATTACAGCACGACACGACTTATAAGGCGCGTGGCGAAGCACTTAAGTCGTTGACGTCTATTTTTGCTTAATCCACGCGCCTTCTAAGTTGTGTAAACCTGTAGATAGATCTAAAAATCAGTTATGTGAAAGTGGCGCACCGTCAGTCATGTTTTTGACAAGAAACGATGTTGATAATTTTCGAACGAATAATTTAGTTAACTAATAAATATAGTGTTGCAATACTTAGCATGTAATCTCTTTAATTAAGACGCTGACAAGAGCTAATGACCTTGAGCAATCGAGACGGGCTACTGTCTCAGCAGAGAATGTCTGTTTGCATTGGAGGGAGCGAGAAGCACGACCGCGGCATGTGGGCGATATACGTAGAAAATCAGTAAAATGAAGATTAAAAAAATCCCACATTTATTTAAATATCTTCGCATCTGCGTTAAAAAACTAAACATATAGAACCGTTTTAATAGGATTAGAAGACGCAACTACCTGTTTTTTCATTGAAATGATTTAATTAAATTTACTTTATGAAACAGCAAGTTTTTCAAGTACCTATATAATTAATAAGGAATATTAATATGTATTTTAATCGCCTTACAAAATCAAATAGTTTTCGTTTAAGGCATTCACTGCCACTTCTGTTTTACGAACTTTCGCCAGGTGTCACATCTGTCATTGCAACGCACATGTGCGTTCAAGGCACTGCGGGAAAGTCAGCAAAACGCACATATGCGTCGGTGGCAGTGAATGCGTTAAATACTGTTTAAAGAAAGCCAATTTAGGTCTTGTCAGCGCCTTAAATATTAAGTGTGCGATTAAAATACGAACAGATAGTGAACAATCAATTTACACTCCCAACATTATAAATGGTATATTTAATTGATTCCCCTTAAGCGACGTAAGTAACTATTATTTATTTTATAGCTCGGTAACTATGTGATAGTTCATAATATTTATAATTTTGATAATTCCTCATATCATATAGAAAATAAATTATTACAAACAGAGTGATTTGTTTTCTTAACTGATAAAATTAAAGCCTGGTGAAAATTTTCAAATCGCTGAACAGATTTTATTAAAATATACCTACTAACGCCCGGTTCCCATATAGGTAGGTACACAAAACGCCTCGTTTTGGATATGGTCGGATAAAATTGGACATTTTCTCCATACACAATCTGTCAAATTATAACCGTTCTTACCCATAACACAAAAAATAAATATTTAAAAAACCCCCGACATATAAGTAGGTGAAATAGGTACTTTCAATATCATTGAAGTAACACGGTCGCAAATTTCGAATCGATCGAACATAAGGAAGTTAGTCAGATCCCTTCATCAACTGAAAAGAGCTGTCATCTCTTCAAACGGCTAAACAGATTTTCATGAAACATGGCTAAGAACACTCGGGATAAAATTATCTATGACACGAAAAAACTAATCGAAAATCGGTTCATCCGCTTGGGAGCTACAATACCACAGACAGACACGTTTAACTTATATAACACCCCTGTCTTGTTGCGTCGGGGGTTAAAAACGAGGCATTTTTTGTATAGTACAGCATGACACAACTTAGAAGGCGTGCGGTGAAGCACTTGAGCCGTTGACGCAGAGACTATTTTTGCTTAATCCACGCGCCTTCTAATTTGTGTAAACCTGTACCTACCCAAGTAACATTTTGGCCCTATAACTTGAATTATCATCACTAAAAGGTCGAGTAAACGTCGTATAAAGGTCTTAGCGGTGACTACCAGTTGTATAAAGGCGTTTGGGAACACATTCTTGCTCTATAAGCTAAAGAGCCAAATTATCCTATAAGTTGTTGATGTAAAGGTTTATAGAACCATTTTATAGGGCTATTATAGTAAAGTGCTATAAAAACTTCAAATATAGTCACTAAAGAGCTATGTTACTGTATAAAAGTGATTGAAATCACCATTATGTATCTAATTTGCGCTATAAGGTTTCCGGGACAACCGCTATAAATCTTGCGTTTTAGCAGTGATGAACGTTCTACTATACAAGGATTTTACGATATTGTGGTTCCACAAATCACTCCTATAGTACATGGACTTTAGTAGCCATAATGACGCCGTAATAGAGCGGTTTTGTTTTATAATCGATTTTTAGGACATTTTTATAGTACTTAAAAGTGTTCTAATTGTTTTTGAATCCCTATTATAGGCTCGTACGATAGTTGTGTCTATGACTCTTGTATATGGCCGAAACTTTCTATAATGGAGTTTATAGATCCGTCATAGGATAAAGAACTCTAATTTTACTCAAACTTTGACATGACAGGAGTCGGTGGTACTATAGTGAGCCGATAAGACCCACGGATGTACTTAATGGCTCTAAAGTAGAAATGACTGTGAATTTAATTTTATAATATCAATATATTTTATTCAAAACTCAATTAATCGAGGGCGCATTGAAAATACTTTTTTTTTTTTTTTTTAATTTATTATTTTACAAAATAATACACTTTTTTTTTTATATTAAACAGCGGACGAAAACTACGCAGAGTTTATCTGCCGCTGACAGTCACTTACTTAATTATCTTATGTAAACTAACTACTCACTAAGTCTAAATTCACTTGATATTTCGGTAGGTAGTGCGCTTTTAAAATTTTCTTAGCCTTTTGAGGATTAGTGCGTATCTGTTGAATTGTATCCTCAGGTAACTCGTTACATATTGTTGGTAACAGGTATGGCCAAGTGCGCTTTCCATACGTATTAGTGCATTTTGGTACCTCGAATTTTGGCAAATATGACAATTGTCGCAAGGTCTTGGATCTGACATAAGATTTCAGTCTATCTAATTTTTCTACTTCATAATGTATAACTTCTATGTTGATAAGATTATAAATGCTGATAATGTTACAATATTTGAATAGTTCATTATCATTGCCACGCAGTTTTTTCCTTATGGAGTTTGGTACAATTGTTTTTAGCATACTTACTTGTAATCTATAAATTTTATCTATGTATGTTTTATATGTTCTACCGTAACTACTGAGACCATATTCTATAACCGATTGAGCCAATGATATATATAGCATTCGTAAAGTATTATAGGGTAACTTGAATTTTAAAATAGAAAGCTTGGCAAGTATTGATCGTAGTTTATTGCACACATGATTTATGTGGGGTCCCCAATTAAAGTTTTTATCTATTATTAGTCCTAAATATGTGTGCTCAGAAATCAGTTCCAATTTATCACAGTGACATGTGTCCGAATTAATCTTGATATGTAGACATTGGTGATTGTGTGCAATTATGCAAGGATCGTAGCTTTTTACAAAGTGCGTGGAATGTATATGTATACTTTTTGTCTTTGAGTAATTTATGACTAAGCAAATCATATACTATTCTATCAGTAAAACTTTAGTCGCACGTGCTTTTTGCAGCATTGATCGAAATATTAAATGTCTAAATAAGATAACATAAACTTACCACGATAGAATAGAACTCCTTTATATAATTGAATTATTTTTGTTGTCCATCAGTAAAGTTCACAGCAAAAACACACAATACCAAACTTTGCCGAGAAAGCGCCTCAATAGGAATCACGGATTCTACTATAGACTAAAATAGGACTATAAGGGAATCAACGAACGCTACTACAGTATAAAAAAACCGGCCAAGTGCGAGTCGGACTCGCGCACCGAGGGTTCCGTACAAACCTGTAAGGTTTACAAAGTTCGTTCTTTACGACAATCGAGTCATAACTATGGTATTTTTATTGCAAAATGAAATTCATAACATTACAATGGGGAAAGATGGAGTAGCATAAATTTAAGACAAAGATCTTAAAAAATATATATTTTGTAATGTAACTAAAAATTTAAGGTTTTCGGAATTTTTCCTTTATGTGTGCTATAAAACGTTGCTTCATGCCAAATTTCAAGATTCTAGGTCGACTGGAAGTACCCTTTAGGTTTTGATTCCCTTGCGAGTACTTGCGAGTTTCAAAATATGCAGCTTAAATTGCTGTTTCTTTTGATTGCGTTGACATAGAAGTTTGATTTTGTTACAGCTTAAAGGTATTATAGACCTGAGTATTTGGTATGAATTTCAATTTAATACCTCTACGCGTTTATGAGGAAATGGGTAGTAAGGTTAAAATTATTAAAAAAAAATATATTATGTGATGTAACTAAAAATTTATGGTTTTCGTAATTTTTCCTTTATCTATGCTATAAGACGTTGCTTCGTACCAAATTTCAAGATTCTGAGTTCACGGGAAGCACCCTGTAGGTTTTGATTCCCTTGCAAGTGTCGAAAATTTGCGGCATAAACGGCTGTATCTTTTGATTGCGTTGGCTTAGAAGTTTGATTTTTTCACAGCTTCAAGGGACAGTAGACCTGAGTAATTGATATAAATTTCAGCTTCATACCTCCACGCGTTCCTGAGAAAAAGGGTCTTGACAGACGGACGGACAGACGGACAACAAAGTGATCCTATAAGGGTTCCGTTTTTTCCTTTTGAGGTACGGAACCCTAAAAAGCACTATATTAGCGTTACTGTGGCCCGTATGACACTAAATTGTAATACGAGTCCTCATTACATCACCTTTACAGACCTAAAACGTCACAACTAAAGCTGCTACGGTTCCGCTATATCACTAAATGGAGATATAACTGCGCCAGATCGGCGTTACTCAACCTTCTATGGCCTTTTATAGGGCTAAGGTGGTGTTTTGAGAAATGTTCTATGGGCTACTATAGAACCAGAAATTGTTACTTGGGTAGCTTTGCTCCGAGTTTTCTCAGATATGAAACTTAGCTAGATCGATTTGTCGCCCCCCCTAAACCTATATTCCAAATTTTGTCCAAATCGTGAGAGCCGTTTCTGAGATCGTTTGGATAAATAAAAAAATAAAATAAATAAACAGAGAAATTATACTTATAAGACAGGACCTCTTAATACATAGGTAAGTACAGACGAATTGAGAACCTCCACCTTTTTTAAGTACCTATAATTAAACTCCCGGTGGCATTATACCTACCTACATGAGATGTGTTCGTAACTCATGGCGTAACTATGGCGTGACGCAATTGCGTACAGCATACATACTTACCTACCTATACCTTGAGCAATGAAAATAATATATTATTATATTAGATATTTCGATCTATATTGCAATTTTCAATTCATGTATTGAAGGAGACAGTAGAAAATTCTCAAAGCACTGAACCTAGCGGGCGACTACCGCCATCTGACGTAAATTTAAGGAATTCTAAGCTCATGTAAAAGCACAAGTAAAAGTGAGCAATCTGGCGACGCGTTCACTTCGCTTCTACTGGTTTAATACGTTGCACACAGATGGCGTTGCAGGTATGACTTTTTAGGGTTCCGAAGTCCACTAGGAACCCTTATAGTTTCGCCATGTCCGTCCGTCTGTCCGCACTATTGCTCGGAGATGCTTAGTTCTAGAAAGCTGTAATTTGGCATGAATATACATATTAGTTACGCTGACAAAGTGGTACAATAAAATTTTGAAATATATTTTTTTATAGGGTACCTCCCCTACTCGTAAAGTGGGGATGTATTTTTTTTTTCTTGCGTACCCCATGGTGCGGCATATCGTTGAATAGGTCTTAAAAAAATATTGTGGGTTTGTTAAAACCATTTTTTGATTAAGTGATGCGTTTGTGAAATATTAAGCTTTAAAGTGCTATTTTTTGTTAGAGTCACGTGTCCCCCCCCCCCTGCCAGCTAAATGGTGGTATTTGGATGGCTGAAAAAAATCACGGTTATAGCATATATAACGTAGTTGAAAGGAAAACTATCACAGCTAAGTAGGCTGTACAAACTTACGAGTCATAGTCGACCAACTTATGAAATGATTAAAAAACCAATGATTTTTCTCGAGCGGCAGGCGCGTCGGGCGGGCACGTCATACCACAGGCTAGCTAGATGCTAGTAAGTCTTAGAAAGGTACTGTGGGCATCGTCAACTTCGGAACCCTATAATTTGCGCGTGGCCCGACACGCACTTGGCCGGTTTTAATTTATTATATTATTTGAAATTCAAAAGTTAAGAATTTGGAAGCAACGGTTTAGGATGTATTGTGTGGTATAAGTAAGTACTTACCCAAAACCACTACCACAACAGCCTATTTACGTCCCACTGCTGCAATAAGGTACAGGCCTCCTCCGTTATGAAGAGTCGGCTATAGTCCCCCACGTGGGTCCAGTGATCCAGTCCAGATTCACGACTTCACAACCACGTCCTTGGCTTGTTTCCTGAAGGCGTGTAGGTTTCTTCACGATGTTTTCCTACACTGAAAAGCTCAGTGGTAAATTGAAATTGAATCCGCAAATAAGTAAACTCAGAGGTGCCAGCCGGGTCTGAATACCCAACCACTCTGCATGAATACGCCGTAAATCAATAGACTAATGTACCACTAAGCTATTGGCGCCATTTTTTTATGTCCTCTGCGTGGACCAACTGGCGCCATTTTGTTCTATCCTCTGCGTAGGGTCAACTGGTGCCATTTCGTTTGTACTATTTTGGTAAAATTATTCGGGTTACCTACTCAAGTGTATGTAAGCACAGGATAGAATACCATCTTCCGTAAGCCGGTACCCGAGTAGGTAATTAATTTCGCGCTGAATTTGAAGTTTCCCGAACCATCTCGGAGATGGAAGAGATTAGAAGAGCCGCCGCATACGCGATCTCGATACGCATGTAAATTATTAATTTTCACCCGGTAAGGACCAAGTTACATACGTGTTTATGATTATGTACTTAGTTTATACTTTGCAGGTACCGTAAATTGAAAACTCCGTTATTATTTCACAACATTCATAACTTCCTCTCGTGAGGTAGGAAGGAAAATGTTTTCGCTTTAAATTCTCCTGTTCAAGTACCTGTCTATGTTGTCTATTTATGCTTTGGTATGGTTGTGTCATTGTACCTATATTACCTAGTATACATATTTTAGCAAATATACAGTCGCCATCAGATATATCTGAGCAAACTAGGGTGACAATAAAATCTGAACATGAACTCTAACGTCTTGATGATAAGGTCCTGTTAAGAGATTAATGATTCCCTTGTTCGCTCAGATATATCTGATGGCGACTGTACCTACACGTTACTAACTAAAATATTTATTTTTACTGACAACTTATTACAAAAATGTGGTAAAATTAAAAACTTGCCGAGTTTCCTTTTATTTCATCTCTGTCATGGCCACATGTTAGGGTGGGTTGATTCAAGCATAGTTGACGGACTCCTGGTCGTGAAATATGGCCGCCGAGCTGTCGTTCCATACAGAAACGTCATTTTGTCCCATGGTAAAATATTTAACGTTAACTTTAACGGACGATTTGAATCAACCCACCCTTAGTCTTTATTTGCAACTCTAAGGAGTAATGTAATATCAAGTAAAGCACGACACAACTTAGAAGGCGCGCGGCGAAGCACTTAAGCCGTTCACGCAGAGTCTGTTATCGCTTAATGCACGCGCCTTCTAAGTTGTGTAAACCTGTGATATTTAACACTCCGCGAGCGCCGCGCCGCCCTGTTCGTAGCTTTTCGTAGCAGGGATCGCCTACGAGCGTAGCGCGTAGAGAAAATATCCGTCCCGTGACAACTTTTGTGATGCAATTCAGTAAACATTTAAAATCTGCTTATTTTCTATTATGCTATTTAATTTTACGCTTTCACGACCTAGGTACACGTATATTAAAGAAACCCTGACACTCGACACGAATAAAATGGTTCTATAGTTTAAATTGCATTTTTATCGCGAAAAAGTAAAATTTAAATAGCATAATGGAAAATGAACAGTTTTTAAATGTTTATATATTTTCATTTTCTCTTAGCGCTACGCTCGTACGGATAAAAACAGCCTGATACATTTTAAACATTTCGCAAAATGGTTTTAAATCGCGTTTCAGTTTTCGAGTCATGTTGCGGATTTACAATTTCCTTGCCTAGATTTTGCCCGGGCACAGACAAATTATGAAACTGAATTCCGGAGTGGGGTTGAAATATCGTATTTTTGCCGAGGATATAGCGGCTACTGGAATTCAGGCAGAAGCAATGGTCTCGTGAGGTATTACAGTAGGCGGTTTTAGTTCAGCTCTAATCTTTGGTGATTCGTCCAATAAGACAGGTTTGAAAAGTTCGTAATATCAGTCCTAGCGACCGAGCTTTGCTCGGATGGAAAAAGCTTAAACCGAGTTTTCTTCGATATGGAACCTAGCTAAATTTTTGACGCCATCGTAAACACCAAATTTCGTCAAAATCGTTAAAGCCATAATCCCATATTGTTTGCATAAATACAAGATTAGTGCGTTAAAGTAGGTAGATCAACTCATTTATTCTCATAATCAATAATGTCATAAACAAGATTATTTACCTACACTACTCTTACGCAAACCGCATCTGCATGTAAGAATTTTCATGATATTACTTAAAAGGCCAAGATTCAATGGAAACGGTGTGTTGGTAGAAGAACAACCTCTTGACTTGAAAATTTGCGTCGATGGTTCCAGAAAAGCACAATCAGCTGAGTCAAAAAGTGGAAATAGCCGATCGCCAAAGTTTGACAGAAGTTGGCACCGACAAGACACTTCCCTACATTACTTCAAGGACCATTATTCATGCTCTACAATTCTACATTATGTTTAGCTCGTTTTATGAACAGGGAAAATTTGAATTTAAGATGTTTTAGCCATTAACAGCCGCTCCAGTCCTTATTTATTCTTTGTTTCGCTGAGCACGTCCTGAAAAATTACAGCCATCTGCGATCTCTCCGAATACAAATTACGTCAAACTACCCTTCAAGAATTAATCCGTTTTAAACATTGATTCATCTGCATTTTAGAAAGGTATTCTTGGAGCCCATAGACATATATAATACTTCGTATAGACCGGGTCTACGCACATGACATATAACCCCACTTTGTTGGTGCCCAAAATTGCCCAATCCAAGTTTGGTCACCAATCGTGACACGACACAGTGCTCAGCGAGACACCGGCGCGTGCGGATGTCAAACAACATATACGCAACCCTTAAAAAATGCCGACTTGCGTGATAAAAGGCTGCAGAAATCACGTAGGCAAAGTGAAAAAGTGTCATGAAATATCGTTTCATCGGTGATTAAAATTACCTTGTGTTTATTCCATCAATCGAAATATTTTTGTTAACAATAAATTTATGACACGACGTCGCCATATTTACGCCATGCATGTTACGGAGTTGCCATAGTTACGGAGACTGCTTGTTAAAGTAACCTTGTAAGGACGTCATTTTTACACATGAAGAATTTCACGTGAGATGTTTAATTTGGACTTCTAAGAAAATATAAATAAATAATTAGTATGTCAATAAATAAACAAAAGTTGATTTATGAATCATGTTTTAATAGAAAAAAGGATATTACAGCATTCACGTCGCTTGTACTGAATAAAATAAAAAAGTCAGCAACACCTCTCGTTACGTCACTGCGAGGTTATAGCGCGCAAAACATTCTCGTAGTTCATGCAGTTGACCACCAGACGGCGCTGTATTTCGTTGTATGAAGAAAGTGGTGACTGAATGTTCGGATGGGCCTATCCCTAAGTATAAAAATCATTGTTGGAGCCACTTCGTAGCTATTGTCTGGATAACTGGATCGCTGAAAGGTGGTGTAAAATATGTGATAAGCCCCACTTTTCCCATTAAAATTATGGGATTGTTAAGTAACGAAAACTTTCATGACTTTTTCATGATTCAAACAGTTATTCCATGCAAATTAAGTTTAATGACCAAAAATAAACAAACCACATCACAGTATCTTGGTTGAATCATTTGGGTATATCCCTAACTGGTTTAAAATTCACGTCCAAAATTTTACCTAAATAAACACCCCACTAACTTACAAGGTCTTAACAAATATTGCAAATCAAATTAAATCATGTAACAATCAAAACTTCTGCCTTCAATTTCAATTGTTACGAGGATTTTGTTTCGCGATTTTGTTAACTCATTTTCAGTTTTCACGCATCGGCAGCGGATTCGATTAATTTAATCTCGAATTTCTACCCGTCGTTCGAACTTTCTTGCGATCTTCTTTCTTGCCTTTATTCCGCGTTCTCTCCGATGGAGACCACACAATGGAGACAATCAATGGATCTTGATTAGAAACGAGAGTATTCCGCGTATTGCGATACTACGCGACCTGGGAAATTGATTTCACAAGAAGCTAAAATCGTTGGAAAATCCCCGAAATATAAATTTCATGACGCAATGCAAATGGTAGGTAAACAATTTAGAATACGTTTTAATGTTATTTAACAATACCTTTTCAACGCATAAAGTGATCCCAAACCCCCAACCCTCCCAAAACCAAACCCTCTCGTGATGAGAGGAGGCCTGTGCCCAGCAGTGGGAGGTAAATAGGCTGTAGTAGTAGTAGTAGTAGCATAAAGTGATCTAAATGAAGTTACCCAGTCGTGGACAAACTTATAAATTTTAATAATGGATGGAAATGCCATCCAAATTGTAAGACCTCAACCTTATTGCTATATTCGAAGTATAAATAGGGACAGGGAGATTCCTTATAGGATCGCTCACGCGTCGAGGCGTTGCAACCGAATTTTAAGCAGCTAGATTTAAAGTTCAACTTGCGCGCGATCCTATCTACTCGTATACTTAGGGAATCTCCCTGTCCCTATTTAAGACTTCGAATATAGCCCCTGTCCTGACTGAAAGGTTGCTTGATTTTCTGTATTTTTTTCTTTAAAATATTTACCCACTCAATCTAAATGAGCATCGCCATACAACGGGGACATGCTGCCAGCATCTTCGGTACCATGCCGCGGGGGCCGTTTTTAGATTTTGTTAATTTTTCATGTATTTTTAAGTATGTATAAGTATTTTAGTATATATGTAGGTAGCTTAATCTCATGTTGAACTTAGACTACGATTGGTATTAGCTATATATTACTTAGTATATATTTATATACATATAAATTCGCTGAACGTACGTAATGGTCATTAGCTATAGGTAAGTAGTAGTGTGACTGTGAGCATGGAGCATGTCAGTATTGAACATGCAAAATATTTATATTCGAAGCGAAAATATTCATGTAAAATATTTATCGATGCAACCTGAAATGTGGAATACCGATCCTGTTGCCAGCTAAAGTTTTGGTAGGCAACTTACTCTTCTCATGCAAGTTTTACGTTCAATATGCAATGGATATGGGTCGAGATCAAAAGTTGCAAACCGAATGGCTAAACTGCGTATTGGACTTTTAAACATAGTATTTTCGATATTCGCAGATGTTAACAAAATATGTGCGATTGGGCTGGAAAAAGCTATGTTTTTCGTTTCGTTTTCACCATTTGAGTAACTACGGAATGAAATTTCGTTTTTTCGCTCTCCTGCAAAATTTGTGTTAAGCAAGATGATTTAATTCTTAACTTTAAACGAGCTGACCGTCTGTATTTATTTATACAAAGGATCTCGGAAACGACTCCGTACTACCTACTTATGTGTACGAGTACAGTCAAGGGCATTAATATGTGTACACTTTTGCATCCTGTTCCGTTGTGTTAAGGTCCAAAGGTGTATACATATTAATGCCCTTGACTGTACCTATTAATGGTAAAGTCGGATACTACACAGGTAATTTTCCAATCATCAATAAAATTGATCTTTTTCATTTAAATGGTTGCATGAAAAAAGATTCGTGCTTGTTTTATTATTTAACATCCCTATATGTTTTCACTTTTACAGGAGCACATTTTTACTTTACTTACATGTGCATCCAGACAGGCAATACAAAACAATTAACGATTCACCTTAATTAACGATCACGTCATTAATAAATTACATATCCCTTTCTAATGTTATCCAAAATCCAGAATATGTGCAAATGAGCGAATACTTTACTTACGTTAGTAAGTAAATAAATACAGCGTGCTCGGTACTGCAGGTAAATGACAGAGAGGCCTGAATGTCCATTAGACCAACCTTACCACACATAACTATTTCCCCAAAATTGCCCAGAGATAGTCTGATTGATTAGCGACAACGTCGAAGCGACGGACCCCCACGCCACCGTGGATTTAGTTAAACGTATCGAAAAAAAACAACACTAAGTGACAGTTTCTACCGCAAAGGGATTTACTGTAGGTAATTGACCCTGTCAAGATGCTAAGTAATTATCTAATGAACTTTATTTTCAAATTTGACGTGTTTCTTTAGGCAATGTAAGGAGGTATACATGAGCAGTCGAGCCAAAGGAGTGCAACAATAGAACAGTCACCAATATGTTGAAAAATAGAACATTTAAAATTAGTATCAACAGGTAGATAAAGATATAGGTACAAATAGGTACGAATGCTGGCGAATGGCGATGAGCTTGCTTAGCTCGTTTTGAAAAGCTCATTTTTCGACACCAATTATTGTAGGTACTAATGTTTAACTTACTGGAAATGACACAAAAATGAGGCCAGTAGGAGACTGACTGATAGCGGTTGAAACGCATGTAGAATTATCCATATTCAAAACACGTATTAAGGTTGCAATGAAGATTACCATCCCAAACTACTAACAACTACATACAATGACACTAATTAGTTGCAATTAGGGCGGCCGTGGAGTGTCATAAATTTGTCATCCCCTGCCATCGGGACCCTCCAATTATATTAATACTGTCCATAATTGCATGGCTAACGAATGAATTGTGGACATCACAAAAGCTATTGATTAGGTAGCAATGAAGGTACAGGAATCTAAACCAAAAACGCAATCCGCGAGCTGCATACGGAATCGGGCTCCAACTGGATAGTGTGGGAGGAATGTAGTTAACTACATCCTAGGGGTATATTCTAGCACTAACTTTACGAGCACTACCTACCGCGACTTCGCCCCCGTGGAATTCGGTTATCGCGCTCCCGCGGGAACTATGCGCTTTTCCGGGATAAAAGGTAGCCCCTTTCCCGGGACCCCAACTAACTCCATACCAAATTTAATATAAATTGGTCAAGCCGTTCAAGCGTGAAGAGGTAACAGTCAGACAGATAGACATACAGAGTTACTTTCGCATTTATAATATTAGTATGGATTATGTAAGTATGTAATATTTTGTACTCACGTTGTCGAAAACGGCTCTAACGATATCGAAACATGGAAATTCCTGCCGTAATAAACCAGATTCGGTAAAACTATGGTGCGAATCACTAATTGACTAAACGATCTAATCACACTGCGGCTGTACTTTAAATCAGCAGATATAAAATAGTTCACAATACAGTAGGAAATTAATTTATATGTTAATCGAGCTTCGTTGACCGCGGAGTTATTTTCTCTTGGAGAATTTATCGGTCTGCGCCGGGATTAAATGGCCAGGTGCGAAGTGATTACTTCCAAGTATTAGGTAGTTACTTATTTTAATAGTACATTACGACCGCCCGTGGTTAGTATACGATTTTACGTCACCACCTGGCCGTGAAGGGGGATTTTTCGTAGCGCCCAAGGGCGGTAAATCCCGCTTTTCGGCCTGGTGTGACGTAATAGCTTTTTATTGTAAGAATATTCGATATCAAATGGATGGATTATGCATTTAACTGTTTATAGATTCGTCTTTTGAAGCCGTGATGGCCTAGTTGTTCGATCTACCGCCGAGGGTCGGGGGTTCGATTCCGGCTCGCATCTCTAAGTTTACTTACGTGCGAAATTCAATTTGAATTTACCATGAGCTTTTCGGTGAAGGAAAACATCGTGAGGAAACCTGCATTCATCTGCGAAGTAATTTAAAGATGTGTGTGAAGTCCCCAATCCGCACTGGGTCCGCGTGGGGACTATAGTCCAAACCCTCTCATGATGAGGCCTGTGCCCAGCAGTGGGACGAAAATAGGCTGTAGTAGTAGATTCGTCTTTATCCCAGTTTGAAGAAGGTAAGAATCATGAGGAAGAATTACAAAAATAAAATACTGACATTTTTTGTATCGGGAATTTTGGAAAACCGACCAGACTCGATCTGTCAATCAATTACCGTATTTACGACGTATGCATGACATGTACCTACAGCTACACCTATCGTCATATTACTTATTGATGGAACCTCGTTGGCCCGTCCTTTTGGCTCTGTAAAATGAGAATTTCGCATAATCCTGTAATCCTCTTGAATAGGGACTCTGGACACTAAGGTTTGATTTTTGCCAACCTCTACTTAAATACTAGTAAGTAAGTAAATAACACTTTATTGTACACCACAAAATTAATATACACACAAAAATCACAAACAATAACAATGTACAAACAAAGGCGAACTTATCCCTCTAAGGAATTTCAGTGAAGTTCAACCTTTGAGCAGTGGAGAGGAAAGTGCCGGAATAGACAGATCATTATAATTATTAAGATATATAATATAAACATTATTATATATATATATATATATATATATATATATATATATACATGGTGGGTCAGAAAATATGGCAAATAATTAACCCACCGTATCGGTTATCGATTCTAAGTATATTGTATATGGGATTGGTTGTGTGAGGGACGCCTGAATCCTATACAAAATATTTTTTTTTACCAACTCAAAAAAAAATCAAGACCTATACAATATACTTAGAATCGATAGCCGATACTGTGGGTTAATTATTTGCCATATTTTCTGACCCACCATGTATATATATATATATATAATAAGTACTTCTACGTCATTGAACTGATCTCTGTATAATATTTAGTACATACAACATACTTACATTCTGTTTGTTAGTGTACCTTTGCAAATAAATAAATAAAGGAATACAAAGGAAAATTAAACTGGAAACAAGGCTCGATTTAATAATACTTGTTTTTATTTAAGACAGGACCCCCCCATGCATAAAATATACGGGAAAATATCCGACCGTGAAAAGGGTACGCGCTCGAGGGAGCAGTAATTTAAATAAATATAATTTCACCACATATTTTATGTATGAGAGCGTTGATGACCCTACACAAACGTGCGAATACATCTCTGGAACTCCATTAAAGAAACAATTTTAGATTAAGCGAAAAGGTTAGATTAGATACGTTACGCCATGAGACGACTTCTGGAAGTACAAGTCTTAGAATTTTAACCTTTTGAAAGGCACATTCGGCCACAGCCGATAAAGCATAAGCTTAAAATACCTTAAGTTGTATGGAGTCCAAATTGGTAATTAAAGAAATTACCAAGTCTCATCAAACAAAAATTGTTTCAGAGAGAAGATAGTCTAACAAAATCCAAAGACCCCCCCATACTTACGGAATTTAATCATCCATCAAAGTCTAGAAACAAACTCGAAACAAAATGTTTAGTATAAAAACTTGTGCAACGCATCCTTCGTTTAAATAGAGCTAACGAATTTTTTCGAGTTTACGTTTCGTAATTGGACCGAGTAATACGTTTACGATTCGGGAAGGGGTATTATTAAACTAGCAACTGTCCCAAAAGGTCCAACTCGGACTTTAAAGCATTCGATCCCATTAAATACTTACTTATCACACTGTTGACCCTTTTATTTGGGGTAGTGTTAATACCCGGTTGTATAAATTCGGTAACAGCATTTATTTTTAATTAATTAAATAAAGAATGTTTTTTTTTACCTTTTTAACGGCTTTGACAAACGACCACACAGGCCACATAAGGAATCACAACCGAAGAAGATTAAACACCTCTACGAGTTTGCAAGTATTTTTACCGGTTCTCTAACCCCCCGCCTTTTTTCAATGGTAAATTTATTATTAATGACATTTAATCGATCTAAGTATTTAACGGTTTCATCACTACATTAAATAAGTTTACATCACCCTTGGCCGTAAAGTGAGATTTTCTGCCCACTACGCGGAGAGAAAATCTCACTTCTTGGCCAAAGCAAGACGTAAAACTTTTGACAAACCACGGGCGGTAATTCGTAAAGCCCCTCACCTTCGGTTCGGGCCACAGAAACCTGCGATCTGGGACATTTACGAATTCACCACCCTAGGTCTGTAATGTACTGTTAATGTTATTCTTTTTCTACGCTGTTTTACGTCAGTAAATAAAAATAATTTGATAAGCTCAAAGCAAGTTTATATTATACTATTCTACCTGTCTACAGAACGTGTTATACCTATATCTTTTATAAGATGAATCTCCGCTACACGCCACAATAGTTATGTCGTTAGTGTAAAACTCTACCGTGGCTCTACCTACATCCAGACGCGTGTTCCGTGAAGCGACGAGCGCACGTATTTTAGTTATCTATTCTAGCATTAGTCTCACGGATCCCTAATGAGGAAACTACGTGTTCACTAAAATAGAGGGTTTCGAATGGGTTTTTTCGCGTCCTAATATGAGAACAATTGATCGATTTAATTCAGTTTAAGGATTTCAATTCCACTCCTACTGTCATGACACTGAAGGATTAAATATTAATAATATTTAATATATTTAAAGCATAATATGCTTTCCTAAAACACAGTAGGTTTTGCAAGCTTTCTGATGTAAGAGCGATGTGCGAAATTCAATTTGAATTTACCACTGAGCTTTTCGGTGAAGGAAGATATAGTGAGGATGTTTGTGAAGTCCGCAATCCGTATTGGGTCCCCACGCGGGCCCCAAACCCTCTCGTGATGGGAGGAGATATAATGTGCCCAGAAGTGGGACGCAAGTACGCTGTGGTGGGTGGTGGCTCTCCGATTCTCGATCCTCATTTTCCTGTCTCTTTTTATTATATGTTCCTTCTTTTATCTCACCCCCTGCACGATTGTCCTGTCAATTAGACTGTGCTACAAATTATCCAAACAGCTACCTACTGCTGCTGCCTACGGCTGCACGCTTCACACACATTCTTAAACTAGGATGTGTGTGAAGTCCGCAATCCGCACTGGACCCGCGTGGGGACCATAGCCCAAACCCTCTCGTGATGAGAGCAGTGGGTCGTAAATAGGTTGTTGTTTTGGCGGTGGTGGTAAGTCTGCATTCTCCAAATTCTCCTTTACATGAATAATTTAGTGTCCTCAGAATTAAACGACATCTTGCATAAGCTTACTTTGTAAAGCATCAAAACTCGTCTTTTTCCACTGTAGTGAAAACAAGTTATTCTTTTAAACAATATTGTTGCATTTATGTACTTACTGAAAGTAGCGCGGAAGACAGTCATAAAAACACAATTTTGTATTCTACTTCAACTACACTGTTATATTTCAACAGTATTGCCTCAGCTCTCGCAAATGGACATGAGCTGAATCAGCCAAGAACGATTCTAAACAAAAGTTGGTCTTTCAGACACTAATAACAACTGGCCACTAAAGAAAACGTCGGATGCCGTTAACTAATGGAAAAAAAAAACCTGGCGGTCGGTTGAACTAATTCGAAGGCATTGTCCGAGCAAACTATTTAACTTCATATTCTATCCCTCTCTAGCTCGGGCCATGATAGGTTCGAGTGACAAGGATATGATAAGCGATGGATTTCTTTAATCAGAGTAGTTTTATTTACTGCCATTGTGGGAGCTATTCGGCACCAGTAAGGTTCGTAACAAGGATTTAATGTTTTAATGGAAAGGCGCCTTTTCTTGGAAATAAATTACTGCTGTGGATTTCATTGTTTTTTCAAATACGTACGTGAAGGTATTTCCACCTTCACTAACCTACATGTTATCTCAGAACAGCTCTCCCTTTCCGTGAAATAAGCTGTGGTAGTCCAGTGATTTTGACCTACCTACTCTCAAGCAGGAATTTAGCGAAATTCAATTTGAATTTACCACTGAGCTATTCAGCGATGGAAAATATCGTGAGGATGTTTGTGAAGTCCGCAATCCGTATTGGGTCCCCACGCGGGCTCCAAACCCTCTCGTGATGGGAGGAGATATAATGTGCCCAGAAGTGGGACGCAAGTACGCTGTGGTGGGTGGTGGCTCTCCGATTCTCGATCCTCATTTTCCTTTCTCTTTTTATCCTATGTTCCTTCTTTTATCTTTTTTTTTATCTCACCCCCTGCATACATTATCCAAACACCTACCTACTGCAGTAACTCATAAGTTCCAACGCCAACGTCCGTCCACGTTTCAATAGCTCGTAGTTTTTGCCTTAACCGCCGCGCCAAATGCAAACGTAGCACTATAATTTGAGCCATACGGGCATGACTTAGACTACCTACCCTAGAGCTATGTGCAGCTTTGTCAGCTGTGGCCGACTGTGGCGGTGAAAATGCCAGCCGAATTGAAAATTTATCAACTAACCGTCTCCGCCATTTGTCTGTTCGTGCGATTAGTTCGCCAGGATTCGCGCGTAATTTACTTTAGGTACCATTTAGAATCTGCTTCTAACTCTAATTGATCTACTGTGTGGTTAGATTTAAGTATTTGCTTCACACTTTAAGTTTCCAAACATTTACAACCTGAGGCTCTTCAAGAAGAGAGTAAAACGATCTCTGTAGGTTCGGCAACGTTCGCCTGTAAGGTTGCAAGCGTCCATATTTAGGCTATGATGAAATCTAACAAATGTGAATTGTTTCTCCTCTTTTTGATGAAAAATTATACTTACCTTTGAGTAGAGCGTGTTCCCTTAAGTAAAAAGTCTCGAAAGCTTTTTATCAGCTATTTTCTTTTATATATACTAAACTAATAATAAGTCTGTAGAAGTCACGTGACCGTATGTATAATATGTCCGGGTTTAATTTGACATTAACTACTTGTCGGATTGTCACATAATTTGGTTTCAGGATAGAATAACTCGGGTCAAAATGTAGGCTACTTTTTATCCCGAAACAACGCATAGATAGATCCTGCAGGAACGCTATAACCGACTTCCACGCGGACGAAGTCGCGGGCAGAAGCTATTACTACTACTACTACTAGTACTACTATTACAGCCTATTTGCGTCCCACTGCTGGGCACAGACCTCCTCTCATCACGAGAGGGTTTGGGCTATAGTCCCCACGCGGGCCCAGTGCGGATTGGGGACTTCACACACATCTTTGAATTACTTCGCAGATGCATGCAGGTTTCCTCACGATGTTTTCCTTCACCGAAAAGCTCTGTGGTGGCTCTGTGGCTACTACTACTACTACAGCGTATTTGCGTCCCACTGCTAGGCACAAGCCTCCTCTCAACACGAGAGGGTTGCCGTGGTAGCCTTGTAGTTCGACCTACCGCCTCTCATGCAGAGGGTCGGGGGTTCGATTCCGTCTCGCACGTCTAAGTTTACTTATGTGCGAAATTGAATTTGAATTAACCACTGTGCTTTAAAAAAAATATATATATATAAATATCTTGGGACATTTCACACATATTGACCTAGCCCCAAACTAAGCAAAGCTTGTACTATGGATGCTCGACAACGATATAAATACTTATATAGAGAAATACATACATATATAAATACCAACATACACGACTCAAGTACAAACATTCGTGTTCATCACACAAAGTTTGCCTCGAGCGGGACTCGAACCCGCGACCATCGGAACAGAAGGCAGGGTCACTACCAACTGGACCAATTCGGCCGTCTTTTCGGTGAAGAAAGCTATTACTCTTCAATAAATTAATAAAGAACTTTCTTTTTAATGAAACCTGTCGAGGTTTCATTAAAAGGATCATTCAGCTGTCATCAAAGCAAAAGCACAAATTCTGTTGTAAGGCATTTCCGCGAATTATAAAAACGCAACGTGTTTTTTTTTGTGACACCACCTAACGAGGGCCTGGCCTCATTTTAATTACTCCGCAGTGAAATTCCGGAAGTGCTGTTTTTCACAAAAAAAAACAACGAGCAATCTTGTAATGACGCATTCCCTGCAATGAAAACACCTGGAAAATTTGAATTGTTAAGGTAAAATGTGGACTAATTTTCATACATTCTCCGTAAGCGCTGTCGCTTGTTTATCGTAAGGTTTTTTTTTGTTGCAAGAGACAAAACAACGAAGTTACTATGTTTTAGATGAAATAAATTAGTAAATAATTTGTAAAAAAAATACTATTCGCGATATTTTTTTTTAATGAAAATAAAGAAAAACTATGTTGTTTATATCACTTTCTAGCCAGTCTAATCTGTCATTGTTTACCTACATATGTAGACATTTGTCCTTTTATCCACTAAATCCTCGTGGTACTTTGTAACAGTTCCAGTCCAAGTATTTACGAACTAGCTGTTAAAGGGCGCCTTGGAAGAACCAAAAGCGAAATAAAAGTCCGAGCAGTGCTCTAGTACCACTTATTTGCTCTGCCAATGACAACCTTATTTCAATATATTATATGCATTCACGGTCGTAACCTTTGATAGCGCGATGTAGGACGGTATAATGACATCTATCGGGTGGTTAAATAAACTGAAATACTTCAATTCAATTCAATTCTTTATTGTGATCAGACATGGTCATTATCAGGTGTTATATAAAACAAAAGTCACTCATATGAAACCCTGTAAGGGCACTACAAATTAGGGTTACAACATTGAAAGTTTTTACGGTTAAATACTATTTCCATACATCAAGAGCTAAAATTAAATTAGGTATGTATACAATAGCATATAAGTAGTCAAATTTTACATATTCAAATTAATACATCTTTGAAGTAATCCTCTAGGTCATAATAACTTTTACTTATTAAGATACTTTTCAACTTTTTGTTGAAGAGTTTATCATTTTGTATCGTTTTTAATTCGTTTGGTAACCTATTGTATATTTTAATTAACATTGAGTGTGGGCCAGACGTGTATAATTTATATTTTGAAAATGGCAATTTTAATTGGTGTTTGTTACGGTCATGCCGCTTTATAACATTTTTTAATGGGGAGTACAGATGCATATTTTTCCTAATAAATTTACAAGCCTCTAGGATATATATAGACGTTAATGTAAGGACTTTATACTTAACAAAATAAGGTACTTTGATGTAATTTATACACTCGCTTCTGCCCGCGACTTAGTCCGCGTGGAATTAGGTAAAAGCGTTCCCGCGGGAACTATGCGTTTTTCGGGATAAAAAGTTGCCCATATGTTGACCAGTGTTATAAACTACCCCCATACCAAATTTTGTTGCAATCCGTCCAGTAGTTTTCGAGTTAAATCCGGACATACATACACATAGACAATTTTTCTAAAGATCTTTATTTTGTGTTCCGTGTCGTTTACATAGTCCCCTCGACTTGATAGTTTCTTCTTGAAGTTTCAGACGCGACTTCTTCTACAGACTTATTATTTAGATTTCAACTACACTCAACAGCAATGAATTCAGGTCACTTTGTATAGTATTTTCCATACAAAGTGACCCGAATTCAATGCTGTTGAGTGTATTTAGCCACGCGAATACCTTCGTGAGTGTCTTCAGTAACTGTTAGTTGGGATGAAACTCGCGGCGATCCTATCAGCGATTCCTTCTTCGGACTTCGCTCATCTTCATACAGCATTCGTGAAATTCGGGCTCTTATTGAGTTTCTTAACTCAAAGAACTGTGACTGAAAGTTCTTTAACTACTCTTGCAGATAAGAAGGGTAAAATTTCAATTTAATTTTAGATTTCAGATTTGTATACCTAAAATGCATATGACAACGCGATCCAAAGCATAGCGATATCAATATTCATAACAGTTAATTATCTAACTAGACTCACCGCAAAATAAGACAGATATGGCTCGAATAAGAAAAATAATAAATCGTATTATTTCGTATCGTATATTAATGTATATATCGTCATTGATAATAATTTTAGGGACTGTAACATCAGCGCGAGAACTTAACTGATTTTAAAACTAAATCTTTCTTCTTAGATCTCCAGTGACGCAGCCTGGAGGTGCCGGATATTACTAGTACTTTAAATAATATTGGACGGATGGAACAAACGAATTGATATCGTTTAGGCTACTATAACACTCGGTTTATTGAAATTTAAACTTTAGAAAAAGTATTCAGATGTTCTCGTCTTCTGAATTTGTCTAACTTTGAGAATTCACGGAATTTAGACTATTTTTGTTAATATTTTTACGAGCATTCTTTGGGCAAACTATACAAAATACGTGAATTTTTGAAAATAATCATTTCTCCATTTTACCTAGACATTATGCACATTTTAGTGCCAGCACAAGAAGCTGCGCAGACGTGACGGCGCCGAGCGTATTTAAATAATTTCGCATATATTCTTTCCGCTACATAAAAAGCTTTAAATTTAACAGACTCATTCACCGTTTGTGCAACCAACTGGGTGTAAGCTATTAAAACTTGGTATTAAAGGAAGATAAAGTTAGCGTTTGTGTTTGAAAAGTTGAAGCAAGGCCGAAGGCAATTTGTCGCTACTGGTTCACGCGGGCAGAACATCCCGACTTTAAAACTCTGTCTAATTGTGTCCTTTTCTAACTTTTACAGATAGAAAAGGATACAAAGTTAACTGTAATTTTAGTGAACACTGACAGGGGGAATCTAATCCATTTATCGAGATACGGAAATGCAAATCTTCAAGAGAGAAAAACTGGAAACAGCGGCCAAGTTTCGAATGCGACGCGACATCGAATGAATTCCCTCGTAAAAGTTTTACAAAGGAATTGTTTGCAAAGTTAACATATTACTGCTGTGGTCTCAAGCTTCAGCAATTTTAACAGGCTGCTTTATATTTTGAGATCTTTAAATTTCTATCACGCATCACGTCATACTAAAATAACTCGTTATTCATAAAAGTAAGATTCCGCAATTTTCGAGGTATTCAGATTCAGATTCAGATTCAGATTCAGATACTTTATTTATAAAATTGTACAATATTAGTAAATACGTATTAAAACTAGTTATAATTATTGGATAATGTCAACACAACAATCATTATTTACATAATTATTTTTTATTTAGATTTACACATCATTTAGTTTAAAAAAGTATCTATACTAGGTACATTTTAGGTACTATTTAGGTATTTGAAACAAATCATGTCATTAATTCAAATTCAATAAATCGGGCGTACTTTATCTATAACTATAACAGAGTCACAAAGCCAGAATAACTTTCTATCCAGTCAGCAGCATTTCGATTCACGATTTAAGTAGGACAGTACCGCTATGTAGCTTTTATTTACGGTGCAACTTTTGCGATCCGTTTCCAACATGGTGCATAAAGTACTCAACTTTGTCTTCTTTCAGAAGTTTAAAAACAGGTTTAGACACTGTAATTTTAAAAGTTTCCTTTACCTTTATAGGTATACCCGATATGGGTAGGTATATTATAATAATAATACATGTTATATATTATACTCGTAACAACATAAGCGCCTAGTTCAGATCGAATCCGAGGTAAGGTACGAAGTGGGCGCAAGGACTGAGTGGTGGCTGATAGGTACCTAATGATACTGATAACTAATTTATAACATGTGTATTTTATGGAACGTGCTAGTTACCATTAAATTATTAATTTTGTAACTCCCTAACCAATTGTGAATATGAAAGATAATTTGACTCTTTAAGGACTTTCAATTATCCCATCTCGAAATATCGTTCCAAAGAACTATGTTATAGTATTTGTGTGTCAATAACATTTCCTGGGCTAAATTGTTTCGAGCAAAACAATTTATTAAATTCTGTATTTGACTTTAAAATAATTAAATATTTGTAATTCCAGAACCACAATGCTCCATTGCTTATGCCCGATCACTGAGTAATTAACTCGAACACGAAGTCTGGAATGTAAATAAATCACTCATTTTTAATTAAAGTGTTGAGCTGTAATTTACTAGAGACAAAGAATAAATAATGGCAGAAAGACAGGGCTAATTAAGCGCGAGATTTAACGCCGCAGGTTGTAAATGATGATAGGAGCTAGTGGGGTTAATGTCCTGAAAATTTTATAATAATTATTATTATTGTTGGTACATTTACATGTCACGGGCCCATGGGGACCCGGTCATTCGCATTAATGGGGCCGAAGCCAACATGAAGAGACTTTTGGTACCTTTTCCTAAAAATGTGAGATGGCCGCTACTGTGGAGATCTGTCCTCCCATTACAACATGAAGCTGTACTGGCAGACAGCCCTCCCCAGTTGCCAAACTATTGCCGAGGAAGGAAGAGACATTGAGTGGGCTATGTGGATGGGAGCTATGGAGTGAGATAACGGACATCTGCCTGATCAATATCTCACAAATTGAAGGCAAGGCAGACGGTGACTCGCCGCTTACGCACTAGCCAAGAGCCTAGCCTTCGTGGGCCCCCTATATAGCATTTCGCGGCGCGCTCGGTAACGGACATGTCCATTTGCACCGATCGAATTTTAATTCACGTGCCGCGCGGCTACAGCCGCTGCCCGCGCTTCGCTATGGCTTCCGAAGAGCTAATAGCGAACGAGTTGTTGGCGTTTATTCAAAACGCTCTCAACGACGTCGTCATGGACGAGATCAGCATCCGACAGATCTGCAGAACGAACTTCAAAGAAGATGAGATCTGCAGCGGGAAGGCGCTGCTGTTCCAGTCGATCGGCAAGGCCGATCAGATGCCGCCTCGCCGGAGAGACGGCGGCGTGAAGAGTCTCCAGGATATCATCGAGGTGTTCAGGAACTCCGACCCCGACGACATGCCCGTGTTCGTGGCGAAGCAGCTGAGCATGCTGCCCCCCGTCTCGTTCGACCATGTCGACGTCACCAGGCTGCTGAAGGACATCACGTTCCTGAAGACGAGTCTGGCTGAGGTGCAGGCCAAGTTAGAGGCTTTGAATTTTACCATCAGTGAATTGCGTGCCGAAGTAGTATCATTACGTGGTAATACTTCGGCAAGTAGGTCACACGAGGCCGCTAACGTGGAGTGTCGTGTTGCGCGGAATGCATCTTGCGGTGTCGGCGTTTTACCGTCGGTGCAGTTGGATGCGTCATCGGCTGTTGTCACTACAGCCGGTGTCTCGAGCCGCGCCGCCCCGCCCTCTGCCCCCGCGGAGGCGATGTTATGCACGAGTGCGTTGACCCCTGCCCGTGCATATGCTGATGCCGCAAAGGAGAAAAAGGGGCAGCTGAGCCGCAGTCAACCAGTTCTTGGAGATCTGCGGAAGCCGAGTCCGAAGAAGGACCGATGCGACGAGGAGGGCTTCATCAAGGTGGAACGGAAGAAGAAGCCCGCCAGTCGGAACCAGTGCGGCACCGCACCGACCGGACCGAACCACCTGCTGCGTCCCGCGATACCCACGACGCAGCTGTACGTGTCCCGCCTGCATCACTCCACTAAAAGCAAGGATATTGTGGAGTATGTACGAGTAAGAAAGACCAAATTCACCCTGAGGGTTGAACGGTTGGAGCCACGCCACAGCGTGACTTTTAGTTCGTTGGTGTTGAGGGTTCCCACCGAACATCTGTCAACCTTCACGATAGAGGAATTTTGGCCGAAGGGTGTCGTGTTCCGTCGCTTCCGTGGAAGACTGAACAGCGATTCCAGAGTGCGCCTCACGACAAAGAAGCAATCGTGTTAGTTTTTAAGATTCATTTTAATATGTATGTAAGACACATACATATTAAAATGAATCTTAAAAACTAAGGTATATGTAATATGGGCCTAGATGCCTGAAATAAAGTTTATTATTATTATTATTTGTTGGTACATTTTCATGTCACGGGCCCATGGGGACCCGGTCATTCGCATTCATGGGGCCGAAGTCAACATGAAGAGGCTTTTGGTACCTTTTACAATAAATGTGAGATGGCCGCAACTATGGAGATCTGTCCTCCCAATACAACATGTGGCTGTACTGGCGGACAGCCCTCCAAAGTTGCCAAACTATTGCCGAGGAAGGAAGAGACTTGGAGTGAGCTATGTGGATGGGAGGTGTGGACTGGAAAATCGGGCTATGGAGTGAGATAACGGACATCTGCCTGATCAATATCTCACAAATCGAAAGCAAGGCAGACGGTGACTCGCCGCTTACGCACTAACCAAGAGGCTAGCCTACGTGGGCCCCCTATACAGCCTACCACACGGGTGGCGAGGGAGCAACACTGATGTAAGCAGCTAAGGGTGTGGAGAGGTGTGCACCGGTTTCGCCATCGCGGGTCGCGCCTCGTGCGCACCCGGAGCGGGTTTCCCCGTTATTACGCAGATTGAGCACTTCCACCCTTTCAAGCATATAGCTCCTGCGCTCCACTCTGGGCGGCCAACTAAGGCAATCCAGAGGCGGGGGAGGTGTGTAGCTGTGTGTATGTGTGTGTATGGCGCATGTGTGTGTGTGCCCCAGGAGGTCTCAGGTGCGAGGTGTCGCCGCTCACCATCGGCCCGCCACAGGCCGCCCTGCGCTGACTGACTGCACCGGTGGTACAACACCAGGTGGGCGATGGGGTCATCACATCCCACGCCGTTATTATCATTATATAGGCCACCGGACGTGCGTTGAGGGAGCAACACTGATGTAAGCAGCTAAGGGTGTGGAAAGGTGTGCTGCAACGGTTTCGCCATCGCGGGTCGTGCCTCGCGTGCGCACCCGGAGCGGGCTTCCCCGTTATTACGCAGATTGAGCACCATGCACCCTTTCAAGCATATAGCTCCTGCGCTCCACTCTGGGCGGCCAACTAAAGCAATCCAGAGGCGGGGAAGGTGTGTAGCTGTGTGTATGGCGCATGTGTGTGTGTGTGTGCCCCCAGGAGGTCTTGAATGCGAGGTGTCGCCGTTCACCATCGGCCCGCCACAGGCCGCCCTGCGCTGACTGACTGCACTGGTGGTACAACACCAGGTGGGCGATGGGTTATTATTATGCGTAACCCCCTACCCAAAAAACTGTCTTATAAAGTGGTGTGTGTTCCTATAGCTTCGTAGCTGCACAAACGTATGAACAGATCTTTTTTATTTGTTTATTTTAATAGTTTAGTTTTTTAACTAATGATTCCGTGCACTGTAAACGAAATAAATACACAGAACGTTTACGAGTATCTGAACACAAATAACTACTTAGGAAGTCGTACCTAATTACGTTGCTACGTTGGAGTTTGGAGCGTACAAAATGCTCTTAGTTCTCAAACGGACTCTTTTATTGGGTACTTCTCACTATATTACACTTGCTATTGCGTTGCACTATTTGGGTTTCACCGTAGCTTAGCGGTTTCTCACTCATGCAGAAGATTACTGTTTCAAATTCCGGCTCTCTTCTCAGAATATAACTATGGATTATGGACTAAGAGCCTTGAATGTGTAAGCCACTGAAAACTGAGTAGTAAAAAATCTACTGTGTTCAGTGGCGGAAAATATCGCGAAGAAACCTTCGCGTCAAATAATACACACATCATTGTGTGCGTGCGTGGGGACTATAGCTCAGCAGACTAAAGGCAGTTGGCCCTGTTATTGTATCTCTACATTTCTGAACGGGTACCTTTTCTCTGCACGAACATAGTTGATATACAGCATAAATGAGCCCGCCTGTTCTCCGAGGGTGATTTATTTAACTACGGTTCAACTGCACTTCCAAAGATAGAAAAAGAGCAAAAAGTTATTAAAAGTTGAATCTTTCTCTCCTTGGATTAAGTAAAGTTCGCAGATAACTCATGAAGAGAATTGATAGCTTTAGTATTATTAAATTCTTATATTATGAAAGAAAAAATATTCAAGAAATCGCACATCATTAAAGAAAGAAGCTTTGATATATTAAATACTAGCTTCGGCCCGCGGCTTCGCCCGCATGGAATTCAGTTATCGCGTTCCCGCGGGAACTAGGATATCAAACCTAATATTAAATTGTCAATAAAAAAAAACGATTGTCATACTTATAAAAAAAAAGCTTGTATATAGGCTTTAAGTAGGTATGTTCAATTCTTGAAAACCAATACTATGTTAGTAGAGCCTGTGGTGGCCTAGTGGTTCGACCAGAGGGTCGGGGGTTAGATTCCGGCTCGCACCTCTAAGTTTACTTATGTGCGAAATTCAATTTGAATTAACCACTGAGCTTTTCGGTGAAGGAAAACGTCGTGAGGAAACCTGCACGCATCTGAGAATTAATTCAAAGATGTGTGTGAAGTCCCCAATCCGCACTGGGTCCGCGTGGGGACTATAGCCCAAACCCTCTCGTGGTGAGAGGAGGCCTGTGCCCAGCAGTGGGACGCAAATAGGCTGTAGTAGTAGTATAGCCTGAGCTAAAGATAGGTAATTGGGACCATTCGGTAACCGAAACGTATTACCTACTCACGAGGATTTTTCCTTTGATTACCCCCCGGATCATTGACCCGGGCCGGTAAATTAAAACTCACGTAACAGAAGTGGAGGGCTATTATTGGCACCTGGGTCGGAGAATGCCTATAAATTGGGCAAATAGCTGTTCTACGTGGGAAACGACAGATGCAACGAATCTGGCCTTTGTAGTCGCTCGCCAAGTTAAGAACGTTGCCTATACTCTTTGAACTTACCTTACCTATTTGCTTTTATTTCTAAGTTTTGTGATATCTTACATTTTTGCTTGAGTAAAAGAAAGTTTACTTTTTTTAAGGGACTACATCGCATGGAAAAATCTTCAATTAAATTTGCCGATTTCTGATAGGTACTTCTAATTTTTATTTGGTGTGAACCTAAAAACAGATTTATCCCCATTAAAAACGGTCGATGCCATTTTTTTATGTACTTATTATTTATAGTCGCCATCAGATTTAGGAAGCAAACAAGGTGATCCTAAAGACTGAACAAGATCTTTTTGTCAAGACGTTAGCATGCATGTCCAGATATATATGATAACCCTTGATAGCTCAGATACATATATTTGATGGCGACTGTACCAACCTAAATTCACATTTAGTCTTGTTGCACGTCGGGATGTCTGCAACAGATTTTACACAGCCACTAATGGGATTGCACTTGATGCTGCAGCGATGCTTAAACTGTAAGTATGTGGTGGCCGTTTACAGTAATTTACTGCTGCTAGTAGTACGTGAATAGCCCGTAAGTTTCAGACTCAATTTCCTTTAGGAAAACTCTAGAAGGTGGCGACTTAAATTTTGTTTTCCATTAAGTAGTAGGTAGAGATCTTCTACTATCTAAAGTCCCGCGCCTTCACATTTCAAAACGCTTACTTTTTATTATTATTATTATTTAAAAAGCACCACCAACACTCTCAACGCATAGTTGTTGGCTATCTCAGCACGCACACATGTGTTGAGAGTGTTGGTGGTGCTTTTTAAATACATTGAAGCGTTTTTAAATGTGAAGGCGCGGGACTTTAGATAGTAGAAGATCTCTACAGATTAAAGTGCTTAGCTATTATTTAGAATGTCTTTGGATTTTATACGTTCGTTAAATAAAGACTGACAAGGTTCTTAAAATAGATGTTCGTGGGTTGAGTAGAAAGCTTTCATCAACATTTTTGGATAAATATATTTTTCATTTATATACACGTAGCAAAATAAGCATGATCAAATCACTAAATATAAGTACGGGAAAGATTTTCTTATAAACCTTAGAACTTAACAGCAAAAACGTATAACGAAATTGCTCTTCATAATAATAACCTCTCTTCACAGATTATCAAAGATAAATTATCCTCACATCACACACTTATGCTTTTTATTATAAGTAATTTCAATAAAATCTTCTAGGTTTTATACATTTAAAAAGAAGACACTTAACTTAATCAAATACAAGGTTAAATATGAACGGATTTGTAAATTAAGAAAGACAGAAGATCTTTTCTGTAGGTACTCAAATACTCTCAATGTCATCATCATCGTCATGTCAGCCAAAAGTTGTCCATTGCTGTTGATTTTCCTCCAACAAAACTGGATACATGGACGGGATGGGATCAGATCAAACCACTTGTGCACAGCGGATTTCTGCGACTTTCACCCACTCGTCGCGCCTATAAGCATCCATATTAATCTTACTATAATAAAAGGGTAATTTTCTGTCTCTTTCTTTCTGTCTGTCTGTCTAGTTGTCTGTTTGTTAGCGCTAATTTCCGAAACTACTGAACCGATTTGAATGCACTTTTGAAGGGTAGATAGAGCATCATTTGGAGCAACATATAAGCTAT
Source organism: Aethes cnicana (assembly GCA_963971205.1). NCBI lineage: Eukaryota > Metazoa > Arthropoda > Insecta > Lepidoptera > Tortricidae > Aethes > Aethes cnicana. The sequence continues at coordinate 8,600,969 of OZ020284.1, forward strand.
GTTTGATTAAAATCGGATGTCGGAAAGAAAAGTTACCGGCAATTTTCCGGAAATTCCACGCAGACGAAGTCGCGGTCAGAAACTAGTTAATATTATAAATGCGAAAGAAACTCTGTCGGTCTGTCTGTCTGTCCGTCTTTCTGTCTGTTACTTCTTCACGCTTCAACCCCTAAACCGATTTGGATGAAATTTGGTATGGAGATAGTTCGAGACCCGGGCAATAACATAGGATAATTTTCATCCCGGAAAAGCTCATAGTTCCCGCGGGAGCACGATAACCGAATTCCACGCGGGCGAAGTCGCGGGCAGAAGCTACGCTGTATGCTGTTTACCAAATAGCCAAAGCAGAATAGAAGAATCGTTAAGGCAAATTTAAAATCGCGAAACGCAAATCAATCTCGACTTAAGTAAAACCGCAACAGATGTTCGCAGGAGCATTGATTGCTTTCATCTTGCCGAGTTTACATAAGCCGCTTTGCGGCTGCGTATCACAAATCATAAATTTTCAATATCGCGACTTGGGCTTGAAACGTTTAATATCGGTACAGGTGTTCGCCCCGCTCCGCTAGCGGCCGGGAGCTGTCCCATAGCGACGACGAGTTTTCATAAAATAAAATAAATATTAAATATGACCTTTATACGATTTCATTTTTGTTGAGCTCGTTTGAGTTTGAGAGATGCTTCAAAAAGTTCAACAGCGAATTGTATAGTGTAGGCAGGAAAAATAAAACCAGTTGCATGTCGTTATAGAGTAAAACCACGACGTACCTACTCAATATGGTATACAGAAGCTTTATATCTTATTCGTAACTAGCGACTTCGGCCGCGTGGAATTCGTTAATAGCGGGAACTATGCATTTTTCCGGGATAAAAAGTAGCCTATATGTTAACCAGTATTATAAACTACTCCCATGCCAAATTTTGTTGCAATACGTTCAGCACTTTTTGAATAAAATTTTCGAGATAAATCCGGGCACACATACCTACATAGGTACATACATACATTCAAACAAACATAGGTACACATGATTTTTCTAAAAATCGTTATTTTCTTTTCGGTATCGTTCAGACGCGACTTCTTTTTTGAAAGACTTCTTTCTTTTACTCGTTTTTGAAAGAATACACATCTATTCTACATATATCATATACTTAGATGAGTACCTAATAAATAATTTCATACTTATTAGAAATAAACGTCTATAAACACAGACGAACTCAACAGGTACGTAACGATAGACCTATTAGGTATACTGTGTCAACACGTTGCTTTAAAATAATTTTCAAGATTTTTCTGTAACAAAATCACTTATTACGAAACTGGGTAATACACAACACGCTTCAGTTCCCATTTTGCCCCAAAGCATAACTAATTTCTTCCCCCAAAGTATAATTTTCAATAGCAGGTGCGTTCAGTATCAACGTCCTCGTATTCATTACGGATTCCCGATAATTCCCCATTTTTTATCAGAAGGGCCGGGAATTCTTGATAAATTACTTCACCGTGGCGCTTATTAACTTACTGAGGTTAATTAACATGCCATAATTAACCGTTGACTGAGGGAATTTGATACAATTCTATTGAATTTACCCGAAATTGGAGCTGAGATTTCTCCAACTCGAGTGGTACCTATTAAACAGGAGATATTCACTGTATTTATAAGGAACGATTAATGTCTTCGGAAATTGATGAAATGATATTTGTGTTAATTGGTTTTTCAATATCAAAAGCTGGTGGGCCAAGCCAACATTATGTTGCTGATATCTAACAGAGCAGTGTTTTTATAAACAGCTGATTACACATTATGTTTAATTGTGCATTTTCTTAAAGTAATCGCACCCGGTACAAAATGATAGAAAATTATAAATGCTTACCTCGAAAATTTACAAGTAGCAACTTTTCAGGAAAAGCTTTTTACATGGTCATGTATTCAGTGACATTCGCAGGATTCATTAAAATCGACCCACGCGTTTGATTTCTACAGTTCCACAAAGGAACAAACATACATAATATGCATAGACAGGTAACCACATTACCCCCCTTTGCGGTGTGCAGTCGGGTAAAATACGCACGCGGTTTAGTGGCTTACCAACAATTTTCGCTTAAATATCCAAATCCGTATTCATAACTTGAACTAAAAAGTGTAAAATAAAAAAGTCATTTAAAAATAAACCGACTACGTAAAAAAAAAAAGAAGCCTAGTTAGTAGGCGCTAAGAACTTAACGCCTAACGATTTGTACAGTCGGGATCCATTCAAAACGTATTTAGGCAAAAATCTAACTAATAATGGGTCCCATTAAAAAGGCGTTACATTCTTAGCGCCTACTAACTTACTCTTGTTTTTTAGGGTTCCGAAGTCCACAAGGAACCCTTATAGTTTCGCCATGTCCGTCCGTCTGTCCGCACTATTGCTCGGAGATGCTTAGGTCTAGAGAGCTGTAATTTGGCATGAATATGCATATTAGTTACGCTGACAAAGTGGTACAATAAAATTTTGAAATATATTTTTTTATAGGGTCCCTCCCCTACTCGTAAAGTGGGGATGTAATTTTTTTTTCTTGCGTACCCCATGGTGTGGCATATCGTTGAATAGGTCTTAAAACAATATTGTGGATTTGTTAAAACCATTTTTTGATTAAGTGATGCGTTTGTGAAATATTAAGCTTTAAAGTGCTATTTTTTGTTAGAGTCACGTGTCCCCCCCCCCCCCCCCACTGCCAGCTAAATGGTGGTATTTGGATGGCTGAAAAAAATCACGGTTGTGGCATATATAACGTAGTTGAAAGGAAAACTATCAGAGCTAAGTAGGCTGTACAAACTTACGAGTAATAGTCGACCAACTTATAATGATGATTTTTCTCGAGCGGCAGGGGCGTCGGGCGGGCACGTCATACCACAGGCTAGCTAGATGCTAATAAGTCTTAGAAAGGTACTGTGGGCATCCTCAACTTCGGAACCCTATAATTTGCGCGTGGCCCGACACGCACTTGGCCGGTTTTGTTATTTCATTTTTTTACGCAGTCCAGTTTTATTTATTAACTAACTTTTTTAAATAGCTACGTTTAACTAAGTACTTACCTATGCAGAAAACTTGTAATGCATTTTATACCCATACATTTACCCTAAAATAAATTCTAGAACAACTTACCGTCCTACGAACATTGTTATTGTAAATTATGCATGGCCACTGCTACAGTTTTAAAGACAGGTTTTCGGTGCACAGGCACGCCCAGTGCTGCCAACTTTACAGCATGTTATCCTTAAAAGTCCAAGTTGGTATCATATATTGCATAGCTTAAGTTACAAAGCAGCTGCAAAACGTATAGTGTCGGGAACTTGATCTTCGAGTATTGTTTTTATTACATACCTATACAGTTATTGTGAAATAGCTTCTGGTCGCGCAATTGTGTATTAGACTTCTATACTATAAAATGCTATCTAAATTGGTTTAGTGCGGGAAAATGCGGCAAGATACAGATATATACATTACATACATACCTATAGCCTACAGATATTTGTTTTTTTTTTAATTACATAGATACGGATTTGTGAAGCCGTGGTGGCCTAGTGGTTCGACCTACCGCCTATGCATAGAGGGTCGGGGGTTCGATTCCGGCTCGCACCTCTAAGTTTACTTATGTGCGAAATTCAATTTGAATTTACCACTCAGCTTTTCGGTGAAGGAAAAACATCGTGAGGAAACCTGCACGCATCTGCGAAGTAATTCAAAGATGTGTGTGAAGTCCCCAATCCGCACTGGGCCCGCGAGGGGACTATAGCCCAAACCCTCTCGTGATGAGAGGAGGCCTGTGCCCAGCAGTGGGACGCAAATAGGCTGTACCTACAATTAGGTTGTACTTACAATTTTAGGGAATTTTAAATAACGGTTGAATCTCAAGGATGAGTCCATTTCCCACAGTTAAAGACTTGAAAAGTCGACTCTTGGTTTTTACGAAAGTAAAGTGGTCTGCAGATAATCCAATTTTCATTTTACGGGACTCCGTGGAATTCAATTTACCTATTTCCTTTGCCTTTTGGGTCAAGGAACGGAAGAAATCAACTAATTTAACAGTTTCCCAAGATAAGAAATAAGACAGAATTTCTTACTATTAAAACATATTTTATTTATATAATCTCCTATAAGAAATACTCATGGCGATTTAGGTAAAAAAAAAAACAAGAGGTTTGTAATACTGCAAGAAATCACCATAATCTTTTTGTCTTTCGATCTAGATAGGTACTCGTCTGTATTTTTTACTCGTGTTTGTACCTACAGCTTTTTGAATAATAAAAATAACTTTGGTATATTTGATTTTTAAAGTTAAAAGAAAATTTAGACGCTCGAATGTTTTCCGGTAATGATTCCAGTCGTTTTGTTATATTCGAATTCCGGATGACCGTTATTCGGGCTCGTCAGGCTGCCATCGGGTCGTGTTTCTGGTTCCCTCACGAGTAAACCTTTCTTGTCCCTGCAATTTTAAAAATCACGTGTTTATAAATAAAACTGTACGTTTAAAACGGGAAATTAAAAAAAAAAGTATATACCGGGAATATTGAATCAAAGTTCATATTTCTAAAGGTTATTAGGTATGCATCCACCTGTTAGATATGCGTTCACCCTAACCGACGCGTCATCGACTAATAGAGCAATCGGAACGTCACCGAAGATACAAAACGAATCTGCAACGACGCCCCGGCGCCTTTTATCGACGATACCTTTCGGTTTAGGTTTAATCTTTGTATCTTAATTAAATATAAATAGTTCACCGTAGAAATCCCGAATTTGATTTATCTCCTCCGCTGCTGCCCCCATATTATTAGGTCATTCCATAATTTAAAAAAACAAAAAACCCGACTGCGTAAAAACTAAAAAGAAAAAAACAAGACTACTTAGTTCAGTAGTAGCTAGGATTATGTTAAGTAATTGATTGCTATTGAGGAATCTAAAGATGCCTACTATCGGGACCCATTATTTGTAACATTTTAACCTAGATTTTAAATGGGTCCCGACTGTAGGCATCTTTAGATTCCTCAATAGCAATCAATTACTTAACATAATCCTAGCTACTACTGAACTAAGTAGTCTTGTTTTTTTCTTTTTAGTTTTTACGCAGTCGGGTTTTTTGTTTTTTTAAATTAACTTTTTTATTTTATTATTTTTAGTTAGGGATTAAAAGACCGTAAATTCCGCAATCTTGTCATTTCATGGAGAGAGTTGCTATCGTGGGGATTATTAAGTAGCTTGCGATGATCTAAATTACTGATTTTTAATCCCTCTAGAGACCTAACCCGGCTCAAAACGCTACATAAGCCTGAACCTATTAAAATTCTTCAAGTCAACCGATAGATGGCGCTACTGGTACTACATAAGAGTATTAGGTAGCTATTTTATTTATTTACGAGCGCTGAGTACTGACTAGTGTACCTAATTGGTACCTATAATCAATTAGGTTATATTTCACTGTATCACACACACTATTGACACTTTAAATGTAATAACGAAACTAAAAGTCTTCAAGTCAACGGATAGATGACGCTACTGGTACACTACATTGCACATGCGTACGTACTTGATTGAAGTTTGAGATTTATGAAAAACATTATTATTAAGTATTTTATAGTCGTCGTGACCTGCTTGAAGACTCGTTGGTCTAGATTATTTCCTGTGTTGCTAATTCGAACGGATGTACTACTGGGTGGATAGGTAGGTACCTACTTTACGTGGTTAGTAAAGGAACTTTGAATCGTTATAAATCATAAACGGTTCTTTTGTCTGAAAAATGGTCAAAGAAACCTAATAATGATTTTGAAATACCTATTCAACGATACCTCACATGCCATAGTTGGTTGACTTTTATTTTTTTATTTTGTACAATATGGCGTCTGGTAGCCGCCATTTTGAATTTTGATAAATTTCATATCTTCAGTGACACTCGCGCAATTCAGACGAATCGATTGACGTATGATTCATTAAAATCGACCCACGCGTTTGATCTCTAGTGTGCCACAAAGGAACAAACATACATACATACATACATACATACATACATACATACATACATACATACATACATACATAGACAGGTAAACACATAACCCTCCTTTGCGGTGCGCAGTCGGGTAAAAAACGAGCAAACTTCTGCGTTTTAGTAATTTTATTAATTATGTACTATCTTCGTAGGTACATAAAAAGAACTGCATGTTGTATTAGGCATTCAAACTTTGAAAAAAATGTACTAAGTACTATTAAACATTTATTAAAAAACTTGGGGCTGATCTTCCAATCGTCTGATAAAATTTATTCTTCAGATAGTCCATAGGAAAATCGAATCAAATTTAAATTTTGTATGGACTACCAGAAGAATATTTTTTTTGACGATTGAAAAATCAGCCTTTGTGTAAATTTGTATATTTATGCCTACGGTTTTTTTTTGTGTTTACAAAGTGTGCAAGACCAAATGTCACCCTTTTATTTTATTAGCTAACGATAGTTTTATATCTGTATTCGTTATACCTACTTAAATACTTATAAAATATATATTTTTTCTTTTTTTTTATTGGGGTTAAAAAACAGTCGCTACAAAGTGTTTATGTTAAAATTCATTACGTGCAAGTTGTACTCGTATTAATCTATGTGCGACCAGCACCATTACCCGCTTATAGAGCTAATGTAATATAAATCTATAACTATCGAAATTTTGGTAGTAGTATTTAGTAGGTACATTTATAACAACAGGCAACTCACCGAGACTGTATATTATCGTCTTTCTTCTTTTTATTTCTTTTCTTCAGACAGCAGCTGGCGACGATGCCCTGCCGTCGCCAACAGAACAATATCAAGTCCAGAGTCAAGAGACACAGGAACACTACTACCACAGATATCCCTATTATCGCACCCGCTGACAATACTGGAGTACGGTTTTCTGCAAGATAAAACAGAATAAAATAATAACTTAATCATATTACTACATTAAAAATGTGTCCCGATAAAATGGAGTAAGATTTCTAATAGGTAATCAAATCAAATCAAAAGGCAGACTCCGGCGGAGATGGCGAGATGAACTGGACACATTTAAAAAGGATTAACCAACATTGCCTTGTGCCGGACCGGAATGCGCGGAAGAATGAGAGTTGCCCAGCAGTGGGACAGTGCAGGCTAGACAAATAAACTCATTTGGTTTTGGACTTGAAATATTTGGACAAAAATATACACATATACATTTTAAAATATTTTATAAAAACCTTAGTCAAGAATTCTAAAGAAACTTAGTAAGCTGCATGATGCAAAATAAAAATAAAATAAGGAAAAACTTCCCTCAGCAACGAAGTCCAGAGTTGCTAATTTAATAAAGTCTTTACTTCACTTGATACGGGCTTCAGGAATGTAATTCTTAACAATAGCTGTAGCAGGAAACTATCTTGCTTCTTGAGATAAAGTTGTGGAGAACTAAAATATTCTTGAAAATTAGTAATAAGGTTACCTGGTGTCGTAATTTCTTTTTCCGTGTACTCCGATAAACCATGAGCATTGTGGGCGCGTAACTTAAAATTATACGTCGTGTTTGTGTCCAAACTATCGAGTGAGAACTCGGTGTCTGTGAGTTTTTGTACCGTACACAACGAGTAGTTGATTACTTTCCCAGCGAACTGAAAACAAAGTAAGAAAATATAAGTTTGATTAGATGAGATAAAGGCCCGGCTGGTGAGAGGTTGCTTTGCTCAAAAATCTTAGGATTCTTGGAATGAATTCCTTGGATAGAGGAGGCACTTTAAAATGAAGAAAATATTATATCATAGCAAAACAAAGCCTTAACACCTAGTTTGCGTAGTAATTACTGACATAATAGTAGGTATGTTAACCAGAAACTGAGTCCAATTAAGCCAGTAACATGACATCTTGGAATCCTACTGAATACCACGCTACATTACCCGAGACTCTTATACCTATATTTAATGTACCTACGCGAGTATGTGCTGATAACACGGCTCACTGAATATGCTTAGTTGGGGCAAGTGCGCCACATTGTTTTTTTTTCTTTTTAATGTATGTATTCAATGCAATATAAATTATTTACACGTTACCTATGAAATAACATTTATTTGACAATCATGCGAGAAGTTAAAACATACCTTTACTAGGGTACCTACCATTGATCTATAATAACATATGGACGAACAGTGCCTAACAGAATATGTCAAAATATATGGAGCAAGCTGACATTAGAAAATACGATCCAATATGCTAATAACGCCTCTTTATAATATGTGTCAAGATAAATATTTTATACAAAAGTAAACCTAATACTATAAGACTTAAGTGTCAAATTTACTGAGCGCCAAACGGGTGCCCGAGTTGTTCGGGCACCCGTTTTGACGGACCATTTTTCTCTGGCTGGTTGTGAATCCTTACTTACTTTTAGTAACGTGACAAGAGGGTTTTTTAGACAGGAAGAAACAAACAGCAAATCAGAACGTTACGATGTAGGTAGGTACCTTACATAGATTGAAATATTCCAACAGAACTGTGTAAATAAATCGTAATACATAAATAAAAAGATTGATTTAGACAGTTTCAATTTACCTACACAAGTTCTAAATCCATCTTATAACAGAAAAAAAAACACCAACACCTTCGTCACATCAATGCCCTTGCGTCAATGTCGCAGAATTCGCACACAGACGCAGCGAAATATTATTGAATGCGAAAATGTTTCGCATTAGCAATTTACCAAACCCTCGATACTTACGGGGCAATATTCGATAATGTAAAAGTCGATGGGAATTCCGTTGGCCTCTGGCAATTTCCACCTGAGATTGCCGGGAGAGCTGTCATCCCATACGGGTGGCTCGGGAACTGACCTGGATCACCAAAAAGGGAATTTTGCGATTACGCTGCGTCATCTTGGGAACGCTGAGCGACCTTTTGGAAACTGATATTGTTGATAAGGACGAATACGACCTTGGCTTATTTCCTTGTGAAAATTTTGGCATGAAATTGGAAAGCCAAGTCTTATTAAGAGAGCTATATTGAAAGATGGACTAATGAATCTTACGTCATAATGCCTATCATTACATGCATCGTAAAAAATGACAATTAGTGATTAACCTTATACTTACATGGACGACATGCCTATTTAACACTTTATTTATTGATAAATTTAACAGGTATCGTAGCCATTACGAGTAAGGGTCGTATCAAGTAATTCACTGACCCTATACGAGTACCTAATACGTGTCAAATTATAAACAATAAATGAATCCCAAAATGTTTTGATCAAAAAAATACGTATAAAGGCGCACTAATAATTTTTAATACGAAACTAAGTTTAAAAACTTTAACTTTTTAACTGCAACACAGTCTAGGTCTTTAGTTCAGTCTTTAACTTATTTTGGACTTTAATTGGTGATCACTTTAACACCTTTGTACGATAGTAAGTACCTATTAGGTATACTGTGCTTTTGTAGAGTTATGTATTCAAATTATTAATCGGCATCATCATCATGTGAGTCGAAAGACGTCCACTGCTAGACATAGGCCTCCCCCAAAGCGCGCCACTCAGACCGATCTTGTGCCACCCGCATCCGCCGTACGCCTGCGATCTTTATACTTAGGGTCATCACTCCATTTTATTGGAGGCCTACCGACAGCTCGTCTCCCGGTTCGCGGACGCCATCCGAGAACTTTCTCGTCCCATTGTCCATCAGCCCTACGAGCAATATGCCCCGCTTTTAAAGCCTAGAGACGAATTAAGAATTGGACTTACGTTTCAGGCGTTTTAAATTCGAAAAGATGACTCCAAACGCCGACCCCGGCTTCATTTGTGGCCGCAAAAGAAACGGTATACGTAGTGTTTGGCCTCAATCTCTCTATAGTGAACTTCCTATCCAAGGACCAGGTTCTGTTTGAGTGGATAGTGGTAGAGTTATAGTCCTCACTAATGTCGTATTGAGCGACGTATCCCAGAACTGGAGGGCTGTCCATACTTTCTGGTCCTTCTATGTAGAATGTTAAAGACGTTGCAGTTGGGTTTCTGGATGTTACCTGAAATAAAAAAAACATAACAAATTATACAAGAAACTGCTTTAGTATTTACAAAGAATTATTGGTTTTCCAGTAACTTGGAGCTTCTCTTAGACCTTAGGTAAGTATGCCTCTAAAATCGTAGACTGATGGCATTATTCCTATGGATATCGACAACTTAAACGAATAATAGGTAAACGAAGTGTAAAATCTTTACCTACATTAAATGTAAAGATTATCGATATCCATAGGAAATAACATAAGTCTACGATTTCAGAGGCAGAGGTCATACGTATTAGACCTAGGCCTAACAGAATCTCCAAGTTTATTCTAGTCGATCAAGGTGACTATGGTGGAATCAGACACTTTAGTTTAATGCAAATCACGCCCGTAATTTTATTATATAATAAGTTCCGTGATAAAATCGACTTCTTCGACATGTCAAGGTTACAACATATGACGTAATACATATAGGTGTTTAGATAAACGATTATAATGTATAACAATGAACAAGGTTAAACGTTGAATGGTTAAAGGATAAACAACCACATCTGTTATATTTTTGCTAATGATTTCGAATTGGACAGATGAACACATGACAAAACAAAATCTGATTTTATTATTATAGTGGAATATACCACAAACTGTAGCACAAGAGTATAATTTTATGTAGACATGCAGGAATACAATTTTCCGAAATAAGTAACAAGAAAAATGAATCTGTTTTTTTGGTATGACGTTCGCAAAATGTCTGTTAAGGAGTTATGAAAATGAAATGAATGAAATGAACAAATATTTATTCGTGACAAACAAAGAAAACAGAACAGTGAGAGTCACGAATGGTCCCAACTCAGCTTATGCTGGCGTTACTATGCCAGCGCTGGTCTTCCGTTGGGGCCATTTTGGTGAAACCAAGGCAGACTAGGTACTCATATAAAAACAGAAGACGAAAAATATGTAAGAATAAATAATGAAATTCAATATACGAACAGCTTAAAAATAAATATATAATAAAAAGAAAGAACTGTAGAAAAAATATATATATTGACAACCGCCGAGTACGTACGAGAGACGCGCGTAACGTCTCGCACGATTTTTCGCTCGAGATGCCCGCCAACTGATTATGATCATCTAATTTCTCTAGATTTCTCAATGTCAAATAAAACGTTCTCAGTAGGTACATGTTTAGCAGATAAACCTCACATTTTTGACAGGACCCGGTGGAATGGCCTCTCTAAGGTGTATGAACTTCGTGGTGGTTCCGAATTCATTCATAGCTGTGCACTCGTACACCCCATACAGCGTATTCTTATCCACCGGTAGAGCCATGTAATGTTCGGAGGCATTGTTCAGCAGTCTCACGATAAACCGATTGGCTTCAACTTGCTGAGCCGTAGTCGTGTGCTGCTCTATTTCGTTACCCTGGAATCTAAAAGAGAAAGTTTTTTATACAGAAAATAATTGAAAAAATACCATCGCCTTACAATCTGTTTTCGGAATTTCAGATAAGAAAAGAAAACAAAAACATTATAGAATAGAATAGAATAGAATATAAAAGAATATCTTTATTTTGCTTAAAATGTAGTGTACAAGGTGTTATATTTCTGGTGTGTCATACATTTTGCCAGCATCTGGCATGCAAAAGCAATCATTAAAATCTTATACCTAACAATGATGTCTAAAATTTTTAACATAATAACCTGATAAAAATATATATTCGAGAACGTATTATTAAAAGCCTATTTACTTACACAAATTTTGTGACATATTATGTTGTACAGGCGACTGCAGTGTTTAATTTCTTTTTAATTACAAATAATGATGTAGTACACAGACTTTCTTACCATGAATATGGTTTACGTGTACATATTTTTTTAGTATCATGTGGATCCATCTCTATATACTATTCTAAGATAATAAATGCGAAAGTAACTCTGTCTGTCTGTCAACGCTTCACGCTTAAACCGCTGTACCGATTTAGATGAACTTCGGAATGGAGATAGTTGGAGTCCCGTGGAGATAGTAATACGTAGGCTACTTTATATCCGGAAAAAAACATGTTTCCCTCAGGAACGCTATAACCGAATTCCAAGCGGACAAAGCGACATAAACTAGTTTCGATAGGATATAATTTCAGAAACTACGTACTTCCATACAATTGTGGATGGTGGGTTGCTTTCATGCTCGCAACTCATGTTGACAGTCTTTCCGTCCCAACCCCATATGGTTTCAAAGTCATCTTTAAATTTTGGCTTGTAGAAGACGGTGAATTTGATTTCTTTGGCGACCGTGTCCACTGTAAGAAATCCATTGAAACTTGACTATAAGGTCCCGTGAGGAACTGTCAAAATTCGTTATATGAAAATTAAATTTACCGTCATTTGTAGCATTGCAGGAGTAAACGCCTTCATATCTTCTACTCACATTCATAAACGTAACGGTGAGCTTTGTCCCGTTTTCAATAGGAACCTTTTTGTAAATTATGCTAAAATTTCAAAAGAAATCAATAATAGTCTTTAAAGTATAAACAACCTTTTATATTAACAAAAAAGTGTAGTCAAAGACGAAAAATCTAGTAAAATTATGTTTTTTAGTGTTCCGAACCTCAAGAGGTAAAAATGGAACCCTTATAGGATCACTCGTGTGTCTGTCCGTCCGTCTGTCACATTCGATTGTCTCCGAAACTACTGGATCGATTAAGTTGAAATTTGGTACGTATATGTAAGTTTGTCACCCAAAGACGGACAAGTAACGAAAATAAATGAATTTTAAACATAGACTGTATTTTTGGGGGCTAAATTTGAAAAAATATGAATGAAGTTTTTAAAACTATATCGTGTGACATATCAAATGAAAGTACTTCTTATGAGGATCTCAAATATATATAGATTTTTCTTTTTTGGTCAATACTTTTCGAGTTATTTAAGAATTAAATAGACGAAAAATGAGCGTGTCCCCCCCCCCCCTTATCTCCAAAGCTACTGGACTAAAATTTTTGGAAAAAATACAGATTTAGTTATTGACCGATAGATTACAGGAAAATTATTAAGAAGTCCATGGTATTTGAAATCTATCATATAAAAGAGCTTATCATGTGCAACGGTTTGAAAATGACGTCATTGAAAATAATCAAGGGTTGGAACCCTCTCCACGCGAGTTTAACTCGCTTCTTGGCCGGTTTTATTTTATTGTCATTTGGACCTAAGGTATTTTATGACTTAAACACATTCCCTTTTTTAACAGCTCGTGTATATGTTTATATAATTATATCTCAGAATCCGCCTCATCAAATTGAAGTAATAGTAATTAACGTACATTTTACCATCGTTTTTCGTCTTCGACTAGCTTAGCCGAAGAATCCTATCACGAAGGAGCCTAGTCGAGAATATTTAAAAGAGATACAACGTTCGGACCACTGAAGATAACGAAATAGGAAAAAGTATCACAAAATTAATCAAACCCTTCCCATTATCGGATACTAACTACTAACCTGGTGTCATTTTCCAAACCCGCATCTTCATCGTACACGATTATAATGTTGGGCACAGATTCCCCGGCAGCTTCACACACCATGTTCGCAATCGATCCTTCAATAGCACTAACATTTTCATATTTTGTTATTACTGGTGGCACTTTTACCTGGTGAAATAAAAATATTGTTTTTTTTTATTTTTACAGAAATATACGAAAAAAATACCTAGTTTGCTTTTAACGTCGACTTCCAAAAGTACATACTATAAACTAATAGTAAGATATACTGACTCAGTCATTCAAAAGTTGAAAAGTAGGTAATTGCATTTTAGAAAGCTTCAAGTAGTTGTATATTTGTTATATTTGTATAATGTATCATTATATACCTGAATTGTAATGTTGCTCATTACACTGCCGACATAGTTAACTGCTACACATGCATACGTGCCGCCATCTTCTTTTTGTATATTATCAAATATAATTGAATTTACTTCCTGTCGCCACGTTGTATTGTATTCTGCTAACGGATTACCTCGCTAAATGACAAAATACATAATGTTAAGAAGATTAATGGTGTTTTATTCCCGTATCCAACACAGTGTCGTTCGAAGTGGGGAGCCTTGGGGAAGCTAGGCCCATATCCAACAGTGGACGTCTACCGGCTGACATGATGACGAGGATAAAGCAGCAGCTTGAACAAATTGCGTATTTTTATGAAATTTTATCGTCATGTTAGCCCATCAATAAATTAAGTATTCGAGATCAGGCAACATATTTGTAAGTTACGTATTTGACATTTTATTGATTTTTACAATTAAATAAATTCAATTTATCAATAAACATGTAAAAAAAAATTAAACTACTAATTTAACGGCAAAGCGTGTTATTTCTAATAGGTAATTAATATTATTAATGGACCCTTTTACTTGAGTCAAATTCGCATATTGCTTGTGATAATACAAAGTTATCAATTATATATTACCAAATCAGTAATTTTATTCCAGTAGTATTCAGGGTGCGGCGTGCCTTCCGCGATGCACTCCATAGTCAACTTAGTACCAGCCAGCACAACTGTGCCAGGATCAGGTTTGAAATCGGAAATGTGTGGCCATTCTGCAACCTACAACATGTGTCATGATGATATCGTCTATGTATTCATATACTACAAACTAGTTATGGTAGGCTAGAAAAAGAGTAATCACACAAGATTGAAATTAAGTTATCGCTATAAAATCCTTCTTGGTCACTGACTAGCGGTTAGCACTTTTATTTGACTATTTCGTTCTTTTGTGTTACGGTTTTAGGTATGAAAGGCTATATTATCCTCTGATGAATTTTCACAATAAAAAACCGGTGCAAGATTGCACCTTTTTTGTGATTATTTACTTACTTCTCTTAGCAATATGTAAGTACCTACTTTATATTAATTTTTCGTATTTTTTATACCTTTTGTTCGTTTCTTCATATTTATGATTTTCATTAAAACCCGAAGAAAGAATTAGTGCTTTGCTTTCATAGTCGTATATTTCGTCTAAAAATAATAAGTACCTTTCCTTTACAATTTCTGATTCTTTATAAAATGAAATTTATTTACCATCATTATTTAATATAGTACTAGAATAGTAATTTTATTAAAACTCGTCTTAACAAGAAACCAGTCCACATTAAGCGCAGTTAACGCGAATCGCAAGTACTAAATAGATCGAGATTACAAATAGCTTCGAAGTTACTGAGGATATTGCATTTTGATATCCTGCTATTAATTGAGAATTTGTGTCGTATAGTTTACTAGCATTAACATTTAGCTTACTTAGCTAAGTTTAATGCACCGAGTCAGAAACGACCAAGGAATCAACAAAGAAGGTACTTACTGTGCTAAAGATGGTTGATGTAAAAGAAGGTAGTTTCTACAACCACGTGACAAATAAAAACAGAAATAATGAAAGTCAACTCAACCCTTACACTTCATAAAAACGGCAATAAATATAAATACACAGTTTGCCATGATTATAGTAGCTATTAGAATAGGGCTATGAGTGCCTGCTTCCCTCATTGCCATAAAAAATTGCTCACGTAGGAATAGCAATGAAAACCTTAATAGGATACTACCGTTTCATGTTAATACATGCCTGTACTGTTATTTTTCTTTCAATCAGGTCAGCGGTAGCGATGTCAGTAGCTGTACATCTATATATTCCTCCATCGTCTTTGTTTGCATTTCTTACAACTAAGCCTTTGGCTGTTAAGTTATACTTATCGTCGCTATCTATCTGAAAAATAAGTTCATCTTTAATGATACCTACTCCTAAGACTATTCTTGGATCTTGTTTAAATGATGATCCATTTCAAATAAATATGAAATGCTTCATTTAAATTTTGTCTTTCTCCATCATACCTGTGTTTCAGTAGTTTCACTTATTAAATGCCACGTCATTAAGGGGTCTAAAGTACCTCGCGCCTCACAAGTGATCAGCGAGTCCTCGCCGATTACTACATGCTGACTGACATTTGTATTCACAAAGTAAAGGCTGTCTGAAACGAATAATACATTTTTTGTTTACTCTACTAACTTCTTCTTACATATATCTTACCTACTAATAGTTTTCATTTGTCTCTGATCTACGAATGAGTAGGTCTTTTAAGTATTATACACCCTACTTACCTATATCTATCAAAGGTAGCATGGAACTAATTACTCATTTATTTCCATGAAACTAATAATTATGCTTTGTTTTTTTTCTTTCTTAACAAAGTTCTTCTTTATTAATGTTTGATTTTAGATAACGGAAGTAATACTTGCAAGGCGACTTGAAAAAATTAAAAGGTATATATTAACATACTCACCATGTGCTTCAATGTTGTAAGACTTAGTATATTTAAGTCCTTCGTATATAGTCTCACAAGTGTACTGTCCCGACATCGACTGGCTCATGCTCTTTATGTTCAGACTAACATACTTTTCCTTGGCGAATACGCTCGTATATACTTTTGATTCTGTACCTGGTCTTATAAAAACAGTAATTTACTAAATGAGCATCGTTTTCAAAATATTGTTACTGCGTTTCTTAAAATTTACAACTCAATCAATTATATAAATTGGTTAGAAAATTTCACAGAATGTCACTTTGCTTTCATAATCGTCTTTCTTTTACATTAAAGTAGGTATATGCGTTGATACAAGCGTCATCATTTCGCTTATAGGTAAAACAAGCATGGATTTTAACTGCTATCATATTTTTATTTGAGTATTAGTGTTACATGTTCCCGTCCCGTTCATGTATTAGTGTTGGAAGCCGTGGTAGCCTTGTGGTTCGACCTACCGCCTCTCATGCAGAGGGTCGGGGGTTCGATTCCGGCTCGCACCTCTAAGTTTACTTAATGTGCGAAATTCAATTTGAATTTACCACTGAGCTTTTCGGTGAAGGAAAACATCGTGAGGAAACCTGCACGCATCTGCGAAGTAATTCAAAGATGTGTGTGAAGTCCCCAATCCGCACTGGGCCTGCGTGGGGACTATAGCCCAAGCCCTCTCGTGCTGAGAGGAGGCCTGTGCCCAGCAGTGGGACGCAAATAGGCTGCAGTAGTAGTAGTAGTAGTAGTTACATGTTCATACCTGTCTCGTACTCATCATTAGACACCTCCACCACTTGTAGTTTATCTTTGGGACCGATTACAAACCGATTGATGGGTTCAATCGCGTTAGTACTGTTAGAAACATAACTTGTTAATAAGATCCCCATAATACGTTACTTAAATTATAAAGGTCAAATGTTTCTCATCTTACCTGAATGGAGCAATTTCATGGCCTTGCGGATCTATCCATTTTATATGCTGAACAGAATATCCTTCCTTCTCGCAGTGACAGATCTTGAAGACACTTTCGCCTGTCTTGACTGGTTCAATGTCACCAGTGTAATTTTCCGAAAAACAAGCGAAGCATACTGCAAAAGAAAAAAAAACTATTTGTTTGCGTCAAATGGAACGATGTCTGTCGTTAAATTGAAACTTACTTAGGTGCAACTGAAGACATGTAAAATAACTTATAGTTACGGAGGACCAGCGTTAGATTTAAATGCCATTTCTCTCAGGTAAATGGCAAAAATAAAATGTCTGTTAACGTGTTACCGGGCGGATCTGTTCCAACATAGTATTTCTCCTTTTCTTTAAATTAAGAAGAAAGTTTATCGATTGGGTCACAAGTGCCACAATGAAATAATTACTTATTTATCATCATTAACAAAATCTTTTGGCTGAAATGATGATGATGATGATTAACAAAATAGTAATACCGGCCCACACGTCTTGAACTTATACTAAACGTGCTTAAACCAATATTAAGTTTCAAAACCTAAATAAATATTTGGATTTCTATACGACAGAGTTCAGATTGCTTGGATTTTTGATTCGCTTTAAAGGATAAGATTTAAAAAGTTTTCCGGGTCTTATTAAAGTTTGGCAGAACTTGGTCCTCATAGATTGTAATCAGACGTTCTAACCGCATAATGACAGCCTCAAGTTTTATAATATAAGTTCGGAGTTCTCTGTCGAACAATTTGGAGAAATTTCTAATGCGAACAGTTTTGCTGCTTTGAAGTATATACGAAGCTTATGGAAAAACTATAATAAATCTGCTCAAATTAATTTTTGTAATTTAAACATGTAAAGTTGAGTTCCGTGAAAAAAATCCAAGAATCACAAAGAAAAATCTATATAGATATCAAAAGGAAGTTAAAAGATCATCATCATCATCATCATTTCAGCCGATAGACGTCCACTGCTGGACATAGGCCTCCCCCAAGGCGCGCCACTCAGACCGGTCCTGTGCCACTCGCATCCACCGCGTTCCCGCGACCTTTACAAGGTCGTCACTCCATCTTGTTGGAGGCCTACCGACAGCTCGTCTACCGGTTAAAAGATACAAACCTAATATAGATCTCAAAGAGAATCTGTGTTAAGTATTTATTTTTCTATTAATAAAGTAGAGAGTACAGTTTTGGCTCATTAAGAACACAGTGAAAGAAAACATAAGATTTTTTTTTCGTAACACCAAAATAGTTTTTATATATTTCATAACTTTTTGATCCTTTAAAGGAAATACTTATCAGTGCCATAGATGTTGTTGTAGGTGTTGATTTTCTTAATATGTTATAAAGGAAAAAGGTTAAATATATAAATCCTTGTAACGAATACCTCTCCTTGCCGACTAACAGAGTAAGCCAATAAAGAAACCAAATCCTCACAAACACACAATGAAAGACCTTTAAGATATTAATGGTATTGGATTATTATTATTAATAAACTAACTGATAAATAAACACAGTATTTATTCAGTACCGTATATCAGTGACGTCCTATGAGTGTGTATGAGTCGGGAATAAGAAAATATTTATAGAATTCTATTTTACCATCGTAACAGGAAATAGACTAATTTACAAGCGAAATTTACGGACTGACATCACAGATCGTATTTACGAATTGGTAATTTTTAACGGGACCTAATAATTCTAGATAAAGTTTAACTCTAAGGCAGCAAGACGTTTCGAGATATTACATATGTGGACTGCTAAGTCATAATTATAGTGAAATTTGAAAAGAACACGTACTTTTACTACCTTTTACGGTTGGTATTCTTGGCTGGTACTAAATAGACGTTCCTATCTCACAAGTAAATATATAGGTAAGGTACATTACTGTATTTATGTTCAAACTTAGTATGAACTGAATTATCATTTCATTCCGAAGACGTCCACTGCTGGACTTATGCCTCCCCCAAGGCTCGCCACTCAAGGCGAGTAGCGCAGGACCGGTCTGATTGTGAACTTATTCAAAAAATAATTGGCACTATCAATGAGCTGTAAAACTGGGCAATACCAAACGCGGTCATAATCTCTTAAAATTGTTTCACTTATTGCGTCCTAAATTTAAAGAACCCGTAAAAAATCCCATACTCTTTGATTTCATGGCAGCCATTAAAGTTTAATAACGGTTTCCTGGAATTTGTAGGTTAATAGGCGAATTGGCGCTTGGAATTATGTCGTCCATAAAATGATCGTAACATGGCTCATAGCGGACGTGGTTCAATGTACGTTTTACAAGTAAAAAGGAATTTTCACTGAGTGAAGGTTGCATTTTACAAAGTTCAATATCGTTAATAAAAATATATAAATAGTTCGTCCGATAATTCGGACGAACTATTACGTAATCGTGACGAGATGTCGATGTAAACGAGAGATTAGAGTCGATATTATTAGTCGTAATGTACGCATCGGAATGTTGTGCCACAAAAGGGATGGATGAAAGTAAATTGCATGTATCTGAGATGCGCATGTTGAGATGGATTTTTGGAGTAATGAGAATGGACAAGATAAGGAATGAGTATATAAGGGGAAGTTTGAAAGTAGCAGTAGTGGAAAAATTGAGGAGCAACAGGTTGGCGTGGTATGGGCATGTTGTGAGGAGGGATGAAAGCCATATACTTAACGAAAAGAGTTATGAATATGAATGTGGATGGCTATAAAGGTAAAGGTAGACCAATAAAGGTATGGATGGATTGTGTGAAAGGGTGTGAACTCTGAGATGACGGCTGACAGAGAGAAATGGAAGAAAGGAACATCTTGTGCCGACCCCACGTAATGTGGGTGGGATAATGGTAAAGGAGATGATGATGATTACGATTTATCGTAATGTACCTAACATACCTAAGTTACAACTAATATTTGATAAGAATAAGAATCATTCATTTCATCCAACGTGAGGCAGATTATGTTAGTAAATATTACAGCTATGGACTATCCTAGTGTTAGTTAGTGACTTTATCCTACTATGAGAACACAATAACGAAAAAAAAATTAAATTATCTAATATGTAGTACTCGACTCTAAAAATAGAATTTAGTACCAAAATTTTGTAATTTTATGTTAGCTACTTTTTGGAGATAAAAATTAGTAAAACAAGTTAGTCACAGTCAAGTAGAGGAAATAAAAATTGAGATATCATATAAAAAGTTTTCTTATTTTATATTTACAGTTAATTGTGATGATGTGATGTGATGTAATCTCTCAAAGTATTATTAAAACATGTCTATGTCGTTGTATAATACTATAAAAACCTACACGTTTTAAAACGGAGGAAAAAACGTAAAAATTACAAGTATATAAATATCTCATGATTTTTAGAGATAAACAGTGTACAATAGTACATTACAGACGTAGGGTGGTGAATTCGTAAATGTCCCAGATCGCAGGATTCTGTGGCCCGAACCGAAGGTGAGGGCCATAAATATGCGATCTGGGGCTTTACGAATTACCGCCCGTGGTTTGTCAAAAGTTTTACATCTTGCCTTGGCCAAAAAGTGAGATTTTCTCTCCGCGTAGGGGGCAGAAAATCCCACTTTACGGCCAAGGGTGATGTAAATAATAAAACATTACAAATCAACCTTTTCTCACAAATTAAAGCTTTCATAAAAACAGCTGACTAAAAGGCCGAAAAACTTATCGAATTATGCTCGGAATGTTGATACATCCTGTGTATGCGTCACTTTAGAAGTGAATCAGACTTTTTCTCAAAATAACTGTAATGGCAAATTGAATAATGTAACATGATGACTATTGTTTGATGAATCTAAGAAACGCGTCTTGGACGTGTTTGAAATCATGTATCACAAAGGTTAAATAAATATGAGTTATAAAATGAAAAGATAGGTATATATCTTCGACTGATCGACTGCACACTAAGTCGTCCATATACATTTTAAACAATTCAGTTTTTCGGTATTGCAGCTAACGGTGTTTGTATGCAGATGAGTGTTTCTGTTATCGTAAGTCACAAACGCCGGTTTGTGCTCGAGATTTGGATCTTTCGAACTGTCGACATAATATTTAAACATATTTGTACTGTGCAACTACGAGTATAATTTACAAGTTGAATATTCTAAGTTCTACACCTAATAAACTCTTTTATTACCTTACTTACTATCTTAGTCTTCTTTCTTTAAATCTTCTTATATATAAAAATGAATTGCCGTGTGTTAGTCTGGCTAAGGCTCGAGAACTGCTGGACCGATTTGGATTCTTTTTTTGTTTTACTCCCCTTGATTTATGAAGGGTTAGTTTGAAGTTTGTGTCAAAGACGTTTAATCATATTTTCCATTCGCAAAACTCTAGCGAATCGAAGTCACAAACAACAAGTTGTAAATGTAGGTAAATAAGATCTTTGGCGTTTTCCATACCTCATCAGATATCGTCCCGTTTTCTTCAAAGGGTGAGTTGGGGTCAGGAGTCCTGATGTGTTTGTATCCTAATATAGTACGACACAATTAATGTAGTCCGCGGATTAAGCAATAACAGACTCCGCGTCAACGGCGTAACGGCTTGGCCTCGCGCCGTATTAGTTGTGTCGTTCTGTAGTATGAATGTGATGTTCCTATTGTCACTGTTTATTGTGTTTCACAAAGGTTTTTGACAACAACGGTTTACATATTTTTTTATTATTACTTAAAACAAATACTTTGTAAGTAAACTTCGTAGTATAGGTACCTACCTAATATTATGGTGCACATTTCTGTATAAGTAAGTACAGTTGCTTACGTCGTTTTTGTTTGAATGACAAATCCAAATCGTATAAAATATTTGACTACCTATACAATATACAAAAACGTTTAATAACGAGGAAGTAAATATTATGTATGATAAATACAGAAGCAAAAAATGCTTAAGCACTAACGTAGTTGCATAACAATCAACAACAACAACAATGCTCATACTTAACTGATTAATTTAACTTAACTTAAGATGACAAAAAATAAATAACCGCTACCAGGATGCAGTTGAAATAATTTGACTTTTTATTGATCTTGAATGTTAGTCAGTTCAAAGGTCAATAAGTAGTAATAACAACTTAGTCAATGGCCAGTTAATACCTAACATTGATTTCTTTGAACACAATATTGAATAAAACAAAACGATAACGATGATGACAATAATCTGATAAAACAAAACATTAGATATGTAACTAAGAATAAAAAATTAAATATTTTTCAAGCAATTAGCACCGCTGTATACAGTGGCGACTGAAATGGAATAACCCGTGCATTGCCAACACTTTAATAGAATACTGTAAGGTTCATGGCAAGATAGAGGGGTGCGAAGGATAAGGTTAACTGAAGAACAATCCTTTATTAAGTTAGTTAACAAGGTTTAAGGTGTGAGATAATTTTTACCGTCACAGTTATTTTCAGTTCCAAACAATCTTCAGGAGACGTGATGGTATTAGATAATATAGCAGTTTAAAATAAATTAATGAAATAAATTAATGTCCATTTTTTATTGCGATAGGTACGTCATACGTGTCCACTCACGCGCATGTACCTACATTATAACCGTTCTCGTGTTTTCAGGACTCAAAGCACACCACCATAGTGATATCATTTATAGTTTTGTAATCAAATAAAGCACTACACAACATAGAAGGCGCGCGGCGTAGTATTTAAGCAGTTGACACAGAGTTTATTATTGTTTAATCCGCGCGCCTTCTGAGTTGTGTAAACCTGTACCAAGTTCCCAGTTCCCAGATGTGCAACTTAATGGAGATGAAAAAGAATGAAGTTTTATCTAACATAAAATCATTTGGATACAAATATTTCAAATCTAAATTTATTTTGGTTTCAAGACTAATCATTGAGTGGTTTATATAGTCGGGAAACTAGAATATAGCTTTTATTGTGGTGGGAGTTTGTATTCCGGAGAAAAGTTTGAATCCCCGGGCGCAGCTATAGGTTCTTTCGATATTTAGAGTGGATGTCTCCTCATTGGCACCAGTTCTTCGTCTATGCCTACCTAATCAAGACTTCGCTTGGCAAATTGAGAGAATTGTTTAAGTGTGACTCGTCCAAGGAACTTACTGTCCAAGGTTGAATTAATTTCGGCGTCGCAAATGTCGCCAATATAATTTGGCACAACTATACAAAAAATATAAGTCAATAAAGACGAGTCAATTGTGTTAAGTGGGTTTTTGCAATGACTGTGGGGAAGTTTGAATCAAATGTGCTGACAACACATTGTTGAAAAACATTTAATATTGAGTTAATATTGACAGATAGAAAGAAACAGATTGGGTCAACCCCACGTAATGTAGGATAATGGTTAAGGAAATGATAATTATTGACAGATAGAGGTTAAGCTAAGTCTAGGCCTATTTTTCTTGAAACTGACTACCTACATAGAAACGTATTGAGAATTTAATTATCTATTACAATGCAGAAAATGTGATGATAGGTAATTACTTAATTAACCTGGATTTTTCGATTTCGAACATGAGATACATTCTTTAGTCACCTTTCATTTTTGATGCTATAGGTTATAGATAATACAAAGCAATATCACTTAATGAAACGGTGCAAATGAATTTTACGTAATTGAATCAAACGCGTTCAGCCTAACAAATTATGCGTTGACAATTCTAATTGCAATTAACGCCCTTTATTGACGTGATCGTCATATTACTCAATAGTCATTTTAGCTAATGAGCATAATTAAGTAATTAATAATCAACATTATTGGTTGAACTAATAGTAACCACTACAGTCATACAAGTAACTGGCCGCATAGGTAACAAACACGGAGTAAAAAAAACATGCCACTTTGGATTAAATATTAATATTATTATATATTAGCTTGAGCCCTGCTTCGCTGCCGGCGGCACTCTAGGTTAGGTTTTTATAATGTGTTTATATTTTATATTATTATTTGTATTTTACTTTTTATATTCATATTGTAAAAACCTAACTTAAGAAATTTAGAAGTCTTTTCGTCCAAATTACCGCAGTGTCTTAAGTCTAAAGTCTTCGACCAGTGTGTGTTGCCATCGGAACACAAGGCAGGCTGTATAAAATAATACGTAAATCTATACTACTACTAAGTATAATAAGTCTGTTTCCGTCTGTTTGATTGTAAGAGCTAATCTTCGGGAATACTGAAAAGACATGCATGCAATTTTCACTACTGGATACAACAGTATTGGTGGGTTTATCTGTTTCAAGCAAAAATTTTACAGTACCGAAGTTAAAAAAAACACACACGCAGGCCACAGCTAGTGTACTAAATTAGAAGTACCCAACTAATGATCATTCGAGACATGACAAGATTTCCCAGTTATCTTATTTTTTTTAATCGCTATTCAAACTGTACAAACTTTCCGTCCAGTTTCCAGTAGCACTTGAATAAAATTGCAGCTACAAGCAAGTACAAATAAAATCGATTTAAAGAAGAACATTTCCATTTCCACCCCAACTTATCGGTTCGTTAGTGGGAAAGCTTCGGAAACGTCCAGGATTTAATGTTATTTCTCCCAAGTGGAGGAATTAGCACATGGAAAGCATCCGGACCCCCTGCAATATTCCTCTACGGATGGATATACAAAAGTAGATTGGTAAACAACGATTGATCTTGTTTTGAGTGCATTTTTTATTTTAGAAGCTATTTTGGTCTAACTCAGAAGCTTGCTCAGCTTTCCATATCTACTTGTAGGTAAGTAAGTACATTGCACTGGCTAGAAATAATATCTTGAAAATGTCCAATAACAAACAACGATTATTGTATTACTCCCGTGTGTGATTATTATTAGAAGAAAAAAAACAACAAGATACTTCACATATCCTCTTGTGTTCTGCTTTTTATTATATACACACCTCAATGTGCTTCTATATCACTTACTACTACTTTTCAATCATTGAGCCTCCAGCTAGTTACGTTTATTGAAATACATACATACATACATAATATCACGCCTTTTTCCCATAGGGGTAGGCAGAGACCACTTCTTTCCATTTGCTACGACTCTTGCATACTTCTCTCGCTTCTTCAACTTTCATCCCGTTCCGCATACATGCTCGTCGGTTTAAAGTACTTTTGACCTGGCCTTTAATCAGATTGTCCTGAATTTGATCCAAGAACATTCGCCTCGGTCTTCCTCTTCCAGCACCTCCATTCACACTAGCCATATAAATACTTTTTGTCAGTCTTCTCTCATTCATCCTTTCCATATGACCAAACCAATATAGCATACCTTTTTCTATTTTTGTCACTACATCCTCTTTCACACCACACCGCTCCCTTATCACGCTATTCCTTACCCTATCACTCAATTTAACATTTGCAATATTCCGCAATGCTCTCATTTCTACAGCATTGATTTTACTTTCGTGCTTCTTCTGCCATACCCAACTTTCACTACCATACATAAGTGTCGGCACTAGCACACCTCTATGTGCAGCCACTCGAGCCTTTGCCGAGACTTTGTGGCTAGTCATAAAAGCATGCAATGCCCCATTTATTGAATTTTTTATTGAAATGCTGGATTTAATTTAAGAGGGTTTACTCCGAAAGTTGGCAACGTCGCAAATAGCTGTCAAACATTTCGCTGTTTTCATAAATTTCTGAATATTACTGAATGAAAACATGAATTATCGCTCTATGGTTGAACAAAATATTAAGTATGGATTGCAACAATTATTATAGGAACACGAAATTTTTATGATTATGGAAGTACTATCTTTTGAAAACTTTCCATCGCATTTTAATGTAAACTTATCATTTGAATGCCTAACCAACAAATATAAAACGAGACGCGTCATTCATCCATAGAATGATAACTTATTTTTTAATTCAATAATATTGAGAAATTAATAAAAACAGCGAAACATTTGACAGCTATATGCGACGTTGTCAACTTTCGGGATAAGCCCTCTTAAATACGGTTTATGGACTTCTCGTAAGTTCAACTGAAGACTTAGTATAGTTTCTGATATCTTAACGAGAGGTTCCATTAGAATAAAACCCATTCCCTCCTTTAAATGCCAATGACCTGTGAATCCGATACAAATATCTCTTTATTATTGATCCCTTCATTGTTTCGTTTTGCCTATCAACCCAATAGTGATAGTCACACTTTACTCTTAATAAATATAATGGTTTCGAATTTCTTATTCGTAGTGCGCCCCGCATCTACTCAATACGTTCACGGCCAGTCTACTTGACCTGATCTATTCGTTCCAAATCAAAGCCAAAATGGATGTAGCTACGTATGGTTTTGTCCAGATGTATTATAGTGAAATAAACATGATCATTTCGCAAACGTTTAAACTGGTGCCTACCGCTTCCTTCTATCATCGAACCTCTCGTCATCGGCAATGTGTTCATGCCTATTTTCTTGAGACATTACGCTCATCTACGCGTCGGTTCTCTAGAACGTTTTTAGCGCGTACTATAGGCATTTGGAATGAACTCCCTGCTGAAATTTTCCCACTGCGCTACAATATGGGATAACCACTAACCACTTTCCATCAGGTGGGCCGTCTGCCTGTTTGTCCGTCTATAATAATAATAATAAAACGTTCTCCAATGAACTGACGACATAGAATTATTTAATTTTGTTCCGTGTAACTAATTGGAAACGAAACGTCTTGTTTACTTTGTGAAATGTTGTGGACTAACTTGGTGGCTCTTCTACAGATATCATGAAATCTTGAGCGTTTATTGAGGTGACATAAAATATTGTCATTGTTACGGCGTGCGTGCGTCTCACTCTTCCAATTAGGCTCTATTAGGCCCATTTCTTGTTATATATATATACATCATAATTTTGTCTCTGGATTTGGAAATATTACGTAAGGCTGCTTTTTTTCAAATTGAGAAAATGATTGTCATGAACTGTTGTGTATAATTATATTACTATTTTTAAACTACCATATATTTTTATTTGGTTTATTTTAACTTTGTAGATTGATCACAAAATATAACGGGTCCTTGGTATAATTTAATACTTAGGTATACTCGTAGGTCTGGTATGCAATGGCAAATATATATACTTAATTTAAATTACTTAGAAAAAATGTTTTATGCATTTTTGCTTGGGAAAAAGAACAAGTCAGGTAGGTACTTAATTTTGTTTAGATACAACGATTATCTTCTGTCACAGTCTAATAACATCTAACAGATGCATTTTAAACGCAACATTGTTTACTGATAGCCCATAATCCGAGGCGAGATCAAACCGATTTAATAATCATTTAAATCACATATCTTAACATTTAAACTGATCAAACGCTCCGAACCTTAATTCTCAAACTGTTCTGAGCCAAGTATAAATTATTCATAGCTTCCAGAACAAAGATTTAACCTCGTAACGACTTCACTAATCCAAAGCTTAATCTAGCGTTTGAAATACAGCCGGAGACCCGCGACCTAATTGTGATTGGCGATTGGTATGACGATACCTATTACGAGGACATGTAATCGAGATCTTCATACAGTACAACACAACTATATATGGCGCACAGAAAAGCACATTGCGACAAAGTATATTAGGTATTTTAATTTGTAAGCTACTATTAAGGTGTAACCAAATCCGCACTGGACCCGCGTGGGGACTATAGCCCAACCCTCTCGTGATGAGAGGAGGCCAGTGCCCAACAGTGGGCCGTAAATAGGCTGTTGTAGTATTAAGGTGTGTTGTGCTATACCAATATAGATACTGGTCAAGTCAAAAGATAGAGCTAATTAGATAATCACGGGAGAGGCCTTTTTCCCAGCAGTGGGACATTCAAAGAGACTAGGAAAAGGACTAATGGCCATTCACAATTCGCCCGGGTTATAAGAGTGGCTTATACAGCTTATACAGTATATGCAGCACGCGTATTGTTAATTTTGGTACATAAACTGTTAATTAAGGCCACACATTGCACAGCTAGACCGTGACGCGGCGGTTATTCTCGTTGTATGTAGATTGACGTTGATTAAAGCAATGTCAAACAATACGGACAAGTTTTGAAGTTATGTCATGATAGGTATTATGGATAGATACGTACTTATGTAAATATATAAAATGCAAAAGGACTGACTGACTGATCTATCAACATACAGCTTATTAAACTAAAAGATGGATGGGACTGAAATTTGGCACACTTACTGTAACGTAGACATCCGCTGAGAATTAAAACTACGAGAAAGGAAATAGACTACTTTGTATCCCGAAAAACGCATAGTTCTCGAAGGAACGCCCTAACCAAATTCCACGCAGACGAAGTCGCGGGAAAAAGCTAAAGAATTGTCCGGGTTAAATTTCAACAGATTCATGACTATGAACCTTGATTAATTTTACTTAGACTAATAAGAAAACTGATCTCAACAAACCACTACTTACCAAGAGGAAAATAGCTATTAAAGGGAACAAAACCAGGACTAGGCACATATCTTTTTCATGTAAAAAAAGAATCTTTTTAATCAATATTATACAAGAATAGTATTGTGTGTTTGTGTCATTATCACGGATAGTTGTGCCCATGCAGCGACTCCGTCTGGGTGGAATATAAAATTTCCGATAACTTTACATTTCGACATCCGATTTTATAGCGATATCCGACATGTAGCTCCAAATGATGCTCTATCTACCCTTAAAAACTGCATTCAAATCGGTTCAGTCGTTCCGGAGGTTAACTCTAACAAGCAGAGTCTCTCTCTAAGATCAGATGGACGGAAAGAAAGAGAAAAATTACCCTTCTATTATAGTATAGATTAGCTGTATAATCAAAGGTGTTTATTTATTTATTACCTACTGTGAGTTTATGTTGCATTCGACAAATCATACAAACTCGTATACTCGTACACGGTTTTGTACACTGTCTTATATTAGTGTGCAGATTCGATTCCTTTTGTATAGCGTGGCGCGGGTGTGGTCAGGGTAGGCTACCACGGCTTAATTTTAACGCTCACATTAAACGTTTCAATCAGCGGAAAGCTCTGTTTACACATAAATAGATTTCAGGCGTCACGTGAGCTTGTTAATTATCTGCTTACCCGCTAATTGGGGCGTGAACTTGAGCTTTCAAAGCCATTAAGGCCATTGAATACCAAAATAACAAGGTAACGAAGTTAATATTACACTTACAGTATAGGGGAGGAGGTAATAAAGTGGAAAATTTCTATTGTAATTATTTAACTTGAGGTCCACTGATGTGAAAACCAAGGTGGATTCGAGTCATTATGTAAATAATGAGAAAAAGATTACAGAAGAAACAGTTCTTTACGAAAGATGATCAAAATATACGACGGATCTGACAGTACGGAAACAATTATTAACAAATATTAACCTAATTTATTAAAGTCCATATCCTCGTAACTACGATCTTTACGTTACGCAAAATTGCAGTATTTTACCATGCGTTCCGTAACAAAGAAAAATAAATAAACATAGCAGTAATATACAGAACAAATAATAATACAAGCTGCCTGTCCCTTCTACCAACACGGATCCAGAGCATTTGACCTCATCAACCAATTGAATACATTTAGTACGCGGAGTGTTTTCGGGGATAATAAGATCTTTGCACTGTAAGTATAACCTTGGTTAAGTTAAAAGATTGGATACAAATAAAATTAAACACGGAATAAAATGTGAAACACGGAAGTAAACTGAACAAGGTACTTACGCTAAACGCTTCGAAATTCTTTGCCTTTTATTTCGGTCCTCGCTCAAAGATTTTTAGATCGTGAGAAAATTTTGTTCTCTAAACGCGGTTTGCTGGGATAATGTTACCTCTTTGACCTAGATCTATGAGGCCACTACTAGATCTACGATAGTTAAAATTAAATTAACTCTGAATGCATTTCCTAAGTAGGTATCTAGAGGTTTGACGGCTAGAGCCCTTTTGAAAATGGAATGGAAACAATTGACAGTTTCTTGGTTTCTGATTGCTACCAAAATAAACTGTTATTCTTCTTGTTTGTAAATAACAAACAACGTTTCAAAATAGTAACTTTCAGGTAATATTAGTGGATTAGGTTTATGGTTTCATACTACTTCAAGCCGTGGTGACCTAGTGGTTCGACCTATCGCCTCTCATAAGCAGACTCGATCCTCTAAGTTAACTTATGTGCGAAATTCAATTTGAATTTACCACTGAGCTTTTCGGTGAAGGAAAACATCGTGAGGAAACCTGTACGCATCTGCGAAGTAATTGAAAGATGTGTGTGAAGTCCCCAATCCGCACTGGGCCTGCGTGGGGACTATAGCCCAACCCTCTCATGATGAGAGGAGGCCTGTGCCCAGCAGTGGGACGCAAATAGGTTGAAGTAGATAGAACTACTTCAATATTGATCAATAATTGAA
Source organism: Aethes cnicana (assembly GCA_963971205.1). Classification (NCBI taxonomy): domain Eukaryota; kingdom Metazoa; phylum Arthropoda; class Insecta; order Lepidoptera; family Tortricidae; genus Aethes; species Aethes cnicana. The sequence continues at coordinate 8,631,620 of OZ020284.1, forward strand.
ACTACGTTACGCGTCGCCAGTATAATCCGTGTTTATTTTACCTCCATCATAATAATGATGTCTAGTCTCGAAAATTACTCAATTTGTCTCCGGAAGTCACAGATCATCTAAGCACAATCATCTTGCATTTAAACGAAACCTGTAGGCTACAGAACAATCGTTTGACACGAATAGCGTTCGTAATTCAGAGCGAACTAACGAGCTCAAATGGCTGGTGACCGCATCCAATACTATTGGGTTACGGTTTAATAAGTAAGAATCTAAACAGTGCAGAGGGTATTATTATTATTATTATAGGTAGGTACACTTTTGAATGGTCATGTAGAGTGTATCAGAGTACGGCTTTTTATTTGGCGTGAAAGCTTATTCTCGAATTAGCTTCAGGTTCCACGGATATCCTTGTATTTTGCGTCGCCGTTACAATACAATACACAATAAAAATATTTATTAACAATGCCAAGTTACATGTCATTTAGTACCAATAGAACGAGAACATTTCTATATAAAGCCATGTATATATATGTATATACATCAATTTATGTTACATTTATATTAATTATTATTTAAGATCTCGTAAAACTCGCCCACTGTGTAAAAGCTGTGTTCAAGTAGCCACTAGCGCATTCTGATTTTGAGAACCGCGGTGGAAGTTGAATCCATCCTGATTGTGTCTGGTAACAAAGACTCCCGTCAAGCTCTCTCTCTCTCTCTTTACATCTGTCATCGTTTGCCATAGACTGGTAGTGGTAGCCTCTTTTCTTTTTCGGTTTTTCGCCGGTTGTACCTCATGATGATAAGATAGCTAACTCGAACAGGGAAATCGCTAACATCGGCCATTCTAAGTTTTTCCCCAGTGCGCAGCATGTCCTCTTGATGTGAAGCTTCAAGTCATCAATTCAATTCTAATAGTTATTCCACCATAGAATCTCCGTATGTGGTGAATTCTGCTTATATTTTAGGCTTAAAACCCATTTTCTTGAGCAATTCTGTTGGTACAAAGTCTGAAGTAACGTAGCTACCTAGTTTGTTTTTTCTTCATCTTCACTATCCAAAGGTTGTCTGGTATGGATCGCTATTAAGCGATAAGACCGCCGTATGCCATACCTTTTTGTGTAATTACATTATGTCTGTACTGTTCCTTGATTGTGTGGTGTTCAATAAAGTATATTGTATTGTAACGTAGACCCCAATGAAAAAGGACATAGAAATTCTTCTTCTCCTTTATACTTATTTTTATATTTATTTATGTACCATTGCAAGTAATTATGTATTATACTATAAGTAGTTAATTTATATGTATTATTAGTTGTCGTTTGCTGTCGCTCTCCACTCACTAAGGCCTCCCTGAAAACCAGCGTCGCGGCGCTCCGTGCCACGGCACATGCTGAGAGGAGGACCTTTTTGTGTCACCTTTCGGCAGCATTGTATAGTCTTAAGATTTATCATTATTGTACCTAGTATAAGTTGCTGGTGGTGTCTTTTGTGATATAATAAATGATTTCTATTTCTATTATATTCTATTTAAATATCGAGTATTCAAACAAGATCGCTAGTGAAAAACGAGTTTGAAATCTACATTGTCAACCGTGCCCGGTTCCACAATCATCTACAAAACTTTTAATTTACACTCTCTCTTGTTCGTACACTCGGTGTGTATCGTTATGTGAACCATGAGCTTACTCTATTCTCTTCTCAACCTGCATCTTTGCTGAAATTATATCAGTAGCGCCACCATAAGCACAACACTTTTGAACTAATTTTCAAATACCAATGTTAGAGATCGCTAAGAGGTGTAAACCATTTGGCAAAGAGAGGATTGTGTTTGGTTGAATAAATAAAAACGTTTATTTACTCTACCATAAATAATCGCTTCGCTGTGTGTTATAAATGTAAATGGAAAATTTCAATAACTTCCCACATAGTTTTACAAAAGAGCCATTATCTAAAATTCTTAATTCAATTTATTCAGCAATACAGGCACTTTTCCACTTCAGCAATCGTAGTAGCGCTTGTAAGCTCATTACTGAGAACAAGAAAAAACAAATTCTTCAAACATACCTAGCTACAAACTTTCTTCGAAAATGTATATCCATACTAATATTATAAATGCGAAAGTAACTCTGTCTGGTACCTTTTCACGCTTCAACCGCTGGACCGATTTGGATGAAATTTGGTATTGAGATAGTTGAAGTCCCGGGAAGGACATAGGCTACTTTTAACCCGGAATAGCGTATGGTTCCCGCAGGAACGCGATAACCGAATTCTACGCGGGCGAAGTCGGTGGCCAACTTCCATCCGTCCATGCACGACAGCCTTTTTACGTCCCACTGCTGGGCACAGACCTGCTCTCATCATGAGAGGGCTTGGACTATTAGTCCCCACGTGGGCCCATGTGCGGATTGGGGACTTCACACACATCCTTCAATTACTTCGCAAATGGTTCACGATGTTTTCCTTCACAGAAAAGCTCAGAGGTCAATTCAAATTGAATTTCGCACACAAGTTACCTCAGAGGTTGTGCGAGCTGAATTCGAACTCCCCATCCCCTCTGCATGCGAGGTGGAGGTCGAACCAATAGGCCACCACGGCGGCCGTTCCTATACCCAGCTCAGCCGTCACTGTTACTCGTGCAATGAGTGAAAGAGAAAGCGCTACGCACAGAACGCCCGATTTAGTCAGTATTTAACGCGTATTTTAATATCTATAAAAATACCGTCTAGAAACATGGCATTTATAAAGCTGTCAATGTTTGCATATAATATTGATAATTTTCTGTTATATTTAGTTTTACACTGTTTGATACCTATAATAAACTGGAGTAAAGTTGGATTAAAGGTCCGAGTTAGAGGTTACTTTGGAATTAAATTGTATCGAGCGAAGTTTCGTAAAACCTGTAACAAAAGCTATCAATGTAAGGATGATATAATTAAATATAACATATGTTTTTTTCATATTTTTAACCTTTAACATTTCTTAGAAAAGTATGATCTTACATGAGCAATTTGACAATGCTGGGTCAGTGAACGGCCTTAAACGACTTGCATATTTATGTATGTGGTCGAAATTGCGTATAAAGAAAAATCGCTTACATATTTAATAGCAGGGTACAAAAAATATGCAGTAGGCGCATATTTATCCGCTATCCAAAGCAATAACGATCAACCAGTAATCACTCGAGAACCTGTTTAGTATATAATCGATATTACAGTGCAAGTGAACGGTGTGTGGGCGAAGTCGAATAAGCAAATAAAGAAATTAAAATCTTTAATCCTACAAGTACCTATAAATAAATTTAGCCTTATACTTGGGATCTTTGAGCTTTTTGAATAAATTATAGTATCTTTTCTAAAGGATATTTTGCCAAGATTTGTGTGAGACGCAAAAGAAATACAGATATGAAAAAGTATGTCTAAAGGTTCAAAAGTCTATGTTTGTTTTTTTAGATGTGATTATTTACCGAACGATATACAATTTCAGCTAATCGATCACGTGATTGACGCCCGAAATTTTTCAGATCAAAAGATTTAGAGCTGCTAACAAACTAATACATATACCTAACTATACGCACACGTCTAAAATGTGTTTTTTCTAGAACTTGACAAATCAACATATTACTCGTGAAACTTTTTAATTCATATCGGGAACAAAGTAGGTACTACTTCTTAAGAGATGTGCTACATCGAACATAGTTTTAGTAAATGATCGGGATATGTATACCCAGTAAAATTATTTTTTATTTTATTAACGGTCATGACAGATGTTTTTTATACCTGCTGCTAAATACATACTGCTCACAAATCTGATGAAAACGTAGAAAAAAGGCTTGATATAAACATGTTAATTATAATGATAAGCGAGCACATATTATTATGTTTTGTCTGATTTACAAATATCAAACGAAATAGGATAAAAGAAAATGACGTGGATATAAAAAATGCCACATTTGCGCCCCCCCCCCCCCCTCCCCTAAGCTCGCAGGAACCTGTCAAAAGGTTTATCCGCACTGTCAAGTTAAGACACTATTTCGATTCGTCTGCTTCGGCAGATAACTGTCAATTTGTCAATGAAATTGACATTTGAAACGAAATTGCAGGTGCGGAGTGTACCTATTCACTGAGTTTCGTTTTTGAGTGGAAATAAAGTAAATATTATTTGGCGTATTTTGATCATTGGAAAAGATTGCTTAACACCTCTTACGGAGCTCTCGCTTCAGCCTTACGACAGATTAATGAATTATATTTACTTACGGCGTCCTAGTTTTATACCTAGTTTACTTTTAAACTAATCAAACGAAAAAATATTCAAAATACAACTATATTTGCCAGTGCAGTTAGATATATCAGTTCAAAAACTCTTCTTAATTGCGTTATTATGTCTTATTTGAAAAGGACAGCGGCAACATCGTCATTAAAACAATTAACAACACGAACAGAAATCAAAGGGAACCGCTAATAACAGTTTGATTAAGATAAATAGGCGCAAGAATCCCACAACCGACTTTAAAACTTCTCAGTTAAACATTAATTAACATTATACTAAGCTTTAAATTAAAATAACAATGTTGAAATGTAAATAAAATAAACAATAAACTCACCTTTTACCGAACTAATTACAAAAACCGCAATGAAAACATTAAATCCTTTCTTGGTAATCATTTTAACATGAAAGCGACGAACTCAACCACAAAAAAAAACAAAGCGAACTGGCTGGTTACAAAAAACTATGACACATTCTATACTTTCGCGCCTTTTTCATTCAAATGCGTTCGAATTTCGAAAAGGAGTGCGTACCGAAACGTTAAGTTACGTGGTGATCTCTTGATGCGTGGCCTAGCGCGACTGACGTTTGTTGCTTGTGCTTGAGCGACACGGTTCGAAATAGGACGTATTTTGTAGCGTAAACATCACGCTTATTTTTAGAGACGGCAAAATTATACGGCACAGTAGCGTTATGTCGTTGGTTGCAATGATGTACTTAGTTTAAGAACAGAATTTTTATAGCGCTTGTTAAATTCAAGGAATACGAGCTTTATTAAGCTTGTTTAATTTTGTAAGTTTTATTAAACTGTATCTTTACCGCTAATAACGAGGAAGCGGGATCCTTGTTAAGCTTGTTTATTTATTTACGTTTATAAAATTGTTTAAGCATTTTTTTAACCAACTGAATTAAGTAATTTTAATTCTCCTATTCCCATTTTATAATTTTCTTTTGTTGGCTATTTTTAAGTACAGCGAGGGGCTATCAATTCCAAAGTGCTTCTTCCCTGCTCAAATAAATCGCATCTTGTTACCGAAAAGAATGGTTCTAATGGTACCAAGAAGGGATAAACCTCAGAAGGGGTAACACAATAGATGCAACGTTGCTTAATCATTTGTTTGTGCAAACTTGAGATTAATCGCTCATCATATTTTGAACGCTGTTTCCTGACGTTGCATTTAATTTTGGTAGTACCTACGCCGAAACTGACGGGTTATGCGTTACCTACTTATTTAAATAAAGAAATATATACCTGATTCAAAAATGCGACCTGAAACTCCTGCAAGGAAATAATTTTGTTAGATTGAAATAATTTATGCAACCTTTGAAAATATGATCTTCATTAACCCAATGAACAGACACTCTACACAAAACTGTCACAACCCACGAGTTTACACAGGACACATAAAGACACTTGACCCAATTGCCTACAATAATACCAAACGAAAGGGAAAAGTTGATTATTCGTAAGCGCCATGCACCTTTTTCTTTTCTAAGGAAAACATTCCCTTTTCAGCTGCGTTTAGCCATCTCACCCTACGACAACGCAAGCGCCCCGAGCGGCCAAACATTGTGACGTGCCCTTCTGGGCTCACATTGGCGTATTTGCATTGATCACTAAGACATTGGTGCCTTATGGAATATTAGAACGGAATATTTTTGTAGTTGACATTTAGTAAATAAGTAGGTACTAACACAAAAACATTATAATATAGGTATTAGGCAGGCGCGGTCCCAGACAAAGATTTTGGGGGGGTCACGGGTCCCATAATTGGTAAAAGGACCATTTTTTCTATGGGACGTGTCCGGTTTTGCTGGGGGTCATGACCCCCACGACCCCCTCCTCTAGAACCGCCGCTGGTACTGGTAATCATCAGGTATACCTAATAACAGAAAATATGATTTTGTAGCATCACAGACTACTAAGATATACTTATTACATAGCATCAACGAATATTATACTATCCACCACCGATTGGACATGGGTAACACCTTTATTAACTAAGATCACCGGGAACAGTCGAACTTTTTCATTTGACAGTTCTATTTTGCCTAGTGAATAAAGTACAGCCAGCCGTTTTGACGAATAAAAAGGAGCCTACAAAATAAAATTAGCAACGTGCGTGCGTACGCATGGCTATTTAAGTATGCTGGCGGATTTAGGCGCAAAATGTGAAATCCATGGAGGTAATACATCCGGAGCGAATAGTGTTAATTTCGAAACAATAAAAATATAAAAATATCTCTCGTCATAATCTATATATATAAAACAAGAAACTGACTGACTTACTGACAGACTGATCGATCAACGCAGAGCCGAAACTACTGGCCGTAGACCTGAAATTTGGCGTGCAGGTTCCTTAAGGAACGTAGGGGAGCACTAAGAGAGGATTTTCCGAAATTCCCACGGGAAAAAAACGGGATTTTTCATTTTAATATTTCTGCGCATACGAAGTTGCTGGGAAAAGCTAGTGTTAGATAAAGAGAGAGACAAGCCTTCACCTCCGCTCACTCCCGCGCACTTGGCCTGGAACGGGCTCCGGTTATAGGTAAGTACTATAATATGTATGTTACCGTCATACGTATTTTGTTGCCTTTTCTAAGCCATAATCTTAAGATAACCTTTTTTTGTTCTCAGTGGTGTCAGAAAAAAATAACAATGCTTGCGTGACTGTGAAAACATAAACAATGATTAACTACGAGTAACTACTTATTAATTGTAAAATTGTTGTTAGAAATCTTTCTTTTACCTTTTTAAGTGGACTTCTCTTAGTTCAATTTAAATGGCATTATTTGTCAATTGTCATTTTTGCTTACTGGTCACTATCAGCTCTTCGACCAAAACCTAATTCTGAAGAGAAACATAACACAAAACTCATCAAAAGATTTTTTGATTCGTCATGCATAAAAATAAAAATTAGGTACTAATCATTAACACCTACCTAAGCTAAGTCCCTGGCACCATTCGAGACGGCACCCCAATGCAGGTGTCTATAGGCAGAATGTTAATAACATCATCGGTTATATCATCACTTTCCATCAGGTGAGAAAGTGGCCAAATTCGATAATTAAGCATACATGTTTCAAATAAAATGTTTCATTTTTAACGATGTTTACCTGCTTTTAAATATCTCATTCGAATCAACACCAGCGATTCCGTTGTAAGATAAAGGAAAATTTGTTTACACGACAGATTACTTTGTAAACATGTTATTTGCCGTCTATTCTACGAACAGAAATAATCTATTTTTAAAGTCTTTGTCCGATACATGGTGTGGTTGGGAACACCATGAACGAGCTATTTATACTTTTCTATGGAATAAGTCTAATAACGACAACTTTTTTCCTTAGTCTATCAGGAAGATTATTGAAAAGTATTGGACACGTATTTTTACTTTTTTCACGTAATCAAACTTATACGGAGATAATATATTATATTGAGTTGAAATGTCGCGTGACGTCGCGGTTAGGTACGATTTATACCTAACGGTGACGTAGTTAGCCCCCACTCTCTAACTTTAATACGTTTTAACTTAGTCATTCTTTGTCAATTTAATAAAACAAAAAATACGTGTCTAATATTTTTTTATTGCCTGACTGACGGACTAATTAGAATTTCGATTTCTTCACTCTGTCGTCATCCCTATTACTAGTATCGCTAGAATTAAAGTGCTTGAAAGACATTTCGATTACGCCTAAGTCGCTGTAGCTACCTGAAAATCCGGGAACTGTTATAAGTAAATAATACTTTTAAGTTTTATTTTTATTTAGTATACCTACTTTGTGCCACTGCAGGCCAAAAAATGCTGCAAATGATGTTAAAATATGAAAATCGGTACGGTATTGATTGATCCATATAAATCAATTTGACCCGTAGCACCAACAAAAGAAAAAAAAAGTAGGGAAGTTACGCGCGCCGTAATCATTTTTTGTATGGGATGAAAAGAAACTGAAACTTATCGTGTGTGGTATCAAATGTAAGGGCTTTTTGAGTCAGTTGTAAAAATATATTATCATTACATTTCAGTCACGTGTTTTAAATTAAAATTAAAATCATTTTCAAAACATACCTACCACGTTTGGGCTCCTCCAGATACGATACCGCTGAATATTTTTTTGTAAGGCATACCTCAAGTGGTACCTAATATCGTTATGTCTATAATATCCACTATCTTTTATAAATCTATTTTTATTTGTTTATTTTATTCCGGATAACTTGATTACAGAGGTTAAATGACTAAAATTAAGTCCGCACTTATGAACCTGACGGTGACCGTACTGTTTTACTCTAACATTAATTTAGAAACTGAATAGATTCCCTCAATGTCAGTTCAATACGAATAATACGCCTATTAGCCAACATATGTGCAGCCCGAAATTATATTTCGCTGGATCTTTGTCCTTAAAATTGACCATTACTTATTGGAATTACTATTGTCGTTATGTCGTCTGTAAGGCAATTAGTGATGTTAGTTTTAATAGTTATTTTAGGTATTATGGTTACAAATAAGCAAAGCACCTTTGTTTTACGCAATAATTCCTGCTAGGTGTAATGCCAACAAGTGGTCAGTGTCCTAAAAAAAGGAAAGGAAAGGAAGATCGCGGGAATCCGGTGGAAACAAGTAGCATAAGACCGGTCTGAGTGGCGAGCCTTGGAGGAGGCCTATGTCCAGCAGTGGACATCTTTCGGCTGACATGATGATGATAGATAAGTGATGAGTTATGGTAGATAAGTGTTATAATTTTTTTACTAATATCAATATATTTCGCCACATAAAATATTAACGTAAATGAAAATATAATCACTATTGTAGAGCCTTTTTTACCTTTCAGAGCTGAATGGCATTACCGAATTGGTTGATCGGCGTGTAAAACTGTAAATAAAAATCCTTATTATTTTGTCTTCCCTTTTCTACAGAGCGATCAGGTACTACCGAGCTCCACAAAGAATCTCGTCGGAGCACGTCGAAAATAACTCGTCAACTTCCTATGGAGTGAAGTTTTTGCCAAAAGTTCTCTATAAGCGTATTTTCTCGACGAAGAACGTGCCATTTGCAAAAATATTTTTTGATTAAATGCCTTACCTACGTATTTGAACTGGCAAAATCGCCGTTTCGTCGAGCACCACTTCTATATGCATATTACACGCACGACTATCTAGGTGCCAGAGATCACCATATGTACAATAAAACACCTTCAACTCTTGCAAACCCATATATGTTCAAAATTTAGATTAATATATCGTACCTATAACGTTTTTATAACAACTTTCATTTATTAAAGTTCAAATTTTCCACGTCTCACATCACAAATCCAAGTGATGGAAGTGAGTTAAATCTTTCCACGATCCCGGATTTATTAGCCCGTCTCTCGCATACAAATGACGAAAATCTATGCTTGAAATCCTACGTTATGAGAGCACCAATTTTACTTGAACCTCCAGTTTCTTTCAGTCCCTATGCGATGCCTCTTTTTGGGGAGCGTAGGAGACCCATTTAAAATGGTTAATATCCCCTCACTCCATTATGAAGTTAGGATTACGACTGATCGAAATTTAAACCATCTATGAGTAAGAAATATTTTCGTGCATTAATACACGTTACAGCCTATGGTAATTAGTTTGTGAAATGTTTCTTAATTTGTCTGTGATGTACCCACGTAATTATGCATTTGGGTTTAGATGGGATGCGAGGGAAATTTGCAAATTATTCTAAATATTTCATCGAGATAATTATTTGAAATTCAAACAGAAAGCAGCCAGTGTCATTAGAAAATGAAGTTCAAAACTTTAAAAAAAAAACCATTGTTCGCCCATCGCGCTCCACCATGATTGATTCATCGCAAAAATGAGCACTTATTTATTTCCCTATGGCGAAGCGACATGGCGCGACACAAAATGGCTTTTAGATTAAAAGCCGGCCAGCTGATGTATGAATTACATGACGGCTTGTCCGTTGGGACGTGGCTTTTGTCTAGTGTTGGCGAGGTGTAAGTACCTACTGAGTTGAATTTCTGAACTGGAATTTTATTTAAAGTGATTATTAGAAATGCACAGTACTCGATGTTGTGTCACTTAATTAAAATGTTACATCATTATACCATCACTGAATAAGATTTATCTTATGAATATAATAGCAAATAAATAATACAGTCAGTTATGATGACAGCTCGGCTATGTAGTCAGTTATATATGTATTTTATAACTGTAATATTGTTGCTCTCACTTCATAAAATTTAAGTGATATTTTGTTATCACTTAAAAAGGAAACGTTTATAGTCAACTTCGTTTAAGTAATGCACTTTCTTTGCTTGTGTTGTAGGAAAGTTAAGTATGGTTGAAAACTTTGATTTGAAGTCGTTCAACAAAAATTCAACGCCCCGCTGTTCTGCGCAAGTTTTTGAAGTGCACAATAGATATCAGAACTTGTGCACGGGCTATTTCTATGCAAATATATAGAGATGAGAAATCTTACTGCCAAAAATCACTACAATGTCCTGGACAATTTCTTGTTTAGTAACAACGACACATTCTAGAACTGTGCACATGTGTCCACTTTGTGTCATGGTTCGGCTAACTCTTACAACGAAACCTAACTAGGTACGAGTAGGTAAGTACTAACGTCTTATTGATTTTTTTTCGTAGCGTAATCTCGACGAGAGTAGAGAATTGCCAATTGACACAATAACCACACTGTGTCGTCACAAGCGGTGTAAATGAGGTAGGTAAACATGTATTACCTCCCTATATAATATCTGTAGGGTGGGCACAGATGGTCCAATATTATTACCGAACACGCTAGGGGCGTCCTATAGTCACGTGGATTGCCAATCAATTTCATATTGGTTGCCTAACTTTCTAGAATACCGTCGTATACCGCTTATATTGTATCGTAAAAGAAACATTTTCATGGAAATCTGAACTAAAATTGGTAACAAGTTCTGGCTCTTTATAAAAAGGGTAAACTGGTATTGCACGTTTCTTTTTAGTAGAAAAGAGTATTTTTATGATCCCATATTATAGCTTAGGAACACGGCCTTGAAACCCTTTCCTTCAAAGAACCCTTTTATTGTTCTATTAACAGACGACTATTATATTCTTTCAACCTACGTACAAGATTAAGACTTTCCTAAGGTTGACCTAAAACTGAGATATAAATCAGATACGTACTCATACACTTGCCTAAGGTATAACTAATAGCCGTCCCTAGTAAACGTACGACCCGTTTTAGGAAAGCACGGGTTCCCACCATAAGTTCGCGTGGTGACAACACAGAAAGGTCACACGATAACGCATCGGGAAGGAGGAAAAAGCTGATAAATGAACATCCTTGGCCCGTTCATGATTTATAAGGAGGCTTTTCGAGGTATTGTTCGAGTCACTCAAGGGATCAAGACGAATCGTTTGATATCTTTTACATCAGTCCCGATGTCGCGGTTCGGAGAATAGGTAAACAAGAAACTAAACATCCATCAGGGGAATCTTTTCGTGTCAATATGAAAAGCTGCCCTTCTTTTGTGTGACTTCTCTTGATTTTGCATGAAATTATACCTTTAAATTCTGCTCATAAAATAAGTACCCAACTTTACTCAAGTAACGGACAAAACGAAAAATTCAACGACCCGCTCGCTGTTCTGAGAAAGTTTTTGAAACTGCACAATAGATATCAGTACTTGCATGGGCTATTTCTATGCAAAACTAGAGATGAAAGCTAAACATTACACATTACAATAATGTCCTAGACAATTTCTTATTTATTGTAATAACGATACGAAATGTGCCCATAATTATGTTCAGCCTCCAATGAAACCGAATTATTGTTGAGTGTGTATTTACCATCATTTGTGAAATTTAACCTTTGCTATTTTGAGCACTATTCGGTGTAGGAGGGTAATTCAATTTGATGTGAATTTATACACAGTTTAGCGTGCACGTCCTGCGCACGCACTCGGTGTGAACCGGGATTTGATATAAATTTTATCAGGTATTCGAATAAACCATTGATCTTTTATAAGTAAGGATTCACAATCAGCCGAAGAAAAATGGCCCGTCAAAACGGGTGCCCGAACAACTCGGGCACCCGTTTGGTGCTCAGTAAATTTGACACTTAAGTAAGTCTTATAGTGTTAGATTTACTTGTGTATAAAATATTTAATCTTGAAACATATTATAAAGAGGCATTCTTAGCATATTGGAACATATTTTCTAATGTCAGTTTGCTCCATATATTTTGACATATTCTGTTAGGCACTGTTCGTCCATATAGGTCAATGGAATAAACCGTGTATAGGTACTACTAAATGGGTGGAAATTGAAACCTCTACACATTGATGCTACCGCACCGCTCTAGTCTATATTGTGTGAGACGACGTTTTTTTTTTGCTATTTAAAGTGAAGTCAAAATAGAGTCTAACAATTCCCCGCCCGCATTACGAATGCGTAACATAATGTGCACAAATCACGGAGCGAGTTCCCGTACAGTTGCGGCAAACACCGTGATATCCATCCTGGCTCGGGATAGGGCGGCAATCCAGTAACAGTGAAGGCTATAATATTGATAGATCATAGGTATTAATTATGCTTATCGAGCTTCGCGAACTTCCTCCCAAAAGCGTGCAAGCTGTAGTTTTACCGTATAATCTATATCTATCTGTAGGTACATGGAAGATATTCGAAAAAAAGTTGATTGGGGATACTAAGAATCGATAACAGAACACATTCCAACCGTTTTTAGAATTTTTGTCTGTTTATCTGTTTATTCGACCTCGCATCACGTGAAAACTACTGGACCGATTTTGTTGAAATTTGGAGTCCCGAGAAAGGATATAGGCTACTTTTATCCCGGAAAAATGCATAGTTCCCGCAGGAACGCGATAACCGAATTCCACGCGGACGAAGTCGCGGGCAGAAGCTATAGCTTACACTATAGTTGATTAATATTAAATAAAAAAATAATCTCTCTCTAAAGAGGGATCTTAAAGAGGGGTACAGGCATCAGCACTGAGCTTGAGCGGTGGCCTTCGATGCGCAGAAGTCGAAAATAAGGTCTCATCGGCAGAGGGGCGCGGGACCCAGCGGGCGCTTTGTCGTGCGCGCACGCTTCTTGGCCCTTCAGTCGTAGGTAAACATGCGCGGAGATCCCCTCTACTCTCGCTCACCGCTCATGAACCGTACCGGCACCTGTATATTATGTAGTTTTAATATTTTTAATAGTAGTTTATGTAACTGCTACATGATAAAGGTCCTTAAAACACGAGTGGGGTTTTATGAAACGAGCCGCCAGGCGAATTTCATAATAATATCGCACGAGTGTTTTAAGGCCTAAATTATGTACAGTTGCATACACAACTTTATCTACACTCATTTTATAAATCCTCTAAAATGCTTCAAAATCGGCCAACAATGACGGCAATTAGAATACGTCAGTGCCTCACATTCGATTTTCGTTTTATGAAAATCGAATGTGAGGCACTGACGTATTCTAATATACTAAATAGAGCCAACATTTGAATTTGGAACAAACTTTCGCTCTGTCTGACTGAAGAATATAGGCGGGCATAGCTGTTCGAAATTTGAATGGTATTAGACCATCGAATTTGATGGTCTAATACAGCTTCATTACAGCAACATTTTCATATATAAGAAATCTGTTCTAACTAAACAGTTTATCTTAATATATAAAGACATGTACTTAATATAATAAATAAATGTCTTTATCTTAGAGGATTTATAAAATGAGTGTAGATAAAGTTGTGTATGTAACTGTACATAATTAGGCCTTAAACACTCGTGCGATATTATTGTGAAACTCGCCTAGCGGCACGTTTCATAATCGGCCCACTCGTGTTTTAAGGACCTTTATTATGTAGCAGTTACATAAACCTATAAAGAGTTGTAGATAGTTACAGACCTACATTATTATTTATTGTTCAAGAAAGTAATAAATAAATCACATTATCGATTTAGTTAAATGTGCAGGGTCTCCACAAATTAGATAACATCTACCAGCTTCATCGTTTATTCCCAATTTAGGAACGCGATTTCCCGCTAGGGCATTTTCTTTTGAGGGTACTCATAAATCAAACGCGCTTTGGTTATCAACGTCAATCTTGAAGCAAATTATATCACAATCCCTCTAGAAGGGATTACAAAATGTACCTACCTATACATTATAATATTATCACGAGCCTGATCTCATGTTTGTACAAAATTTACATTTCTGGTTTGCTTACTATCCTAACTATTAAACAAGCAATATTTGTGTATAAACTCAACCGCAATGAAATCGAGTCTTTTGTATAGGATTTTCCACACGAAGTGACCCGATTTCATTGCGATTGAGTATATATACTTACTTATATATTTATATGTCCTCAAGTTCTCGAAAACGGCTCTAACAATTTCGATGAAACTTGGTATAGGGGTTTCGGGTGACAAGTCGATCTAGCTAGATGTCATATCTGAGAAAAATTTTTTTTTGCTATTTTCACCCGAGCAGAGCTCGGTCGCCCAGGGTATAGGTATACTAAATACGGCACCATTATGTACTTTTAGCGACGCATTACAAAAGGTTGCACGGAAATCTGTCCACTAGAACCTGGTTCCGAGGTTTTCACATTTTTATACTTACGGCACTTCAGTATTAGCACGTGAGAGGACGTCTGTGTGCGTGCGAGGACGTCTGTACACTTGTAAATATGTGTGTGCCACTACGCGGGCCAATGATCCATTCACCATATCCGGATGAAATAAATGACGGTAAGGTGAGTTGGCCGCGAATTGCGCGCGGGCTAGATTCAGGCGGGTGATACCGTGGCCATTCCGTACGCAGTACTATTAAATATTCTATAGTATTAGGCACTTCCTTACACTTGTATCCATTAGCTAGGCGTATATAGGTATATTCTGTGTCCTTCAGTAGTTCTTGATTTAGCGAGTTTAACTTCGGACCCTAGGCACTCTGGGAAACCCAACGTCATTGCCTTGTGGCGCTCAGCCTATAAGGGTAAACGTTGGGTTTAAATAGGATACCGTTAACTGCCCGTCTGAGATCAACACCTTGTAAAATGTGTGAGTGAACATTTTACCTTCTCTCACAATATTACAGTGACGGTAACAAGGAATAAATTTTCAGGGACAGTTCCGACTGACATGACGCACGCACTTCTTATCAAGAAAAGGAAGAAATGGCCGATTAAATTCATGTTTAGAATAAGAATAATGTTTATTTACTTACCAGAAAAATATGCAGAATACATTCATAGAAATAGTATTTATATGTTATGTAGTGTAGGTTAGAGATGGCCCTTACTGAAATTAGTATTAAATTTTAAAGTAAGATATTAGAATTCAATTTATTATAGCCTTTCATCGTATAGCATGTGCTGTAGCACTAGACTGGTGCCAGCAACAGCTGTTCATGAACGGATACGTCGGTTTGGCTCCCCAAAAATCACCAGATCGAAAATTCACGCTCCCTGTAGCTGAGATACCTACTCATAATTGCACTCAATATCAGTTTAATGTTTTAATGTTCATTTCAGTGTTTGTACTTTTTAGGGTAATACAAAACTTAAGCGGACAAAACGCTTTTAGATTCAATCGTGAGTCTGTCTGTCCGTCTATCACAGCTCTCTGGAACTACTGGACCGATTGAGTTGATTTTTTTAAAGTTGGTAACCCAAAAACGGACGTGTAACGTAAATAATTTTACTTTTAAACAGGTACCCTAATGTTGGGGGTTCAATCGGAAAAATAAACACAAATAAAGTTTTACAAACTAAATCGTGTGACACATTATGTGTGTTGTAGACATTACGTATGTTTGAACAAATAGGCTATAAAATTATTATAAAATAAACTTTACCTATAATATCGAGACACTAAATTAATTTTCTAAGCCGTGGTGGCCTAATGGTTGACCTACCGCCTCGCATGCAGAGGGTCGGGGGTTCGATTCCGGCTCGCACCTCTAAGTTTACTTATGTGCGAAATTCAATTTGAATTAACCACTGAGCTTTTCGGTGAAGGAAAACATCGTGAGGAAACCTGCATGCATCTGTGAAGCAAATCAAAGATGTGTGTGAAGTCCCCAATCCGCACAGGGCCCGCGTGGGGATTATAGCCCAAACCCTCTCGTGATGAGAGGAGGCCTGTGCCCAGCAGTGGGACGCAAATAGGCTGCAGTAGTAGTAGTAAAGTTTATTTAAACTGAAATGATCTTTCGATTTCTTCCTGAAGTTGCATTTCAAATTGAAGATTTCCAATATTTTCTTTAAACACAACAACTATAATGAAATCGAGAATCAGGTGATACAATTCGCAGATACCTCATTCGTGACGTAAAGCGTTTCCCATTAATTAGGGTTTGTCGCTGAAGTTGCTAATCCCGCTAATCCGACACGCCGTGTTCCAGCCTAATGTGGGTCCCCGATCAGACCGGATTACGCTGTTCGTCCAATTTAAAACCACTCGCGCTACGATTGTATATACATAAAACAAAATACGACTTAAAAATACAATACAAGGTTATTTCGTTTTTTTTTAGTAATATTTTCAGCTACAGTCAACGGCAAACATCCATATGTTACAGTCCACACTAATTATGAGCTAGTAGAGACAACCAGTAAAAGGCATTAAAATTAGCAATAAAATTAAATTAAAAATATACCTGTGTGCAACAAAACAACATGTTTAATAGAAAATTGAAGTACTCACCGTGATGAAGGAAATGGGAAATAAGTCAGTAGCGGAAGAATTATATATTTATATTTTGGTTAATATAGGTACATAGGTACCTAAACAGATTTATCTTGTAATGTCCTGAAAGTGTAGTGACCCGCTTTCCGGGTTCAAAGTAGGATGATCCACTTATAACGATCGAGCGGTTTCAGAGATGAACGATTACGACGTAAAGATCCTTGGCCGTTAACTGTCCGACATAATATTCTCAGTAAATTTTGAAACAAATATCAAAACTACCTAGATATTACCTACTTAACATTTTTTTTAATCGTGACAATTATTTCAAATACACACAAAGTTTCCCCGTAAAACTGTCCAAGAAGTTAAAAAAAATCCTTGACATGAGTTATATTTGGGTAGTAGGTAAAATAGAGTCAACATATATGGGAGAACAACATTGAGTAAATTAAACAGCCAATGATTAATTCAGTCGGGATCAGGAACGAAAGAAAACCCATTAATCAAATGTTCCGAACAAATTAATGGGCGAAGACGTCTTTTTGTTTGGCTTCTGAACTTGCGTGTCTATTGATTATATGGTGGTTTGTAGATGGTTAATAGGTCACATCATTTATACAATGTTTTATAACAATTCAGTACCTATACCTATATCATAATAAAAATATGAGATAGGTACATTTAAATGAGTGAGAATATGGAGTACTTATCTAAATAAAACTAAAATAAATTGAAAATTTTGGAGATGTAATGTGTATTAGAACAAAAAATAAACGATGTAAAATCAAAATGGAAAAAGCTTCCTCGCTCAACGCTTGAGCTTATCAGTCTCTACAACAAGGAAATTTATTTCAACACAATCAAGCATTAACTACGGATTAATAATTAAAATAGACATCAAAGGGTACCAAACTGACTCGTATTTATCATTTAGTGGATGATGTCCGACTATTAACACTTAAGCTGCCGTGAACCCGATCCCCAAGGCTTCATCCGTAGCGTTCGTAGCCACTTTGATAGAAGTACCTACAATGCGGGAAAACGGTTAGACCAGCTACGAGCGTAGAGCGTAGCTCAGCAGCGAATTGTGTGTGTGTTTATTGAAAAACCGTTTGAAATTTTGAATCTATTTCCGACCAAAATCAATGAAATATTGCCAGGTCCGATGCCGCGGTTAACCAAATATGGTTTACATAATTAAAAGTATCAAACCGCGATTAGGCATTACAAATCATTCAACTAATTAAACAGGCTAGTGTATATTCAAAATATTTAATAAGTACTTGTATATGAAATGTCCTAATATATTTATTTATATTTACTTATATTTGTCATAGTAGTACCTAGAGCCACGCTGTAATTATTATCGACGTGAAGTATTTGTCTTGTGCTTTTATTTCTTCAATTGTTTGTATATTGTACTGACAGCCCATAAAATCAGTTTTCATAAGTCTGTGTCATAAATGTCATAATCAAGGTCAAGAACTATCCTCCGTATTTAGAAAAAATGCATTCGAGATTCTAATAACCAGAGCTTTCATTTGATATCTCACACACAATATTTACTTAATCCCGATAGGTCAATGTGGTGTTGGAAAAGGAAAAAAAAATGCATCGAGCTATTTTGGTTGGGGTTATAAATAAAAGTAGCTCCATACGAAATCTGTCACAGACTTACTAACCATTTGTGTAGCCAATTCGTGACCGAGGGTTAGTAATTAGTCTAATCTAATCAAGTGGAAAAACCGGTTTCAAACTTCAGGCTTGGTACGAAATTTAATTTAACAAACTCTGGGACGAGTATGCGTCCCACAGCCTCCGCACGGAAGGCTGCGTCGCGCCGTCGCGTCGCGCCGTGCCGTCGCGACGCCGGCGTCGCCTGGCAACGATCGTGTTGATGACCCTTGGTGTGATGAGGTTATACCGATCACAGCCCGTCAGGGCTATTTTGAATTTAGGTTATGAGTACTTTGGACACCCGTAAAATTTACCTTTAAGGGTTCCATAGCCTTTAAAGAATCACTCGCGTGTCCCTTCCGTCTTTCGTTCACAGCCACAGCCAATCTTCCCTGTAAAGTTAATTTAAAAAAAAAACACTTTTGGGCGTAAAGTACCTGCCTAACGAGTAGATTAAGTAAAACGTTTCCAAACGATATAGGTGTTGGGTAAATGTGACGCATCGGGTATTGAAATTTGCTATTATAAAAATCAATAAAAATTTATTTCTCGACCATTTTGAAACAAACTTGCCTAGGTGTTGCAATTTCATATTGTCGAAAATCATGGAACATATTAAGTATCTACCTAACAATCTTAATATGATGACAATTCTTCGTCTGTGTTCTTTACAAAAAAAAACCGTGGCGGCTTAGTGGTTCGACCTACCGCCTCTCATGCAGAGGGTCGGGGGTTCGATTCCGGCTCGCAACTCTAAGTTTACTTATGTGCGAAATTCAATTTGAATTTACCACTAAGCTTTCCGGTGAAGAGAATCATCGCGAGGACTCGTGCACGCATCTGAGAAGTAATTCAAGGATGTCTGTGAAGTCCCCAATCCGCACTGGGCCCGCGTGTGGACTATGGCCTAAACCCTCTCGTGGTGAGAAGAGGGCTGTGCCCAGCGCAGCAGTGGGATGCAAATAGGCTTCAGTAGTAGCAGTAGTAGTTCCCTACAACGTACCTTGTGTAATATTTATCAATAAAGAATGTCTCAAATCACACTTTGTGTTAGTGTCAAGCGTGAAATCATTGACGCACGATAATAAGCAGGTACACTGATTTCTTAATCCATAGAAAATTGTTTATCCAGATTTTAACGAAGCCGGTGTTTTTTTTATAAAAATGTAAACGGACCCCATTTCTTCTCATATCTCCCATCTAATGAGTTTTTAATGGATTTTTGTTCCGTTTAAATATATTTGCATAGTCAATGTAATCCCGCTGGTAATTTAACGCCGTTTAAAAAGCTTTGTTTCCAATTAGTTATTGATAGCATCAACTTTTTAATTACTTTTCAAAACCGAACCAAAGGATCCATAATATTATTGTAGTCGGTCATTAACCTGGGTTGTTTAGACTTAACGATACTGTTACGTACTGTTACGTAAGTAAATACCTACCTACATTAAAATAATTGCACAATATTGGTAAATAACGATTGCGTTATTTGGTGCTCTTGAAGCTAGAATAGAATAATGCACTTAGTCTTGTGTTTTAACCTAAAAATATGTGATTGATCTAATTTTTACATATACACTCAACAGCAATGCATTGGGTCATTTTGTATGGAAAATGCTACACAAAGTGACCCGATTTCATAGCTCTTGAGTGTATTTGGCTTAAATGTCTGCAAATCTGTTGACTCTTTTTATTATACCTACGTATGATTTGAGGAGAAAGGCTTCGTATTTGGTCTGAAATGGTAAATACTCGTGAATCACCGCTGATATGATAGCTTATAGGTACTCAAATTTAGTAAAAATTGTGTAATACATAATGGTAAGTTACGGTTAAAAAAAAACTTTATTCGATTAGGATTTTGCTATCACTTTAGCACCATGAAATAATTCAGTGGGATAGCAGGTATGTTGAGTATGAGGTGATGGTTATTTTGTTAATGAGAATAGGTTAATTAGCATCTATTTTTCTGGCTTTGAATGCACTTTTTATAAACAAGTTATGATTTTTTTGTTCAATCCTCACTGGGCTCTCGTGGGGGATAAAGCCCAACCCTCTCAATGGGGACGTAAAATGCGGTTGAGGTGGCATAATTTTGGGTGAAAGTTCATGTAAATTTAGGGATTCATCTCAAAACTGCTGTTGCTGTGAGAGAATAATACTGAGACACTAGAAGTAAGGAGGAGGAGGGGGAGGCCTATGTCCAGCAGTGGACGTCTTTCGGCTGAAATGATGACTAGTGGTAACTTAAGGCACTTTTCACACCGCCGATAAAACGATTAACAATTTACTATTTCCTGGCTTTAGAGACAAAAAAAAGATATAGATCCTGTGTCGGTAAAAGGGAAACAAATATTTATAGTTGGTTGCTGGCTGTTTAAATTCCGGCGATCAACTATTTGTTTCAGTATTTCAGTCTCCTTCCAACAACCTCTTTTACGCTACACTTCCTCGGCGTTAGAAGTGTGTTTTCCGACGTCTCGGCCTAGAATTTATCGCCGCCATCGCGAGATATTTCCACCGGAATTTGCTATCTCGGCTTGTGCTCAATCTGAACACTGCCTATATACACATCTCAAAACTCAGAATAGACCCAGAAAAAAAATCAATAAAATATAAAACCGACTTCAATCAAACTCCGACAGCCTGTGAAGTCGGTGTCAAGTTCACTATAAGATTGTCATAGCTTTGGGTCGGTTCACTTGACACCAACTTCACAGGCTGTTGGAGTTTGATTGAAGTCGGTTTTTTTTCGGCTGCTTTGTCCAAACATACAACGGGACGTAAATATCAAAGTAGTCTTTGAAAATGATGCCAAAATCAAACACGTGCTAACAAATTTTGAGGAAATCCCTCATTTTTTCATGGATCCCATCATCAAAATTGAACCAAATTAAAATGGGACCACCTTGAAACTACCACCTTTCGGAAAAAAAACATCGAAATCGTATACATTAAAAAAAAAACAAATACGCGTCGAATTGAGTACTTCCTCCGTTTTTTCGTCGATTGAAAAATACACTCAACAGCAATGAAAACGGGTCGGGTTGTAGAGGATTTTCCATGCAAACTGACCCGTTTTCATTGCTATTGAGTGTATATCTTGAGCTTAATCACTTCACTCACAACGGGATTCATAACGTTAACTTAACCTCTTTACAATAACGTGCAACGATTACAGAGCGAGCAGAGCACAGCTCAGCAATAGCTTGGTTCTCAAAAGGAACGTTGCACGTTGTTTAGTATACAAATACACAGCGGTACACGAAATCATATAATTTCAAATGCCTTGTCTTACCTGATGCCTAAATAATATGGAATGTATGCAATAGCTGTATTCTATCAATTACCTAACCCCCTTACCGGAACACAACGTTGTGATTGTGAGGTTCTACCACCGGCAAATAGACAAACTATCAGGGAAAACCAGTTCGGAAACCGGAGCCCGGTATTTTCAAGTCCACATGTAAATAAAAGAAAGGAAAATCTGAAAAGGCCAGTATTAGGTCATGGAGGCTCTACGCTGTCGTTGCTCAATTGTGCTAGTAGAATGTGTTCAATCATTATATAAAAAATTAAAAACTTGGAAAATAAATCTTTCAAATAAAAAACCCCTACAGTGTGTTTCATACAATATGTGTATCTCAAAATAGACTACATAAAAATTCAATAAGTTTTAAAAACAACGTAGGTAGAAATGCTGGCTTTAAAACATGGAGAAATCTCTACGTAAAAGAAAGTATTACTCCTAACATACTAAATAGGCACTTTATCTCATAAAAAGCTTGAAGATACTTGAAGCTCACTTCCGGGAATAGCCTGAACGCTCTAAAGTTATGCACTAGGTAGCTCAAGTAAGCTGCAACGGGGAGTTAATTGGGCAATTAAGGTGTTATGCAGGGTGACTTCGAATCCATACTAATATTATAAATGCGAAAGTAACTCTAGTCTGTCTGTCTGTGACGTTTAAACCGCTGGACCGATTTAGGTTTTTGTTTAACTTTTTGTAATTATATGTTAGCTAATGGTATATATCACACACAAGCCCTGACGTGGTTTAAGAGGTCTCAATTAACCCCATTTGTAACTCTTTTATATGATAATAAAGTTTAAAAAAAGCCCCGAAAAAGGACATACCTAGGCTACATTTTATCCTGGATAACCGCATAGTTCCCGCGGGATCGCTGCAACCGGATTTCACGCAGACGACGACGAAGTCGGGAACAAAAACTAGATTTGTAATAGGTATTAGGTATACAATATGCTAATAATATACATCGCATTAGCAGGCAACCAAAGTTACCGCCAATAACTGAAAGTGATACCACACTATTATACACATTGTTCGAATTATTAATCGTGAGATTTCCTGAGTCGTACTTTTTAGGTGATTTTAGTGAGCGCTCGCGTCTCCCTCCCGTACGAACGTCCGTCCGCTCCCCTAATTGTGCATTTCCCACAGTTTCCGAAACCTGTCAGCAAAATGCCTGCACTGTTTCCTTTTACTGTGAAATATATAAGAGTTTACTTAAAAAACGTTCAGACAAGACTATGGGATATCGCACAAAACATTAGACGTACTTATATTTACTTGAAAATGAAAATGAAAATATTTATTCAGCAAATAGACCCCATCTGGGCACTTTTACACGTCACTTGGGCATAACATAGCTCTAAATGGCTTTTGCTTAGTTGTGTATGACTATTTTAATGTAGCTTTCATTGCTTTGAGGGGAAACTGCTTTGAACATTACAAGATACTTCAACATTTACCTAATTCTGCGAGGCTTGAAATTGGGCTAGGATTTACGGTTATTTCAATAAAATTTCATGTAAGTAATATTTTCTAATACAAAGCCATAAAACCAATTACTACAAATTCATTTTACTTATGACCGATATTTAAATTACTATTAAAATAAATAAAATATACATTTACTCATAGAATAATGCAATAAAATTTTAAATCTCGAAACACTTCCAATCGGCGTTCACAGAATTTATATAAAATACTACCTTCTTGTAAAACACCGAACTGATGGTAAAATCAAACGGATGAAGCAAATCATGTTTAAAGACAGAGTGCTCGATAAAATAAATCAGACATAGTCCAAGTCCTACATTAGGTATTCAAAAAAGAGTAGAACCCGAGCGTGTGACAAATTGAGTTAGCAAAGTCGCTACTTTTTACATTGGTACCTAGTCAAAAATTTAATTCAACTGCACCAAAGTCATTGGTATGCGCGCAACGGTCCGAAAATCAACAACTGACTGAACATTGTCTATTCAAACCGCGTCCAATTCACCCCTTTCTTCTCTCAGTTCATTTCTTTCCTAAAATTGTGATTTTATTTCCCTCGGTGTAAACGCAATGAAATATCCTTTTGTCACTCCCCCTTCGCAAGCAGCGTACGTCTTTTGCCGAAAATGTATCGTTCATTTAGCGTTTGATTACATATTTGTTAGTCAACAAACTTTCCGTCACGTCAGACACCATTCCATCACAATATTAGTTTGTAACTTTCTAAATTATTATTACCTCTTGTTACAGAGATTTTTAATATAAGCAATTACTCTTTTAATACATGTATTGAACATGTATTGTAAGTTCATTTATGCAGCATATCACCGGCCTCTAAAGTTCCTAATTAAGATTCTTTTAATAATTCATATTTTTATCAGATTAAAATATGCTTGCTAACTTAAACAAGGTACTCTAGCTTCTTAAAACTAGGTACAACTACGATTCAAATGACAATAAGGAACCACGAGAGCGCCTTTGAATTTCCCTTCTACAAAAGCATTGTCTAAAATCTGTTTGTCTGGCGGAACCGTTTTAGTCTTGTATCATTCAAATATGGCCGTGTCGGGCGCAGGCGTCCCATCCCCAGAGTCCGTTTATGTGACCGTCGTCGGTCAAACGGATTAATTATGGAAGCTTGGCCTCAAAGTTCACTCGCCCCAGAGCAAAGCAAACGTCAAACGCAACAAACCATCATCTAACCCCGCTGTTGCTTGCGGCAGTACTTATGTAAAACGCATTTTGTCATATTCCAGTCACAGTACGTACGTAACGAAACCAATAACTTTTCGCAGAGCATACACATTACACACGGACTTATTCAATTCAATTCAATTCAATCATTTATTCAGCAAATTGGCCACATATGGGCACTTTTACACGTCAGAAAAAGAATTTACCAGCGCTTCCTAGACCCATTGCTTGAGAAGAAGCGCCTTAAATTAACAAAACCGGCATCACTATTGGTGTTGGGATGAGATAATTTTAGAGTAATTTCGGTAGCTACTCCAAAATTATCCGGGTTTTTTAGATGTTATTACGTAAAGTTTTAAGTTAAAATTGTATTTTGAGATCTATTGTTCAATGACCATTTTATAGAAGATAATTATGGTGTCATTAGATGCCTCCCGTGATTTACCCACGCTTATATATGCCATTTTTCCCGTTCCGAATTTCGGAAAATCCTCTCTTAGTGGCTCCCCAAACTCCCAAAGGAACTTGCATGACTCAGCTTTCTACGAGCAGTAGTTTTGGTAGTGCGTTGATCAATCGTTCATTCAGTCAGTTTCTTGTTTTATACATAGACTAGTTTGTTCCCTTCACCCGCGCGGAGTCCGGTTATCGCGTACCTAGTAGGATAAGGTACGATCTAAAATAGCCTATGCTGCCTGTACTAATTCCGAGACTCCAACTACCTCCAAACCAATATATGTCTAATTCGGTCCAGCGGTTTAAGCATGAATAGGTAACAAACAGAGTTACATTCGCACTTAGTATGGAATTAATATCGTACAGAATCGGATAAATTTTCAAGTAGATATAGAATAGACCGCTCGTTTCCGTACTCCGAAAACGTCCATGTTTAAAATTACCATAAATGCTTATATCTCATTTCGGAGTTCGCTACATTGTATGCTGTTTCATTTGAATTGCAAGCTCTCTGATTATTCTAATCTAAGCGTTTTAGTACAAATAAAACTGCTAGAAACCGTAAAAATATTTTTACTACCAGGTTGTTACTTTTAAATATCCTCTTTGTAGTAACTTAGTATTGTTTAAGTTACGGCGACTTTACAATTATTTTTTATTAAGCGAAATACAAAGACGCGGGTATCTGCGACAGGCTTCCCCAGAAACAGAACAACAAAGACAGAATCTGGAACTAGCTTCGTCAAAACCATTTTACATTTTAATCACGTATATACCTACTTTGCGTCCCTTTCAGGATTTCAGGTTTGTGTGTTCATAGGCGAAGTATAAGTTCTTAGTTCTTTTTACGGAACGCTATCTGTCTACTCGTATATGAAAATGACTTTGGTGAGCAAACTGGTGTTTTTCTTTTTTGTTGTCGTGTTTGTAATATTATTTTTGTGCATTTTTTTGGTGTAAACTGTGTCTTCTGTGCAGCGAATAAATGTTCTTCTTCAAACTATGAATCTCTATTGGCGTTGTCGTAACTAATATAGGGATAGTACCTAAACGTACCTGGCTTTGTATGGAAAACGCAACATACGTAGTTGCGTTTTCCATACAAAGCCACCCGATTTCATTGCAGTTGGGTGTACAATTAAGATCATACCAAAAAGGTTTAATACTGAAAATATAGGTAGGATTGCACGTCCCAAATAAAACATGTTCATTTAAAAAAAAAAGACCATCGATACGATTATTTTAAACATTTTTTTTCCATAAATATTGTAAGAAATAATTTAACTCTCTGGAATACACCTACACGAAACTTGTTACGAAAATGTTGTTTATTTACCGTCTCGTAAAAAATCCTATCCGACCCCGGAAAATTCGAGATTATCCAGCAAAATAAGCAGTCTTAAAATGATGAGGACAGCAACAAAATAGCGAACTTAAGGCCATTCATAGACCCAGCTCAGCCGTCACTGTCACTCGTGGGACGAGTGAAAGAGAAAGCGCTACGCACAGAACGCCCGATTTAGTTAGTATTTAACACGTTTTAATTTCTATAAAAATACCGTCTAAAAAAATGGCATTTATAAAGCTGTCGATGTATGCATATAATATGGATATTTTTTGTGTTATAATTAGTTTTACACTGTTTGATATAATAAACTGGAGTAAAGTTGGATTAGCGGTCCGAGTTAGAGGTTACTTTGGAATTAAATTGTATCGAGCGAAGTTTCGTGAAACGTGTATCGAAAGCTGTCAATGTAAGGATGATATAATCAAATATAACATATGTTTTTTTCATATTTTTAACTTTTAACATTTCTTAGAAAAGTATGATCTCAAATGAGCAATTTGACGATGCTGGGTCAGGGAAGGGCCTTCAGTAACAAACACATTTGACATGTGCCGTGCGGTATGAATTTGAATATTGAGGATTTCAGCATTAAGGGCAAGACGTGACTCTAAAAACGTTAACCGCGTTTCAGCTATAGAAAATATTTGCGGAAACCGCTTTCGATTTTATAAAGCGATAGGTACTTACAGATGTATTTTCTATCGATATGTTACACTTTCTGTGTAATTTCAATCATTTCTAAACGTTACAGAATATTTCTTAACAAATGTCCTTTTGAAAGCTGCAAGCGTTTTCTAGACCTATCTTTTCGTCTATTATGTGCATGTTCATCTAGGTATGTATTTTAATAAGTTAGTTTTAGTAATAATTAAAAGTGCCCTGCGTTTCTGTTTTGTATACATATTCGTAATTGTGTTTGTCTTATTGCCTACATGACGTGAGTAACCGTTATATTATATTAGACCACTACGAGTACGAATATTTTAATTATTTTGAAAAGGATTAAAAAAACATTCAATAATAAATGAAAACCTTGGAAAATTTCGAACAAATTCATCTAGCCCCAAACTAAGCAAAGCTTGGGTTGACAACGAAACAAATACTTTTATAGGGAATTACATACACGTAGAAGCCGTGGTGGTCGAGTGGTTCGACCTAACGCCTCTCATGCAGTGTCGGGGGTTCGATTGCACCTCTAAGTTTACTTATGTGCGAAATTCAATTTGAATTTACAATAAACATCGCGAGGAAAAGTGCACGCATCTGCGAAGTAATGCAAAGATGTGTGTGTGAAGTGCCCAACCCGCAATGCGCCTGCGTGGGGACTATAAGTAAAAGCCTCTCGTGATGAGAGGAGGCCTGTGCCCAGCAGTGGGACGCAAATAGGCTGTAGTAGTATACACGTATATGAATACTACTTAAAAATAAAATAATAAAATGAAATTTATTCAGTAACTACCTACTTGACCGTCGTAATAAACAGTAATCAAGCGAACATTTTATTCATTTTATACTGCAATAAACAAAGAACAAATGGAATAAGCTGCGTCTTGGCCATGATTCATTGTTAGTGCCCTCAAATCTCGATACTTTGGGGACTGACCCCTCGTAAACGGAGATTGGGTGAGATGACCAAATTTACTTAGACACGAGCACTGCACCAATACCCAGTACAGTTGTGATCGAAAATCACTACATAGTATAAAACGAAGTCGCTTCGCTGTCTGTCTGTCCTTATATGCTTAAATCTTTAAAACTACGCAATAGATTTTGATGCGGTTTTTTTAACAGATAGAGTGTTTCAAGAGGAACGTTTTCGTATATAATTTGTTATAGTTTAACGCTCAATTCCCGCGGGAACGCTATAACCGAATTCCAAGCGGACGAAGTCGCGGGCAGAAGCTAGTAGTACCTAAAATATAAAAAAAATACTTTACTACTTTATAGAGTTTTACTTTTCAGACGTAGAAGGGCGACCAAGGGCGGTGTCAACTGTAGTTACCTACCACGTCTTTCACTAATACAACTCGAAGTTAATTAACAAATACTTGACGCATATTTTTGGTAATATTCAACATTTTCAGACAGTAACTTCAACTAAGTTGTCTGAGTTGTTGTGTTATTGGAGTTGTGCTAGTTTTATTAGTTGTATGGGCGTAAGTTATCGTTAATCAAGTAACATTTGTAGTTTTCGATATGATTATGGCACCTACCTCATACTGGCGTATAGCACGGGACAACTTAGAAGACGCGCGGATTAAGCAATAACAGACTCTGCGTCAACGGCTTAAGTGCTTCGCCGCGCGCCTTCTAAGTTGTGTTCTGCTATACTAGTCCCGACTGACTAAGATACCTACTACTACTACTATACAACCTGTTTGCATACCATTGCTGGGCACCCGACCCTCTGCATGAGAGGCGGTAGGTCGAACCACTAGGCCACCACGGCTTCTCTAAGATACCTAAAATAACCTAAGATACCTAAATATTTCAATTTCTAAAATTTCATGTCGGTAGTCATAAATACCTAGATGAAAAGCCTAAGCTGTGACAGGCATTTAATACCGTACGTGAGCGAGGTATTTGAATTCGTTTTGCATAGAGCAAGATATGAATTCGGATGCGTTTATTCATAACGATGAATTTCCCGACGCGATGTAATAGCTTAATTAAGAGTAGTTTTAATAATAAGTATTTATAATCAAACTATATTACAGTTTTTACGTGAAATACACACGTATGTAAGTAGGTATGCATGTATGTCCGAATTTAACTCAAAAACTACTGGATGGATTGCAACACAATTTGGTATGGGGGTAGTTTATAACACTGGTCACCATAAAGGCTACTTTTTATCCCGGAAAAACGCATAGTTCCCGCGGGAACGCTATTTCCGAATCCCACACGGTCGAAGTCGCGGGCAGAAGCTACACTCAACAGCAAAGAAAACGGGTCACTTTGTATGAAAAATCCTTTACAAAGTGACCCGTTTTCATTGCTGTTGAGTGTAGTTAGGTAATAAGTTACCAATACGTTTTTGCGCACACTTATACCTCTCACCATGTTTTCGTCGCTTCGTGCAGGAGGGTCTGCAAACACGGGAGATGAATCATAAAAACCTACAATACTTTACCACGCACTGAATTTTATGGCCATCCTACCCTCAGAGAGGCGTTTTATTTTACAGTTGACAGAAACTTTCGCGATGAAATTGTCATAAAAATGCCATGACTGTAATGTAAATAAAAAAAACTTATGAACTTCCAGTTTCATTTCGGGACTCAATGAAAAGTAAGATGTGGTGGCCTCCTCAGTGGTTCGACCTCCGCCTCGCATGCAGAGGGTTGGGGGTTCGAAATTCAAGGTTTATTTACCACTGAGTTTTTCGGCGAAGGGAAACATCGTGAGAAAATCTGCACGCATCTGATGTGTGTGAAGTCCAATCCGCTTAGGGCCCGCGCTATAGCAAAAACCCTTTCGTGTTGAGAGGACGCTTGTGCCCAGCAGTGGGACGTAAATACTAAATATAAAATACAAAAAAAATACAAAATTATGGTGGTGGAAGATAATGATTGATGTGTACCTACTTGTTCGATAAGTTCAGATAGCAGCAACAGTTGCCAATCGATGCGCTCAAGTTTTACAATACATTTTAAGTGTCTATGGAATTGAAGCTTATACCAGTCATTTTGAGCACTTCGTTAGAACAGTTTTGCTGTGTATCTATTTTGAATAATATATTTATTGTTCCTAAAAAAATTAAAAGCTGTAAACGAAAATCAAGCAAAAATAAACCAGAGAAGGGTTGATGATCCTTCGTGACAAATCCCAGTCTTCACACGACGGTTCCGCCGAATTTATGGTTAATAGGGATTTAAATAACCCCGCTTTTATAATTTCAGTCCGAATTGCACCCCCTTGGTAATCCGTGGTAAGGCGGCCAAAACGGAGGCTCGACGAAAGGGTTCCGTATAGCTTAATTCCAATAAAACTCGGAACGTGCTACGAATAACGCCTCATGTACGAAGAATCTACAACCTAGAGGGGAACCGAATTCTGCATTTGAACAAAATCTTTGACAATATACCGTAGAATGAAAATGTTACGAATAATTCTGTACAGATAAGATCTCTTATAAATATTTATGAGGTTAAGTACTTTTAAGATGGAATGAACTCAATGTTTCTGGAATAGCCCAATTGTTGCACGTGTGAAACAATGGAGAATACGTTGCAATACCTACATACTGTTGTTTGAGATAATCTACTATAGGAGTCCCGGGCTTCCACATTTCAAAACGCTTCAATGTATTCATTATTATTTAAAAAGCACCACCAACACTCTCAACGCATAGTTGACGACGGTCTCAGCACGCACACCTGTGTGCGCACAGGATACACATACTCCTGTGAGGATAGAATCCGATTTCGGCATCTTTCGGTAGTATTCAATTGCCTAAACTGGCATCCGCCGAATTCGGTGTATTACGATCGCGTCGGTCGGAGTTAGGTTGCCTGCAACGGCTTAAATTGCGTTTGGCCATCCGTTTACGATAAGGATTATGACTGTCAAAAGGCGTGGTGCGTAAAGTAGGTTTTCCATACGAAATTTAACCTTAAGCCCACCATTGAAAAACTACTGGTCGTACGTAATTCGCATTACAAACGGATGGCCAAAAGCAATGCCGCTGCTGATGTTGGTATCGCCCTTGACATTGGCATTCGACGGTATCTGGTCGAATCGAGACGCATGCGATTTCCCCATCGAACCCATTCGATCACAGCTAACAGACGCGTGGAAGCGTAAGGACACAACTTTCATCCAAATATAAGATTTATCACCGCTTTACAGACGGTGTAAATGCCTTTGCCATTTAGTTAAATCCACCTTCTATTCTCTTCGATTCAATCCGCTAGGTGTGAATCGCACATCTTCTGCGGCAGATACATAAATTATTACTCGCTAAAGGCAGTGTCACAATGGTACAACTTTAATAAAATCACTATTTAAAAAAACTCTACGCAACTCCAAACTTGACACTCGACCAACTCGACGTCACTATCGGAATTAAGTAAGGCAAAATATTGTTTTAAAATATAAAAAAGCTTATTAATGTTCACGTAGACGGAGTGCTTAGCATCAATTAAGTAAAAGACGGAATAATTTGCGTGGGCGTTTTTAATTTTAAAATATCCATGATTAAGTTTTAGAGAATCATGTTTTTCTTTACTAGTGTAAAAGGATCGTCGTCTTAATGTAGTATATTATAGTGCCGATTGTTTATTTCTAGTTCTTTTGTATATTTAAAACGAGTTGATTTAATTAATATCTACTTTACAATGTATAACTGGACGATATCCTTTGCATTGGGGCTCGTACACCCTTATCTGGCGTTTGATAACAGTAACAAATGTTGAAATTAATTATCGCTAAAGACTCATAAATTACGCTCTTAAAGCCCTTTCGGACCCGCCGCCTTATTAATTGAATGCAAAGTTTCTTTTAAAAGCAAATGTAACTGTACAATTATGCTTGTGTACTCTTTTGAAGTAGGAAAACCATAATATCTTTACTTGTGTTTTGGGTTGGTGCGGTGTGCGTCTGAAACTTGAAAATTAAAAGAAACTATCAAGTCGAGGGGACTATAATTATAGACGATACTGAACACAAAATAACGATTTTTAGAAAAAAATGTCTATGTGTATATGTGTACATTGTCCGGATTTAACTCGAAAACTACTGGACGGATTGCAACAAAATTTGGTATGGGAGTAGTTTATAACACTGGTCAACATATAGGCTACTTTTTATCCCGGAAAAACGCATAGTTCCCGCGGGAACGCTATTTCCGAATTCCACGCGGACGAAGTCGCGGGCAGAAGCTAGTTTAGAATAAATTAATTTTCCATGTAGTACTTAGGTATTGTTATGGGGGAAAACGGGTGAGTACGATAATATGCCACATAACAAGTTGGGAAAGTTGCAATGTTGCAGAAATATCTGATATTGCAGAATTATCTGATATTGCAGAAATATTCAAAACCTAAATGAGATCTGGAATTAAATGCAACGAATGCGTAACACGATTATATATATATAGAAACAAAGATTTACCTGGATAGGCCTCAGCCAGTTCGCAACGGGCTATTGGATCAAGGACCGTAGCGACTGGTTTGTCGTGGTGTTGGTTGCAGGTATAAATTGAAACTAAAGAAATATTATCATGCTGTAATTTAATATGATATCAACGCGACATGTTGGATGCGGACTTAGATCGACTAACGGACTTAATGGTACGAGACTAGAATTTAGTTTTTACAAACGGCTGGCCAGCAATAAAAATACAAAGAAACTTACGAGCTCGTAAATGCGCATACTATAATGACGACGCGGTAAATGGGCGTTGCGCTGGGCGAAACTCGAAGCGGCGAGCTGACTCGGGCGGCAGCATGCTCGGGCTGGTAAGTGCACGCTCGTTAAGCACGAGCGGCAGCCTCTGGAACGTGATGGTAGAAAGCGGGGCCTACATGGCGTCGCTTTGATGAGGCTGGAATCCGACAAAAGCGGCGCGCCGCGGGACGAACCCGGCGGCGCCTTCAGCGCGTGCGGCTGGTAAGGTTGGGCTGTTCTGTATCACACCCGCTAGGCGCGGGCGGCAGCTCCACGGGCGAAGATGGTGAAGAGCGGGGCCGGTGGCGTCGCTCCAACGAAGCGCGCTCCGATTGTGACCTACGGCCAGAAGTCCTTGGTGTCGTTCCGCGGGACGACCCCAGCGGAACACACAATCGGAGACGCGGAAAGGACCCTGGGGGGCCAGGGGCGGCGGTGCCGGGCCCGGCGCACGTGTGTCCGCCGTTACGTGGTAGGACACGGAACGCGGCTGGGAGTTCCGACACAACCCCAGGAATTAGGCGACACTGACACCGTACATATCACTGCGCGCGCGCGGCTACACTAAGTACACCGACAGATCTTAAAGGCGTCATGGAGACAGCATTTTCGCTAGTTGCGCAGCGAACGCATGGCGTCAGCCCGCCATCTTGATTGACTCCTAACGAGCTTAAGTACAGGTCTTTCTCTGATGATCGTCTGCACGGGAGTGAGTGCAATGTAAATTAAATAGGTCAATGTCATGTTGTTTATGCACACTAGTGATTGATCGATCGGATATGCATAATCGATTATTGAAGGGTATTTCCGAACGTCTCGGACTGATACCTGATCCGAGTTGTAAACTAAGAAGTGTGAATTAAATTGAATTGTGTGTGTAAATAATGTATGTTTTTATCTGATGTGAAATAAATGTTTAATGTGTCATAAAGTTGTCTAGTTATTAAGAAATCGTGATTTGAAAATTAAACCGGTAATTAGTGACGGTATTTTGAATGCGTAATCACGTCACTAGCCAGTGACGTCTGTCAGGCGGTGTCGAATCTGTTTACTAATTATTTCATTCCGATTCTTGTATAAATGTGATGATATTACGTTAATGAAGCGAGTTTAATGCTAGTAATACGAAAGAATGTGTTTTGGCGATAATAAGAACATGTGTGAAGTTAGTGTTTATTCGTTAATGAGTGTATGCGGCGACAAAACGACATTGCCGACGACTCCGTATTTAAATTGTAAGTTTTATCTTATTCATAACTATTAAGGCGAAATAAAGGCTTTAACGCGGTGTAGCAGTATATCTAGTTTATGTGTGTAATGCTACTTTGATCAGTAAAGTGTTTTTTTACTGAATTTTGGGTGATTGCAAACATGTCGGTTGATGTTGTTATCTCCTACATTAAAAACTATAAAAAACAACTTTGCACTGCAACAATACCCCCTTTGCGAGCAAAGAGATTAACCGGAAGGTTAATCGAGGCGGCCGGGGTGGCCGGGGAATTTTTTGCTACGAAAAAAATTCATGTGTAGAAACTATGAGGTAGGTTGCAAAGGCATGTGCGGTTTATACTACTCGATCCATTATCTATCCTTTCTACTTAACTTATTCTATTTAGTTAGTCGGCCGACTCATGCAAGGATTCTATATGTATAGAGTGGTTAACCTATTTTAAAATTATCTTTTTTTTAAAAAAAACTTTGTCTTAGTTATTAGCTTAGTTTACTTATTGTAATAACTGTACATTTCGCTAACCAAACTAATCCTACAATCTTATGGCACATCTAAGCTTATTTATAAATATGATGTGTCTAACCTTACTTATAAACCATGGTTTTATAAATAATGTTCATTTAGAACATGTGCGTGCTGAGCTTCGCGAAAGCTGACGCAAAACAATAACAAAGTTATTTGGTTCAAAGTTGAATCAAATTTTGTCAATGTGTGACCACACGAAAAATCATAGACTGAAAAAAACTTATTTTGAATTGTTTTGAGGAAAGTACCGGGCCGATTTTGACCAGGACTTCTCTAAAACATTCGTTGGGACTTGTGTGTACCAAAGCAATTCTTGTTTGGTGACAAAAGGTTAAACCTTCGAAAAGCAAAAAAAAAAGTCAAGTTCCCAAAAGCAAAATCAATACTGTCATGCTATGTGGATACACCTTTTTTATGTTTCAATAATGTCCTTGACATGATATTTTCCCTTCGTTCCGGTGTCTATTTCTTCTAATTCATAAACGACATCCGATAGTTTGCTAATAACTTTGCATTTAACAAACTTAGGAGCCAGTTTTACGGAGAAGAACTTTGCTGCGTTTGACTGTACAAAATTCCTTCGCCATACGGTATCTCCTACGCTTAGCCTCAGCTGCTGGCGGCGCAGATTATACCGATTAGCACTTTTGTTGTACGCTTTGGTCAAAGCAGAGCTGACACGCTCGAAAATATCTGCAAGTTCATTCAAGGATGATGCTTTCTCATTCCTATTTGCGAGTTGGAGGTCGTCTAAGGAATCTGGTGAGTTACCTTTTAATTTATGTAGCTCGCCGTCCGTGACGATCTCTCGACCAGTGGCCAAAAAGTGTGGTGTATAACCAGTTGCAATATTGACAGAATTGTCCAAAGAAAGTTGAATCTGTGGAAGAATTCGCAGCCGGCGTTAGATAAACCGAACGGCAT
Organism: Aethes cnicana; assembly: GCA_963971205.1. NCBI lineage: Eukaryota > Metazoa > Arthropoda > Insecta > Lepidoptera > Tortricidae > Aethes > Aethes cnicana. Next base: position 8,667,123 of record OZ020284.1, read on the forward strand.
GCGTTTAAATTTAAAAAGTTCCCTATTAGGCACGACAAACGCGGTCCTCTGGCAAGAGGTACCGGTGCCATCTGTGTCATCGTTGTCACAAAGTGAGATTTGCCAGTAAGCTGCTGACAAGTCTATGGACGTCAAGTAGCGAACGCCTTATGTATAGCTGATATAGCTAGAAATGAGATGTTGTGCCTCTGGTTCTGAAAGTTAACTGGTATGGTAAATGTACCTATTACCTTAACTTTAGATCCGTTAGCGCAAGTTGCTTCGCCACTTGTCCGTTCCATTTGAAATCCTAAAGTGAGCAAATGTTTATAATTATTTTTACCGACGACTGACAGATTGGCTCCGGTGTCGAGAAGACCACGGCACGTATCCTCACCTATCCGGAAGTTGATATAAAGAAGTCTGTTGTCACCCTCAATCACAGAATTTTGAATTTGCATCGGCCTTAGCTTGGGTGTTCTGCTGTGGTTGGGGATGGCATTTGGAACAAGTAGATGTAAGTACATCGCGGGTGCCACATTGAAAACATACAATGCCTGGTATCGTGCGGCATTGCTTATAGGAATGACCGATTTTTTTGCATTTTTTACAAGTGGTTGGTGGTTGACTTTGTCTTTTGTAAATGGTGGCTACCTGTTTTGTACTTTTTTTAGCAACGGGGGTGTTAAGATTCGTGCCGGAATATGCTTCAAAACGTTTGCCTAGGGAAATTAAATGTTCGATGCTGTCATCTTGGCTGATAGCCAAAAGATGAGCATATGCTGGCTGTAAGTTATGCCGTATAATGTCAATAAGGCTGCTTTCTGCTAAAGGCCTTGTGAGTCTCGAATTCATTGTCTGCATCTCTAGTATGTATAAATTTAGTGGTTGTTCTGGTTTTTGTTTGTGTTGTCTCAGTGTGTTCTCTAGTACGTAATCTGTGTCTATAGGTTGGAAAAAGTTTTTAAATTTGATTTGGAGACTGTGCAATGTATGTGTGGAATCTCTAATTTGCCTATAGTAATCGAGTGCTTTTCCGCTCAAAAAGTCGGCGAAGCATTTGACTACTTTATGCTCTGGAATATCCCTACTCCTCATGTAGTCTTCTATCCTCAAAAAGAACTCGGTCACCTCCGAGTCTCCAGTAAACTTCAGGTTCCATGACTTTAGTGTATCATCGCGCACGATATGAATGACCCGCTCGGTGGAGTTAGCAGGGTCGGTGCTCTCTGTCTTTGTATGCGTGATGGGTGAGCTGTGTGACCACTTTGTGTGTTCACGTGATGGACCTGGTTGCGGTACATGAGTGGGTTGCATTGTGCGTGGCTTCGTATTAACGCGAGAATCATCTACGATAGTAGTGTTTGTTACAGGAATGCTGTCTCCTTCATCGCTTACAGAATCTTGGAAGTCATCCATATTTTAAAAGTACACACAGACAATAAACAGAAGTTAATAAATTGTTGAACGAACAGCGGGTGTCTGAATTTTATTTAATATTAAATTGAATATAATTGTTACTATCAGTGGTTTACCGTAGTGTAAAACAATGTAGTATGGTCAATATAATTATAATTGAAATTGTATTATTGTCATTAACTTGTTGACATTATGAACTGTGCATAATGTGAACAACTATTATTATATTATACTATTTTTATTTATTATTTACACTCGCTATTTGTTCAAGAATAGAAAAGTATTTGAAAATATTGCGCTGTTTGTAAAAATGTATGTCACAATATATGAAAGTCAAATTATAATAATTTTTAAATTAAATATTGAAGAATGTTTATATACGTGAAACCAAAACCACAACAAATGAGTTATATTTATTCGGGCGCCATAATGTTATGGGGGAAAACGGGTGAGTACGATAATATGCCACATAACAAGTTGGGAAAGTTGCAATGTTGCAGAAATATCTGATATTGCAGAATTATCTGATATTGCAGAAATATTCAAAACCTAAATGAGATCTGGAATTAAATGCAACGAATGCGTAACACGATTATATATATATAGAAACAAAGATTTACCTGGATAGGCCTCAGCCAGTTCGCAACGGGCTATTGGATCAAGGACCGTAGCGACTGGTTTGTCGTGGTGTTGGTTGCAGGTATAAATTGAAACTAAAGAAATATTATCATGCTGTAATTTAATATGATATCAACGCGACATGTTGGATGCGGACTTAGATCGACTAACGGACTTAATGGTACGAGACTAGAATTTAGTTTTTACAAACGGCTGGCCAGCAATAAAAATACAAAGAAACTTACGAGCTCGTAAATGCGCATACTATAATGACGACGCGGTAAATGGGCGTTGCGCTGGGCGAAACTCGAAGCGGCGAGCTGACTCGGGCGGCAGCATGCTCGGGCTGGTAAGTGCACGCTCGTTAAGCACGAGCGGCAGCCTCTGGAACGTGATGGTAGAAAGCGGGGCCTACATGGCGTCGCTTTGATGAGGCTGGAATCCGACAAAAGCGGCGCGCCGCGGGACGAACCCGGCGGCGCCTTCAGCGCGTGCGGCTGGTAAGGTTGGGCTGTTCTGTATCACACCCGCTAGGCGCGGGCGGCAGCTCCACGGGCGAAGATGGTGAAGAGCGGGGCCGGTGGCGTCGCTCCAACGAAGCGCGCTCCGATTGTGACCTACGGCCAGAAGTCCTTGGTGTCGTTCCGCGGGACGACCCCAGCGGAACACACAATCGGAGACGCGGAAAGGACCCTGGGGGGCCAGGGGCGGCGGTGCCGGGCCCGGCGCACGTGTGTCCGCCGTTACGTGGTAGGACACGGAACGCGGCTGGGAGTTCCGACACAACCCCAGGAATTAGGCGACACTGACACCGTACATATCACTGCGCGCGCGCGGCTACACTAAGTACACCGACAGATCTTAAAGGCGTCATGGAGACAGCATTTTCGCTAGTTGCGCAGCGAACGCATGGCGTCAGCCCGCCATCTTGATTGACTCCTAACGAGCTTAAGTACAGGTCTTTCTCTGATGATCGTCTGCACGGGAGTGAGTGCAATGTAAATTAAATAGGTCAATGTCATGTTGTTTATGCACACTAGTGATTGATCGATCGGATATGCATAATCGATTATTGAAGGGTATTTCCGAACGTCTCGGACTGATACCTGATCCGAGTTGTAAACTAAGAAGTGTGAATTAAATTGAATTGTGTGTGTAAATAATGTATGTTTTTATCTGATGTGAAATAAATGTTTAATGTGTCATAAAGTTGTCTAGTTATTAAGAAATCGTGATTTGAAAATTAAACCGGTAATTAGTGACGGTATTTTGAATGCGTAATCACGTCACTAGCCAGTGACGTCTGTCAGGCGGTGTCGAATCTGTTTACTAATTATTTCATTCCGATTCTTGTATAAATGTGATGATATTACGTTAATGAAGCGAGTTTAATGCTAGTAATACGAAAGAATGTGTTTTGGCGATAATAAGAACATGTGTGAAGTTAGTGTTTATTCGTTAATGAGTGTATGCGGCGACAAAACGACATTGCCGACGACTCCGTATTTAAATTGTAAGTTTTATCTTATTCATAACTATTAAGGCGAAATAAAGGCTTTAACGCGGTGTAGCAGTATATCTAGTTTATGTGTGTAATGCTACTTTGATCAGTAAAGTGTTTTTTTACTGAATTTTGGGTGATTGCAAACATGTCGGTTGATGTTGTTATCTCCTACATTAAAAACTATAAAAAACAACTTTGCACTGCAACAGTATTGTGCATGTGACATATGTGACGTTATCTAAGTATTTGATTTTGTCGTAATTGCATATTGGTAGATCGATAAATGCGATTTGAAACTTACCTATCGCAATGATTGCACACTAATGATCACATTTTCCGATTACACGTTGTCATCGCATTCAAGGATCCTTGTTTTGGTATAGCAAAGACACGTTATTTTTACGGTCTGTTAATATTAATAGGTTGCTGGTTAATTTTCTTCCTTTTCAGGCAATTGTGTGCTATGAGTCAGAGAGTTCCCGCTGAGATGGAATTGCTCGTAACAAGCTGACGCATCCCAGACACCCACCGAGTTAGACGTCGCTCGTGGCGCGTATATTATATGCCTTGTATGTATTTGTAGATGCCAAAACTATTGTATTCTTGTCTTTAGATGTGGCTTATTTGGTAAATAAAATATTTTGTTTTTATCATCAATATATTTAGAAAAACTCTTCCTTTATTGACTGTATACACGCACTGTCACAACGCACAGCCGAAACTACTGGTCGTAGAGAGCTGTATTTGGCATGTAGGTACGTTCCTTGGGGAGTGTAGGGGAGCACTTAGAGAGGATTTCCCGAAATTCCCACGGAATCGGGAAAAAATGGGATTTTAAATGTTAATGTTCATTGCGCATACGAAGTCGCGGGTAAAGGGTAATTATTAACAAAATGGTAATTTCTCATGATAGATAGAGAAAACTTTGGCACGTAGGTATAATATGCAACCTGACGGTATATTAAAATCGATTGGAGAACGGTTGTGGTATGCAGAGCAGCTCGTACAGGCCATTATTTTTATTTCCATACTAAACCAAGCGGTACGCGGTAAACGGCGAGAGATTTGTGATACCAAAGTACAATAAAATGCATAAGCAATATTTATTATTTTATCGTGAACGCGACTTTTATAGTGAGTCTGATTTAGTGGCGAACGGTTCGGGGGCTGCCGCGGGACTCCACCATTTCCGATTTTACGCATCGCAGCGGACGGCTTCCGGAGATGATTCTTAAATTTCCAAATATTATAAACTAGTTTCTGCCGGCGACTTCGCCCACGTAGAATCCGGTTATCGCGCGCTGGCGGGAAATATGCGTTTTTTCGGGATATAAAGTAGCCTATGTCCTGTTGGGGTTCTCTAACTGTCTCTATACCAAATTCCATCTAAATCAGTCCAGCGGTTGTAGCGTGAAGAGGTAACAGATAGACAGCAAGCGACTTTCGCATTTATAATTTAGTATGGATACTCAATTTTGTCAACAAGAGTAAAATACATACCTACTTAAGTCGGTTATAAATGAGTAAATTTTTGAGTGCTTTATCCACATATGATATCTTTACCTTTATATATGAAAAACCGAAAATGATCAATCGGATAAATCACTATTAAACCAGATAAGAAGAACCGAGACAGTTATGTAAGAGTAGCAAATGGAATGAAGTGGTTCTGTCTTCCACTGAGAAAAAAGGCGTGATTTTATATAATATGTATGTATGTATGTACATGATAATTTTGCGCAGCAGACAACTGAGCAAGGATTTTGCACAAAGCCCCATCAGGCAGGGCAAGCAGGTAAAAAATGAAAAATTCCAGTCACCTCAAACCGTCAAAGACCTACAAGAGCGCAAACCGCCTTTTATGTTAAAAACATGACAAACTCCTCACATAGTTAGTTCAGTCCGTCATACATTTAAAATTCCCTTTGGTATGAATTCTTTATATCCGTAAGGCAGGTTAGTGAACGTGTTTCGGCGGTGTAAGCCTCAGCTTTAGTGTTCCCTTAGCAGCCATTTTTGGGAGCTCAGGATCAACATAAAATAAAATAGAAGCATCCGTGCAGGTGCATTACGGGAGTTCAACATTGGGAGCCTGATTTTCCTGCTTTATTATACTGTTTTCAGTTACTGTTAAAGCGTAAGATGAGAGTGCTTGTAAAATTATGATACTAGAAAAAAAACGTTTTTAAAATGTTATGCTTGAACTTCGCTTATTCCCGGATACGATTTTTTTTTAGTTTGTTCATTTCACAAATAAATAGCCAAATGTTTGTACAACTTTTACCTACCTAATATTTTGGTATCAGACAGAAACTTTCAATGTATGTTAGTAAACTTTTCGTAAGGATACATAGTTCGTATTTTGTTCGATGAATCATCTAGATTGCAAATTTGGCAACCTATAAATCCTTGGTTAGACTCAGCGGAAATGTTGTGCGGAAATTTAATTTCAATGCAACATCACATTAGCATTAATTACTTGTTTCATTCACTTGGAAAACATCATGTTATGAATCGGCATCAATCGACGACCCTAGTTTATTAATGGATAATTCTTTAGGATTCAGCTGCAAATGACTTTACATTAAAAATTTGATTCTTTTCTTGTTTTTCTTCATAATGAGATATTTTTGCTGCTAACAGACATCTATGCTACCGAGTGGCTGAATTTAATAACAGAGATTTGCTAAAACGCATATTCATTTAAGTCAATCAAACAGTAAGATCAAGGTATCATAGTTTTTCGGATTCTTTTGGACCCCCAATGCAAAGAGGAGGGATCTTATAATGTGGACGTGTGTGTCGTATATCTGTATGTCTTTCTGTGGCCTTGTAGTTATACTACTACTACAGCCTACAGCAGCGTCCCACTGCTGGGCACAGGCCTCCGCTCTTATTACTACAAGTCTCCTCGTAGTTATGCAACAGATGAATTGATTTTGATTTTTTTCCATAGATTCGAGAGTGTTCTTATTTTCTTCAATGACTGTTCAACAGATTTTTCCACCCCTCAAATGAAGCCATAAAGTGACCGTGACAATCATAGGCAACTTATAGCACTCGATATGTCGAAACGGTATTATCATTAAGATACACTGAATAAGAGTAACTCAAGCACATAAAACACCTCCTCATTACGCAGGCCTGCAAACAAACCGCACACTCATGCGACCAAAATAACAATTTTAGTCCGCTCAGGGGGAGGCTGAAAGAAACAACAAGGTATGTTGTCAATAAAATCAGCAGGTGTCCGGAGGGATGGGGGTCGTTCACCTCTGGACTGTACTTAGCCTTTTATTACGAACTGTGGTTAGGGGTTAACAGTTGGAGTTCGGTTTATTGAAACGTATGGTGTATCTGCAAATTGACCGTATGAGATTGGATTGGAAGTCGTAGTTTCGGACGTGGGCTGGGAAATTGCTTTGTGAAGTTTTATGCAGACGGTTTTACGTAATGAGAATGCTTTGCGTTGTAAATTTGGGCAGTACAGAATATTCAAAATAAAAAAAAACAAAAAATATAAAATTTATCTTCAGAATCATCTGTCATCGACCTCATATGTTCATCTGAAACACAGTGATTTAAAGTCAAAATTCATTCGTTCATAGGTCACCGTCAGAACTAGATGGATATTTTAAATAAAAACGGAAGCAATCTGAATGCCCCCACATCAATGAAAAAAATCTATTCTACATTTAACGTGGCGTGAATTCATCGGTGACAAAAAACACAGCCAACTGGACTGCTTATTTTTTTGAATTAGATCCTAAATTCCTAATGCTCATTAAATACTACTCAGGAAGATAAACTAGGCTACTGAACAACCTTCTATGAAAACGTATCAGTAGTGTAATAAAGCTTGCCTATTTATACAATAGAAACAAAGGGCAATGTCCCTCAGGAGTCAGCTCCACGACTTGTCCCTTAATACATTCTTTATTTCCTTCCTCGTCAAGAATATCCACTTTTAGGACGTAAGGACGTCCTGTGTGAACGCAGGATTCTCGTAATCTTTTCTTTTTTAACAACACTAAATTTGACGTGTGTGTATCTTTGTGATTGTGGCTTCATAAATCCGCAACGAATATGATATTTTACGTGTAGGACAATTGTTCAGTTTTTACGGTATATTTTACTCCTAAAAAGAGGTCCCGGACCAAATTATCACGATAGAATCAGTACCTACCTAGTACATCGATACGTATTTATATCGATGACATACTCGTAGTTGAATTACCTAAACAAGATTTTATTTTCAGAATGGTATTGTAATACCGAAAATTTCTGAAAAAATAAATTAAGAAAAAACAATCCTCAAATTTATTATTTATTATAAGGATCGTTTTATGTAATTAGGTACCTTATTTTTTACATTGGTACCTTGCATTTTATGTGAATGTCACATTACATTGAATTGATAATGAAATTATTAAAGCAACACAATATGAAACACACTGAATTTACAATACACAAACAAGTATCCGAGCATACAGATATCAATTTATCTAATTAAATTTGGCTATCTAGTTATCGAACCCGTCTGACTCGCAGATAATTAATTGTCAGTACAATAGAGGGCGGGGGTAAATGTTCGGGGTCAAGGATCATCTATTGATAGCTATAGTTTGTTTTGCGTGACTAATCGCCACATGTCAACTTACTTATATTTGTACGATTTTATGGATTGTATGGAACAAAACATTCAGCGCTCTCGCTAAGGGTCGCGCGGTCGCCTTATAAACCATAAATGTCAATAGTTCATGTGTTGAAGTAAATTGACCGACCGAGCGAAGCGTCTCCATTTCAATTTCGCTAAAAATTCTTTCATATGGTTTCCAATACAGGTTGGATTCCTCAACCGATTATTGTCAAATTTTGTGACCAGGTTCCAAAATTATACTTAGATGACTTTTTGGCGATTATTTTTTAAAAGGCGGAGGATTACTTAATTACTTGAAAGAGTTACTTGAAAATGTTCCTTTAATATTAGGTCCTTACATATGAAATTGGCGTTTGGCGAACTGGCAACTTTGATTCAAAATATGTGGCGTTCGGCTAGGAATTCCAAATTCAAATTTATTTCAAATTTAAGACCATGTATTTCTGTGTTCGAATTACGAAATTTATTTGTTATCGCGTCATTTGTTTTTCTTTCACATCGTTCTGTTCACAATATGGAGAACTTAAAATATCGCTATATTTACGAATATGAGTTTCACCTCGGCACTAGTGCTGCAGAAACGGCTCGTAGGACTAACAATGCGTATGGGGAAGCTACTGCAAAAGAAAATACGGTACGTTATTGGTTCCAACGTTTCCGTTCTGGAAATTTTGACCTACAGAACAAGCCTCGTGGACGGCCGGAGACACAAGTTGATAACGAAGAATTAAAAGCAATTGTGGAAGCAGATCCATCGCAAACCACGTCAGAGTTAGCGGCAGGCTTCGGTGTGAGTGATAAAACCATTTTGATTCACTTGAAACAAATTGGAAAAGTGAAAAAACTTGAAAAATGGGTACCGCATGAATTGAGCGACGCAAACAAAGAAACACGCGTCGAGTGTTGCGTTTCACTTCTCAACCGGCACAATAATGAAGGCATTTTGAATCGTATCGTTACTTGTGATGAAAAATGGATCTTGTACGACAACCGGAAACGTTCTTCACAATGGTTGAACCCAGGTGAACCAGCCAAATTCTGCCCGAAACGAAAGTTGACTCAGAAAAAGGTACTGGTAAGTGTCTGGTGGACTAGTGCCGGTGTCATCCATTACAGTTTCTTAAGATCTGGGCAAACAATCACGGCTGATGTGTATTGTCAACAATTGCAAACGATGATGGAAAAGCTAGCCATTAAACAACCCAGACTGGTCAATCGATCTAGCCCACTGCTGCTTCAGGACAACGCTCGACCACATACGGCACGTTTGACGGCCGCAAAACTACGGGAGCTGCGACTGGAATGTCTTCGACACCCACCATACTCCCCGGACCTTGCTCCAACTGATTACCATTTTTTTCGGAATTTGGACAACTTCATGCAAGGAAAAAAATTCAATTCTCACGAGGCTGTCCAAACGGCCTTCAAAGATTTTATTGATTCTCGCTCACACACTTTTTTTAGTAAAGGAATCAATGAACTACCTTCGAGATGGCAAAAGTGCATAGATAGCCATGGTACATACTTTGACTAAATAAAAAAATAGTTTCATAAAAAAAAATCGTTTTCATTTCTGCCATATGAAACGCCAATTTCATATGTAAGGACCTAATAATCTCTCATTTTAAATGTTGTATAAATACACTTCTTATATATCTATGTACTTAAACTATGTACACCCAGTTCATTGGTCATGCTCATGACTAGCAATATCACAAAACTTTCAGTTCACTTTGTGACAAAGAATTGTGAGAAGCAGCAAAAGGAGATAAGTTCTAACTTTTGTTCCATTCACTTAGAAATAACATTTCGATCTCGTTACAAACTGACGTTGATTTTTCTTTAAGCGTGAAAGAAAATACAATATACCTACTAGTAGGTACGTCAAGTTTTTTAATTAATCTACTCCTATTGATACGACACACGGGATAGTAAAATTATATACGGATAATGATAATACAATAGGATAATAAATTAATGTTAGCTTATCATTCTTCGCTTTAGAGTTTAAAGAGACGTTAGTACTCATTGAATGTGTTAAGTACATTTAGGTTTGCCAACCTCAATTCCTCAATTCTTCTTCGATTGTGTTACAGATTTAAATTAATCTGATTGTTTGAATGTTTTCTTAATTTTGATCATTAAGTAATAAATTGTTATCGTTAATTAAATAATAATAGTGAAGAATTACGTGAGCCTTACGTTCGATCCTGTTTTCTATTCATCGTCGAGATGCTCTAGCACCAGATATTCTGACGGCAAATGTCCGTCTATTCAATGTGAAGAATTTGAACAAGAAACAGTCAGGAAGGTACGTAAAATAATGACGTTAGTGCTAATACAAGCTGCAATTTGCCAAGACTGAACACTGTCCTGTATTTCTACGAAGTGCTAACTATTAGGAGTTAGAGTGCTTCGCTTCGAAGTTTATTAAACCTGCTTCTGACAAGGGTGAAGAAAATAAAATGAGAAAGTAAGCGTTAAACGAGCAATAAAGTAACGCTTTATTTAAATAATTATTTGCAGTGAATGGTAGTTAAAGCTAAAGTTATTAGAACAAATACCTATCTAAAAAATGAGTTATCCACAAAATTGAGTACTTAAGTGATGTTTATTTTTAAATAAGCCTCAACAGGCATCGTTTACGGCTAAGAACATTGAGTTTTGGAGCTTCCACCAAAAACCTATTACATCGCGAGATGTCTCCCTTCCGTAAATTTTAAGTCTCTTAGCATACAGAGATAATTAATTTCGTAACCACTGTATAATCCTATTATGAAGGGCCGTACCTATATGAATATGAAATGTTGACTTGTATGTCGCAAGTGCGGTGGGGTATATACTGTGACTTCCTTTATGTTTGTTGAATACTTCTTCATTATGATTGGCTTTATTTGACATATTATATGTTGCTTGCCAATTTAGTAATGAATCATTTTCAAGAACCTCAGCGAGCGATCTCGCCAAATAATCATTAAAGTCGTATAATGGGGTTGCCAATTTTAATACAATTTTGGTACAGTTAAGACTTTATTTCATATCAAAGCATTATTAACGAATGTTTATAAAAGATGTGACGATCTGACATTAGAACCGTTTTCTCAGGCGACAGGGGAAAATATTGATAAGTACTACTACCTACTACTACTACAGCCTATTTGCGTCCCACTGCTGGGCACAGGCCTCCCCTCACCATGAGAGGGTTTGGGCTATAGTCCCCACGCGGGCCCAATGCGGATTGCGGACTTCACACACATCTTTGAAATACTTCGGAGATGCGTGCAGGTTTCCTCACGATGTTTTCCTTACTTGCAAAGCTCATGGTAAATTTAAATTGAATTTCGCACGCAAGTAAACTTGAAGGTGCGAGCCGAAATCGAACCCCCGCCCGACCCGCAGACAGAGGCGGTCGATCGAACCACTAGGCGACCACGGCTTGTAAAGAACACAGACGAAGAATTGTCATCATATTGAGATTGTTAGGTAGGTACCAAATATATTCCATGATTTTCGACAGTATGAAATTGCATTGACATCACCTAGGTAAGTTTGTTTCAAAATGGTCGAGAAATAAAATGAAATAAAAAAGAGGTGCAAGCCGGAATCGAACCCCCGATCCTCGGCATGACAGGCGGTAGGTCTAACCACTAGGCAAACATGGCTTTTACAAAATTAAAAATTAATTACTTTCCAGGTTTAAAGAATACTTAGGTTAGTACGATCAAAAGTTTTTCGCGAAAAATAACTAATAAAAATATGAATTATTAGAATACCTAATCTTCATTATGTTTATGATTGGATCGCGTACATTATTCTCAAAAAACACCGAGAAACGAACAACAAAAAGCGGTCCGAGTTCAAATGAAAAAGGTTGAGGGATATTTTTCTTTAATACGTAAGCTTGGTTAAATGAGAATTTCCTAGAGATATCCGTCTCGGCAACAAATCATGCTTTTGTCCTATACGGCCCCTCGCGGAGACGTTTTCCACTCCATAAAATTAAATATTGCTGCAAGAAAGAATAATTTTATTATAGCATTACGTTTGTGAATGAGCGGGAGGAATGCCCTTTGTGCTTTGCATTGTTATTCCACCCGATAGGCGTTAAGTGGGATTTGTTTATGTTAAACAAGCCCAATTTTCTTTATGCTATTTTATAGGCCGTAAGGTTTCTAAAATGAGCTCCTGTAATATTTAGGTTTAATTTTCGCTGAAAGTGCTTCGCGAATTGCTCTCTTTAGGTTAGTATTGTATTGAAAGAAAGACATCGTTGAGGTACAATGAGATTTAGGTACCTTTTTAACTTGGTGATTTATAAGTCACTAGCTGACCCCGCGGACTTCGTACCGCCTTAAACCTCACGGAGCCCGAGACCTTTCCAACGAATGCAAAACCGTGGAAATCGGTTCGTGCGTTCTGGAGTTATAGCGTCAGGAAGGAAAACCCGACTTATTTTTATATAGTAGACTAGCTGACCCCGCGGACTTCGTACCGCCTTAAACCTCACGGAGCCCGAGACCTTTCCAACGAATGCAAAACCGTGGACATCGGTTCGTGCGTTCTGGAGTTATAGCGTCAGGGAGGAAAACCCGACTTATTTTTATATAGTAGATAACTCTGAATTCAAAACTTTCAACATTTCTCAAAAACTCATCCGCTTCCGGTTCTGGACCCCAATCGTCAAACTGCTTGATAGGGCAAAATATCTCTTGATTTACGATGACATTAACGGTTGTAAAACCAATTGTCAACAGTACTGACTGTAATAACTAAATGAAACTGTTCAATGATTGCACTTTAAACTCAGCGCCTGCTAAACCCTACATAGCAACATGTTCACTGCAGGAGCATTTTCCATTAGCGTTCTTAGCTTGTCCAACCCCTATAACTTTCACCTGGTACCTAATGCACTTATACCAATATCTAAACCCGAGCAGCTGCAACACTCACCTTCCCTTCTAACTTTGCTAGCAGGGAAGTTGGGATCACTGTACGTGTACACTTTGGATTTTAAATAAAAGGTAATGTAGTTAGGTACCTATTTCATATAATGTACCCAACATCAATCATGGTGGCAATGTTGATTCTGTGTGAAAAGAAATTTTCACTAATCTAAAACGCTTTCTTCTGTTTCAAAAATACTGGAAGGCAACAATGAAAGTCCAAGAACAAGCGTTTCTTCTTAAAATTATAGGAAATAATATATATACTTAGGTACCTACGCAATATGTTGTAGTGATTGTATAAGTAAGTATAAACGAATTTGTATTTGTATTTTTGTATTTGTATTTGTAAGTATATGTATAACAATAACGAAAACTCTCAATACTAAACGTCCAATTATAAACTAGCTTCTGCCCGCGACTTCGCCCGCGTGGAATTCGGTTATCGCGTTCCTGGGTAAAAACGCATTTCCGGGATAAAAAGTGGCCTATGTCCTTTCCCGGGACCCCAACTATCTCCATGCCAAATTTCATCTCAATTGGTCGAGCGGTTGAATCGTGAAGAGGTAACAGACAGACAGACAGACAGAGTTACTTTTGCATTTATAATATTATAATATGGATAATGCTAACAAGAATTTTGAATATACTTCTAAAAGTTTTCCATGTCCTTAGCCAACTCTAAAAGTCGGTTCGTCAAACAAAAGCGAGCAAAACAAAATTTTGGGAATTTCTACGAATAAATCAAAAATGAGCCTATCTTATAAAAATAGCTAAAATTTATGTTTATATAATTTACCTTATAATATACTGCTTCAAATCACTTTCATCAACACAACACACCACAAACACCGTGTGACCACACCACATTATGATGGTATCTGTGAAGGTTTCCTTAACACTTTCAACTTGCTATTTGTTAAACATATATTTACAATATATATGTTGAGTAGCAAATATGTTACCCTCTCGTGATGAGGGGAGGCCTGTGCCCAGCAGTGGGCCGTAAATAGGCTGTTGTAGTAGTAGTAGTAAATATGTTAGTAGTCGTCGCGACCAAGGAGTGGAAAAAATCTGTTTGATTAAGTAGATGAGGGATGGGGGTGGTCCACAAATATCTAGAAGAGTGTTAGAAAACATTTTATAGGTATGTAGGTTTCAATATTGTGGCCAAACCCTTATTTAGGAGACAATTATTTGTAGACATGACATGATTCGAAAGAAATTATGAAAACATAAAACAAATACCCGGAATAGGTAATCACTGTGGCAGCGACCCTTAGCACTCACATTGAGCCCAGCTGCACTTCATAGACGAACGGCCATTTTGGCCCTAGCTCTTAGCCGGTACGGCTGACCTCAGCCATATAACCAATTCTTACCGTCAGGGTCGTAAATATGGAGACTTCTGCGTTGTAAAAGTAACTTCTTCTTGTAACTTCGTCTTCGTTGTAAATTGTAAAAAGATCACGTGTTTCCGAAGGAACGTGACTACTGACGAATAATTTTGGATTTTTTTTCCCTTTTTTTTTAATTTAACCGGTTAAAAATAAAGACTATTCTTCCTGGTAGATGAAAGCTGCCACTGCGCTACTGTTGTGTTGCAAAATGTTTGAAATGTTTCTTAATGTACCTATTGAAAGTTTATTAATTGTTTATTACAGTTACGAGGAATGTCTATTCATTTAGTATTTCAGTTACAATCGTTCTAGGGGGTGCTCATTAAAAGTAACTGATTAAATTCAAATTATTATTGTTAGTTACGTACTATCCACCACGGCAACCGGTCTCTGCGCGGGATTCGCTGACAACGACTCCTCAGGGTGTTATAATTAAATTATAAACTTTTCTAGTCGGGGACGGAGGGTCAAATTCACCGTTAAGTAAATGCGATCGTAAAACTTTATTACGTGCCAAATAAAGGGGTTATAAACTTTTACATTTGTTTCCTACGCGGTGAGATTGTAAAAGTAAATTGCCGTTTTAGATTTGGAAAACAAAAATGTCCTTATCTCCTCTATTGTTGGTTATTTTTTTAATGGACGCTCTCGTGCATGCTTTAAATTTTTGCTCAACACCCTGCCTTTTATCTCGGGGAAATTTATAGGAAGGTTATGTCGGAGGGAACAAAGTTTGTGCCACGTATGCATGTAGTGCGAGCGTTTAAGCGCGACTAAACGGCACGAGTAGGTGTTGGGAAAAGAAATGATCACGTGACGTCTGTAAAGTCTGTTAAGGCCCCTGAAGTATTACATGAAACGCATAGATTATTAGTAGATAACTATATGACTATTAAATCTAAATTTTATTTGATTGTTAGATCAATAATAATGGGCATCCGGTGAAATTACTGGCACAGAGGCATTCCATCTAAGACCTCAGGGTGGACAAAGCATTCGAGATCTTGTTATTTCTGAATAAGAAGAATGATAAATCAGATTTTGGTGTCCATTTTTTGTAGTTTATACCTTAAAGTATGAGCTACATATAATAAAAATACATTTTCCTATTTTTCATTTAATATGACGTGGTTTTAAGTATATTTTTGCAAAAGCTTACCTGCACCTCTCAAAAATTGGTAATATAGAAGACAAAGGCAGAAAATTCTGCGAATTCCCGAGAGTCCCGCCATTCTCCTACAACCAGTATACAATCTGTTCACCAAATGAAAAATGAAAATAAAGTCTGTAATTATTGATATCTAATAATAATAATCGCTCCAGTATATAATAGATGCAGATTTATTTCATAAATAATTAATGAAATATGGAGTTCATCATATTCTGCGAAGCTCATAGGAATAGTAGGTACTTCTTCAAGTTTAAGCTTCGATAATAGACCGATAATAATAAGTAGTAAGTTGGTATTTTAGTGGAATATTTGCTTGGACATATAAAACAAAATGTGGAATGTATTATGTACAAGTTTTCATACCAACCTCCGAGGACTGTACGTCAAAATGTTCGCTTACGATACAGAGTACATTTGAAATGTATATAAATTCTATGCATTTTCAAGTTAGTGTCCAGTTATTTCCGCTCAGCTGGAATACCTCGAGCCCTCGCTAAATACCGAAAAATCCGTACGTGACCCCATCAAACTACGGCACAAGGGACCCGAAAGTCTCCCACTTTTATTTACCTAATACCTATGTGGCCTCCTTTTTATTTCCTCTTATATTTAAAGAAAGTTTTATGGAGTTTTTTGGAGCGGAAAAGAACTATTTCAGGTGCTTTTATGACCCTTGGAGGATTGGCCGAATTTTTATATCCTGGTTTAACAAAAGGAGCTCTCGAGTCATTTAATTTATTGGTATTACTGGTACGTCTTTGTACTTCGGCTTAATGTTTATTAAAGAAATAAACCAGTATGGTAATAAGATTATTTTATTTGCATAATTACATTGCCTACCTACTTATTAGATGTGTTATCTCCTAATAGCTTTGAGCTTCCGTTGGTGCTATTTGCACATCTTAGCCCACATTTGAACGTTTAAAGCAATATCTATTACCGAATTTGAAATATTCACTTCATGTGTTGCACACCTATGTGAGCTAGATTTTTTCTGGTTAATATATTCTCTAATTAGTTTATTATTTTATCAGTAAACCCAGTCCAAGTATGTACATAAATAGCACTATGATGATTATCCTACGTTATTCGGCCCAACCAAAGTCGGATTTATAGTGTGTTCCGAAACTGTCCCAGTAAATACCTATTTATTCCGAATATAATGCGAATCCGTCTCATTCAGTATTGAGTAGGTATAGGCCGGTATTGTCGTGGGATTACAAAGCGGGCGAAAGGCTATTGATAGTCTCGTAACAGTATGTGATGACTGATGACAATACTTGGAAATGACAATAGGAGCTAGCAAATAATAATATATACGTTAGTTATTTTATTAAGTACTAGTTTTAGATAAATGAAGGAGACTAAGTATCGGTGATTATTATTTGCTTATTTTAATTATAATGTCAACCAAACCTACGCTTACGACAAAGTGACACACACAAGGAATAATACGAATTTTTATAAGCTAAATATGAAAAAGTCATCTTGGATGATAGCTATCTCACAGGAATCACACTTAAGATCGTTACTTGTGTTACTTCATGTTGATACTATTTAGCCACCATTTTCTACCCTGAGAATGGGTACCTAAATGAATTCGAAGCAACGATATGCTTTTATCGTGATTTTTAAACTTTTTTTACTGTGTATGTGTCGGCCAGTAATAAAAATAAATACGATAAGAGTAGGTAGACTCAATTTAATTTGTATAAAACACCTCTCCTTGATGGGCAAATGAAATTTGATCAATATTGACAATGAATTGAGAGTGCCACTATAACAACTAAATATGCCAAACTTCACTTCGATCTAGAACTATATTCTACTCTCAGAGTTTACGAAATTCAAAATTCCTATTATCAGTCCATAGCATTGTCTGTGTCAAGTTAACTGCGTCTGTTTTGTGTGCATGTTTTCCCGGAATTCAAATAATTTGAAAATAATTAAATATATCGACTGTTAATTCACTAAAAGAATAGAAATAATTACGTTATACATGACAATTAATTAGAATTATTAGCAAAAATCTTGTCACTGAAAATAAGACCTCGCAATTTCTTTTTCAAATTATTTTGCAAGTTTTGATAAAAGTAACTAAATCGATGAAATTATTCGATAACCATTCAGTGTTGGTAAAGAACATTAGTTTGACATTTGCGCCACAAACGTTTTGTCAAATAGGTAAATAGGCACTGATTTAAATGTTACACTAGATAGGTACCAACCTTGACAAAACGGTGACACTGAAAGTACGCCCGGGGGCGTACTTCTGAAGTTCCTCAAGTCAGTAGCCAATCAGACGCCGGCCGCGTGACAAGGCGCGAAATCCAAATTTTAGTCAGTAATAATGGGCAAATACGCAGTAAAATGTTGCAGCAATCGATTCCATAATCATAATAAGTCCATTGGGAACACGTTTCACAGTAGAGTTTTAATTTTAATGTCATATTATTTTTATTAACACTAAATCAAAATTTCATTACGAAGGGTTTTCAATTGTTCACTTTTTAAGCCCAATGTTGCAAGGTAATCATGGTTCAAAATTAACCACATTTCAGGGAAATTGTTAGACAAACCGTATAATTTTCAGTGATCTAATAATATATTGATCTAATATTATTAGATCACGGAAAACTATACGGTTATTTACATTGGTAAATGGTTTTGATATTATATATATATTGGATTAGATAATGATAATAAATAATAATTACAAGATATTTTATTACAGATATTTGGTGTAGGTACACGTAGTAAGAAATTAAAATTAACATTAGTCAAAATATGAACAAACTTCATTTCAATATTTACCATGGATAGGGCCTAATACTTAAAACAATTCATACTTTGAATGTTTCTCGTTTAAAATCTTGTTTAAATAAAATTTTGACGATATAAAAGCAAAATAAGATGTTGAACGGCCTTTAACATTAACTTATTGAAAAAAAAAAACTTTGGGGTAAATTTCCCAACACTGGTATCACTACCCGTTTGACATCCCTTTGACAGCCATGAATATTGCTATCTTTGTCTAGCGTCAATTCGGCGTATTCGTAGCATACGAGTAGGAAAGAGATAGACACAGTTTTACTACAACTTTTCGTAGTTTTCAGAGTTACGACTCGATTTTCAAGTTTTGACACGTTTCTTCGAGATGTTTTATAGGAAGCTTCGTCTCTAGTAATGTACCTCAGTGTAAATAGGTATCTACTCAATCCGTAGCACACTATTCATATTTCGAATACAGGAGTCGGGGTTAATGATCTTGAATCATTTCATTTGGCATCAAATAACTTTCTCAAGGACTTGAAAAGGCTCCATACACAAGACAAGACTATTCATATACCACAATGCATTCAACTCCGCATACGAATCACTTTATTTCGACTTTATTACTTTGGAATAAGTCTGCAATCTTTCTCAATACGTGTCACTGAAGGACTGTAGGTATATCAGGATATAACCAACTAAATATGGCGAACGGAGTAGCGCTTTCGCGTTGACAAAATGGTCTATTATAGCTCAGCCCACTCGCCGTATCATGTTGTTTCATTCGAATCGAAACGTACGATAATCTTTTGTGTTGAAAGAATGAGTAATGAACAATTGGAGTGCAGTGAAAGTCAGGTGGTCTGCCTTAGTAACGCCGATTTAAACATGGATGCTTTTAAAGGCGCGAACGATACACTGTGTTTGGTAGCAATTGAGAAGTTATTGCTGCTTTCAAACTTGAAATTTGTTTCTAATGACAGACAGAGGTTACAATACACAATACAAAGAAAATACAATACAATATAAAATACGACGTTACTTTACTTATAAATTTCGTAAATAACAACAAATTAAAAACCTTTTTAGGGTTCCGAAGTCCACAAGGAACCCTTATAGTTTCGCCATGTCCGTCCGTCTGTCCGCACTATTGCTCGGAGATGCTTAGGTCTAGAGAGCTGTAATTTGGCATGAATATGCATATTAGTTATGCTGACAAAGTGGTACAATAAAATTTTGAAATATATTTTTTTATAGGGTACCTCCCCTACTCGTAAAGTGGGGATGTAATTTTTTTTTCTTGCATACCCCATGGTGCGGCATATCGTTGAATAGGTCTCGAAAAAATATTGTGGGTTTGTTAAAACCATTTTTTGATTAAGTGATGCGTTTGTGAAATATTAAGCTTTAAAGTGCTATTTTTTGTTAGAGTCACGTGTCCCCCCCCCCCTGCCAGCTAAATGGTGGTATTTGGATGGCTGAAAAAAATCACGGTTGTGGCATATATAACGTAGTTGAAAGGAAAACTATCAGAGCTAAGTAGGCTGTACAAACTTACGAGTAATAGTCGACCAACTTATAATGATGATTTTTCTCGAGCAGCAGGGGAGTCGGGCGGGCACGTCACACCACAGGCTAGCTAGATGCTAATAAGTCTTAGAAAGGTACTGTGGGCATCGTCAACTTCGGAACCCTATAATTTGCGCGTGGCCCGACACGCACTTGGCCGGTTTTTTTTTTCATTTTGTTGAATGCTTCATTTATTACTTTTATTCTATTCTGTAGCATTTAAATTTTATTTTAATTCTGCTTCCTTACCTTACACAATCAAAGGTTGACGGAGGCAGATCGCTAGTAAACATAAAGTCCGCGTGTTGTTTACAAACAGTGTCTATGTTTTGTTTTTCAGATTATTGTAGATGCAATTTTGCACTTCTTTGCGCAATTTCATAGCCGTTTTTGTCGACATTCCACACGGTCGCTGTTAAAATAATTTGTAAATTATATTTTGTCCTGTACCTTACTTAGCGAAACGAAATTTGCCTTGACATTCTATTGATGGTCTAGATTGACGAGTGTAGTATTGTACCACTTGTATCACAATGAAATTCTTATTCACAATAGCGTTCTCTCGGGAAATCCTTATGCGAATATCGACTTTACTATTATAGGTACATCTATATCTATAAATCTCACTCATTGTTAGCTTATTTTGATGTATACAGTTTTCCTCATCTTCATAAGGGGTTCTAACAAAAGGAACTAAGCACGTCCTCTGTAAAGGTCAGGATAAGGTTAGGCAGACACATTTAGAACTAAATGAAATCACTTTTCCGGCTGATTGGCTTTTTTCGTCATTTTTTTCGACTTCCAAAAATATAAATAACTAGCTTCTGCCCACGACTTCGCCCGCGTGGAATTCGGTTAACGCGCTCCCGCGGGAACTACGCGCTTTTCCGGGATAAAAAGTAGCCTATGTCCTTTCCCGGGACTCTAACTATCTCCGTACCCAATTTCATCCAAATCGATCCCGCGGTTGAAGCGTGAACGGGTATCAGACAGACAGAGTTACTTTCGCATTTATAATATTAGTATGGATATGAATAATTAAATATCGGGTTCATCTCAAAAATGCTTATTAGACTTGGAAAGTTATTTTTACCATTATAATATTACTTAATAGATTTTTTCCGTCTCCATTGGTACTGAAAATATAATAAAAAATCTACATCACAAATGAGCCGGTAATTTTAAACTGTTTTTCTTCAAATATAGCTACGAACACTCGATTAACTCACCTATCAAGCGAATAAAAAACGGATTCTTATCTGTTGCCAAGCTTCGGAACCACAGATAAGAATCATCCTTTGAAATGAAATGAAATAATGTAACTATTTGCTTAACATTGTGTGTTAGTTCAGATGTTCAAGACAGGAGTATGTGTGTGCATCAACAATGCCAGTGCCAGTTTATGATTTAGTTTTAAAAAAAAGTTCCTAGTGCCAATATCAAACGCTGTAGGCACCTACTAGTTTACCTACTCCACCTAGGGGGATCAGCAAATTGGTAAACTATCGAACCAACAACATCTGTTGCGAGCAATATTCGAGATTTAGGTGAGATTTTGTATAGAAATGAATCCGGTCAATTGGTCGGCCATCTGTGGCGGTCACAGGTGACCAGGCCTACAGTAGACAAAAAAGTGAGAATTTGTTAACCTGTAAAGTAATGCGAAGGTAGCCTTTTTAGCTTTTTTTTTAATTCGGTGTATGTACTTAACTATTGTAATATGTACTTACCTTGTTGTACTACACGTAACAGCATTAAAAACGGGTTATACTTTGTATGGAAAATATCATACAAAAAGACCCGTTTTCATTGCTGCTGAGTGTATATTTATACGATTTTTACGGGCGGTTGCCGCTCCGCGAGAATGGTGAGTTATTCTTACACACTTTTACTTATGTTTATTTTCTGTTTAATCTTATATAAATTATTCATCATTACATAGTTATTACCGTTTCTACTTTTGACTCCGTTATGTGGCGCTGAAAAGTGCTGTTCGAATTCGTCTTCATTACATCATAATATCAATTAAGATTAATTATTTTATAAAAATATAATTTATTGTTTCTATTAAGCCCCACATAAAGATAAAATTCTTAGTGATGAATGAGGACGATGACCAATATTGGACACAGGATGGGCACCTTCTTAATGAGGAACTCGTATAAAGGTTGACCTACTGTCCCTTTCTCTACATCCCGGGGGTTCAACCGGTCACGAGTGGGATAAATGTGTGGTCACGCCGATTCTAACCCCAACTCTATGCATCCGGAGCTAATGAAAACTAAATCTCTTCTAGTTTGATTTCAAGTTTGTAGATAAATTCTAATCAAGGACTATCGCACGCCTTGAATGTATCATTCTCTGAAGTTGTGATTAAATATATATTTATTTTTTATGAATCCTATAAGCTATATAAAGAGGAAAGATTTTTGCTATTTTGGTAACTAATGGATAAAGTTTTTAACAGCACACCGATTATACATAGACGTAGTAACGTTTTTGAGAAATAATTAATAATATTTTTTCAAGGTCAGTCAGCTCAGGACAATAGCAAACTATTTCAGCTTACTAACAACAAAGGCTTCTAACATAACGTCAATGTTCTTAACAATAATATTGTGGTAAAATTTGCCAGAGAATAACAGAAACTACAATGAAACCCATGACGGCAACAACTGTTATCCTGCCTATCAGAACTAGGGGTGTTGTTTCGGCTCCAAATGGCGTCAATTAGAGGAACGTCATAATCCTACCCCATGTTTGCCGAAAGGACCGGCGGGTAAACACCATTGGATTAATATGTCCATTTCTTGCTATTGATACGGCACGAATTCGGTCCGGAATTCGAGTGATAACAGTATAGATTTTCTTACGTTCTGGGTAAGTCAATACATAGGTAAATAAATATACATACAGTGGCGTTTGTTCAGATTCTATTGGATATATTGATAAACGATAGGCCTATCTCTGGGACAAGCGATTTCTGGCACAGAGGCATTCCATCTTAGGCCTCAGGGTAGGCAACGCATTCGAGATCTTACTTACCTATGGTTTCTTAATGGGGGATCATAGGAATTCGGTGTCCATGGGCCGTAGTGACCACTTACCATCAGGTGGGCCGTGCTCGTATGCCTATAGCTATACCATTGATATAAAATAAAACAAGAGTGAGGCGTTGTACAGTGCGTCAAGTGACGTAAAATAATCTCGTCTAACATCATGTTATTTGCCGAAACCGGTATTATTTTCGTAGTATGAAAGTTGTCAGTTGGCATTATGTTAATTGATGAAAGACAATGACAGATTGAAAGTGTGAAATTGCCACGTTGATCGATCTTAATAAATATAATCATACAATGAACTGCGCCAAATTGAGATTGACTTTTCAGAGGCGATCAAATTAATCGTGTGCTGTGAGAATTGTAATTTTGTTTAATCTTAGTTTTTCATATTATGTGTACTTAGGTATAGGCATTGTTAGTTTGTCATGGGTACATCGAGAAAGACAGCAGTAGGTATTCGCAGGTGGCAATGCAAAGCAGGTGGCAGTAAAATTTTACTAGGGCTCTTTTTATAGGGTTTTTGAAATTGTGTGACTTTTTAGGATCAGAAATCTATCTGGTTAGGTAGGTAACTACTATAATTTTCGAATAAAAAACAAGTAGTTCAAATTGACAGTATGTTTAATAGAGTGTTTAGTTAAAACAATGTATTTAATTTTTTTATTACGCTTTAAACATGATTTCTGTTGGCAAGTAGATACTTATGTTGGTCGAAAATTAAAATAAAAAGCAATCCACAGTGTAGAAAAGAAAACCTCGATGGCGGTCTTGGTTAGATTCCGCCAGAGTGTGCCAAATGTTCCAATATCGACATCGATAAACCAAAAGCGGCTCCATGCAGCCGAAATTTACTAAACTTTGTTGGCTTGTAACACGATGCAATAATAGTACATTACAAACCTAGGGCGGTGAATTCGTTAATGTCCCAGATCGCAGGTGTTTGTGACCCGAACCGAAGGTGAGGGTAATAAATATGCGATCTGGGGCTTTACGAATTACCGCCCGTGGTTTGTCAAAAGTTTTACGTCTTACCTTGGCCAGAAAGTGAGATTTTCACTCCGCGTAGCGGGCAGAAAATCACACTTTACGGTCATGGGTGACGTAAAATTATTTACGAGTAGCTATTGTTCAAATTTTGAGATTGGCTACCGATACTACCTGGATGGGCAATTTGGATGGTTATGTTCGCCGCAAAACAAAGTGCCGACTGGCGCCATACATATACTTTGTTTTGTGGTGGATATAGTTTCATTTCTTTATTTTTTTGGCAGGCAAACGAGCATACAGGCCTGGTAAGCGGTCTCAAAAATCATAAGAATTCGAATGTTGCCTTAGGGTTGGCTAAGATGGAATGGCTATGCCAGTAATTTCAGCTGCCTTACCCCCTTATCTGAACACAACAGTGCGAACACTGGTATTTGGCGGCAGATTAGCGAGTAAGCCTGTGATAGCTATACGGACGGACGGACCTTGCACCAAATCGAGCAGTTGGTCGCTCGATTTGGTGCTTTATGACTCCTTTTTCAACCAGAAAACTTCGGTAGAAAGAGTGCAATGGAGGAATTATGTTTGGTCCTAAATGAACTACTTAGGTGAGTAGAAGCAGTTTCATGGTACAGAATGTTACTAGGCCTATGACGAGGCCTAATAATCAAATTGGTTTTGACGTTTGGCTTCTGCACAAGGCGCTAGGTTTATATACATCTAACTATATAAACCTAGTGTCTTGCGTTGTCAATCAATATATTAAATTGATTGTGCACGATGCCCCCCGAGGACGACGTTCCCAAACGACAATTTCCGAGTTTCCAACAACGAACCAAGCTACAAGAGTTATATTGCAATGCAACATCTCGTTTGAGTTTCTCCGATAGTTCAGAAGCAGCTAAATAAGTTTGTGTAGGTATTGTGAACATGTTGGATGGGGAACCACGACTGCACGTAACGTAACCAGTAGCCAATAGGTATAACTTACAAATTATTTAAAAAACCTAAATACATGGAATCTAAATTAATCATTAAGTTCATGTGTCCCTGCGGGGTAAGTGCTCATAAATTGATTTTTCTACCCAATATCTGGTGAATAGAGCCAACTGTGTATTGCAGTGGTATTGTATTTTTTGTTCCCTGGATGGAAGATATTCCTTTTCGAATAATATACCCTTCGTATTCGTGGTCACATGCCGTGCACCCACTTACCCTCCTGGCGCACATGCCCCGACTGACCTTATCCTCGAAAAAAAGGAAATTTTTTGCACTTCATTTAATAAAAATCTAATCCCCATTATTCCCCGTTTCGGTAGTCACGCGAACGTATAAAAAGTTTAATCTCAACAGAGTAACATTCTGTATCGACAGCCCTCTGTGTTCGAGTTAATTAAATAGGGTAGTTGAACTATAATAATATGTATAGTCGAAGTACGTAGAGATATATATAATTATGGATATACCCTCTTTTTGTAATAATGTTCATATTGCAAAAACGTCGTCTACTTTAAACCAAAACTTTTAAGTCAAGATTAAAAAAAAAATACGAAGTAATTTTACGTTAATTATTAAAATAATCTTACATTAAGGTATAACAACTGTGATGCTGACTAACTGGGTGGTATCCGACCCAGGTTGCCTACTTCACGGGAAGTACACGCCGGGAATGTAGATACTCGTACATACCTACTTGCATCAGCAGAGACTTGGCCAGTTCCAAATAAAGTTTATTAAAAGAAAACAAGTCGGTATTGTTGAGAGCTCTCATCATTCTCAAACTTTCTTTAGTAACTTTCAAGTGTTTTGTAAAATGAATTATTTCTTCTCCGAACGCAGCTATATAACTAATCTCGTCATAAAGCCAAAATGAAGACGAATTCCACGGAATCACCCATTTATGGCAGATTCCTCTAATTCAGTCTAAGAATAACGACCGCCATTTTTATAAACTTTTACTGGGGCATTATTCTTCGTTCGCATTATCGCTAAGTTCGCACTAGAAGAGTGATAGCTTTAAAAGTTCGGTATTGTACCTACGTGTTTTTATCAGACTCCCCAGTGCAGCGATGGGGTTGCTTGGCACTTTGATGGATAACACATTGGCCGGATGTCAATAACCGGCCAAATTGATAGAGCACGTCTGACGGGTGCATAAACTAATTAGGATGGTATGTGTTTTGAGGGCTTTATGCGGATACGCCACTTTAATTTCCAAAGCATTTAGTATAATGCCCTGTCTGAGTTTAAAAAATACAGGCAGAGCGGTGGCTGTCTGTCGGAGAGAATTAGAGAGATCGATTTCAATAAAATAGATAAACAAACGGAAAAGTAAATAGGAAGTGACTTATCATCCCACGACCTTCACCTTCCATCTTATTGATCTTATTATCTTGATGATTACATTTCTCACCTTAAGTGGCAGTAGGCGGGGCACATTGCTTGTGGAACTATAGCCGATGAGGCCTAATGAAAACTTTTAAACGGCGAATGCATAAAAAGGAATAATGCACTTTCGGTTGAATGATTTTATACTTACATAGGTACTCTGGCTCTGTATATACTTTTTTTCATAAAAAAATGCTGAAGGTAGAAACTGATGCATGGTCCATCCCGATGGCTACCACCATCTAACCCACTAACACACCGCCAAATAGTTCCGGTAAGGGGGTAAAAGGGCCGTTAAAATTACTAAGTAGCATAGAGTCATTCGATTTTAGTCCTCGTGCTGGGATTGAATTCGAAATCTCAATAATGATGTTGATGATTCTATAAGTCCATTATCATTCTGATTGTGTGTTTTTTTTTAATAAATATATATATATATATCTCTCTCTCTCTCTCTCTCTCTTCATGGGTCACATTGTGTCGCTTCTGTGCTCGTTTGCCAACAAATGCCAAACTCAAAACAAATTCAGCTTTAAAAAAGTAAGTATTAAAAAGACAATAATTCAATACAAGTACACCCCTAATATCCGCAAACAATGTCTTATCTCCTAACGACCCCCAATTAAGTAATGACGCGTTTTTGAAACATATTCCATTTTTAACCAGGCCGACCTACATTTTACTTTTCATAAGGGTGCAATGCAACGGATAATCCGTATCATCTGCTACCCGGGTAATTATTTAAAAGGGGGGCAGTATGAACCGCACTTAAGCTTCTGCGCGTGCCAACCCTAATTGTTGCGTCCGATAACCAATATGGCTTAGCGCGGTGTGACCCTAATTTTGGACAGTTAGTGCAATTTTTGATGGAAATTATGGTGTGTATAAAATGATTTATTTTTTCTAACGGGTTCCCTACAATTCTCTAGATTGCAGTTTTTTTTAGCTAATATCACGAATCCCAGTCACACTAAAGAGTACAACTCACGCTATGAATATAATATAATATTAAATCTCATTCACCTAATTTCGCAACTTGAATTTGGGCTTTCGTACTCGATTACACCTATAGAAACTTTTTTATTGATGTATTCAATATAAATGAAAAAAATATAAATAATTGTAGGTCTACCTATAAACTGCGATCCAACTTAGGGTTTATCTAGTTTTAATAATTTGTTAATCTATCATCTCGAACTTCAACGAGCTACAATGTTGCACATACATTTTTTCTACCTACCAGAAAATTGTAGGTAAGTAGATCTAGATTCTGATCGCGTTGTTATAAATAAAATGGTATAATGTTATAAATATTCTCGATTACTGTTTTCAATTTCAGTCTTGACCTTTTTAAAATGTCGCAAAACATTTTAGACAAATGCACACCCATGGCACTAAAAGAATATGGGTGGTTCCCCTATCGCCATGTCATAAATTACATACAGCCTGGGGGAGTGTCATTGTTATGTCCATTTCTCAAAACACAACCCCCGCCGAAGTCGGTTAAATGTATTAAACCGCGTCGATCGACTGCGCCCTGCACCGTGACGCCTGAATTGTCGATAGTATCGGAAAGATATCGATATTTTTCCAGACACATCAAATTGATAACAAAAATCAAATAATATTGATTTCTGTTGTATTTATCTATGCTCGTTTTTATTTGGCTCAAGTCTTATCCTTTCTAGTCTTAATCATTTCTGTCAGTCGAACTCTAGGCGACGCGAATGTTGGGGATGGCAGACTTTTTCATTATTATTTATTTAGCTTTTAGTTTAGCAAATATGTACTTAACACGTACCTTATGCGTTTGCAGTACAGTCATAGATAACAAAATAGGTAAGTACATACCTCATAAAAAGACAGTGATACCGTTGTTCACATAAATCATCGATAATATCATAAAAAATGTATCAAAAGTGCAACACTAATCTTTTAATAAGTTTGTAAGTGATGCATAGCACCGCCTATTGTGCGTCGCCTCGGCAGATCACATTGTAATCGGAAAGGCGGTAAAAAGCGACCACCAAACACCCTGGGGCTAACGAGGATAAATCATGCCTCTGTCATTGTCCCACCTCTAATACCCGTAATTTAAACATCAATAGAATAAATTAAAATTAATGTACCTTAATTTTTAATGGACACCCTGAAAGGGAAAATTATTAACTTCTTTATTCGCAAGATGCGATATATCTTTTTGACTGGTCATGTTTTTTACGGGCATAGGTACTTTCAGTACCTATGAATTGTTACACTCTAAATCTCTACAACTTTTGTTCAGTTTTGGTGATTTCAATAATAAGATCTGAAGTTAATTTTATCTATTAAACCTTATCGGGTAGAAGTGAAAATAAAACAATAAATATTTTTGGGACATTTATTTTTTATAAAAATGTGCTTCAGTTATATTCTCCACCGACATCCGTCAAGCCGACATACAGACATCCATACAAACATTACAGCGAATAACGTATCAAGCTTCGACGATATAAATTTTATATAGTAAAAATTATCGATAAGAGATAACTAGGTCTCCAGTCTCCACTTTTTAAATTCTATGGTGGCCTTGGAATTACAACTATCATGGTAAATTCGTACGCTGTATGAAACTTCAACCTTGCTTTAGCTTCTCATTTTAAAGGTGAATAGTAGTACATTACAGACCTAGGGCGGTGAATTCGTTAATGTCCCATATCAAAGGTGTTTGTGGCCCGAACCGAAGCTAAGGGCCATAAATATGCGATCTGGGGCTTTACAAATTACCGCCCGTGGGTTGTCTAAAGTTTTACGTCTCGACTTGACCAGGAAGTGAGATTTTCTCCGTAGCGGGCAGAAAACCCCACTTTACGGCCAAGGCTGGCGTAAATTATTAAAACAAACTACCTAGACCTAGTGCATTTTTCAAATTATGTCTAGTACTTTAAACTACAAAAAGTAACATGGCATAAAAACAAATAATATCTTATTTATTGTGTTCTTTCTTTAATATTCAGAGAAGAAGGTACTCTATGTCATTAATTATTTATTTTTAGTAAATCTCATGTTTTCGTGGTCGAGCTAAACGTTTTATTCAAAAATATTGTTCAAGACGTCGAATAGTCTAAAAGTAATGATAAGTTTCTGATCTCGGTAAAGTCTTAAAACATGTTATCTTAAATAAAATTCGCTGTTCAATGGAATTCACGATGCTTATAAAATTAAACATTATAACTCACAGCTTATTAAATTAAGCAGGTTATTGCAAATACAATACAATTATACTAGGGTCACAAAACATGTATCAAATGTTTGTTTGGGAAAATACTATTTCAAAAGTAAAGCAGTAGGTATCTACTCATTGTTTGGTTACCCCAATAAAATATTAAAATCTAGGATAACATTATCGGTAAGTCACGTATAAAATTATCTTTCTTTGATTGCAGAAATATAGCATAATTTAATACAGCTACATACAATAACTGACAGCTTTAAGTGATTTTTCTTTTCGGAGGTAGCCTACATAATATTTACAATCTTAATTTAGTTTATTTACAAGCCTTATCTAAATTAGAAATAGCTATTAATATCTTTATTAAGCTTTAACATTGTTCCGAGGTACTATTTTTCATACACACGAGTATAGTAGAACCCAACTTAGAAGGCGCGCGGCGAAGCACTTAAACCGTTGATGCAGAGTCTGTTATTGCTTAATCCGCGCGCCTTCTAAGTTGTGTCGTGCTATACTACTGCTTGAGAAGTGACTTTACAATACGTCTTCTTTACAACGGAAGGTAATTTCTATTTCGAATTTTATTCGTCGAGTTACAATGCGCACGTTCCGCTTTAAAAGAAATGCGTCTTAACTAAAGTCACTCTACAATTGAGCTGTTTGTACGGTCGACTACAAAAAGTTTTATCTAGTTCACACCTTATTTCCAAGCAATAAAGTGCAAAAACGAGTTACAATGTCTTTGTATCCGAGCGTATACTTATGATCGGCGTATCAATCAACTAATTAGTCTCGAAATTATTTGCAGGCTGTACCGATACATAAATACAAGTTTGGTCATTGCAAAGCACTAAAGGCATAGAAAAATGTAATTATCATACTACAATTAGAGAGACATACAATAGTACTTAATTGAGAAAATAATTAAATGTAATAGTTAATTATAAACAAGTAGTATCATTAATGTAATGTGTGTCGTGATGTTATAAAAATGTAAATCTTTATAGATTTCCACAATCATAGTATTCAGCTTTCTCATTGTGACTTGAAAAATCTTAATTACCGTGTATGTACACTTAAATATAAAAATACCCTCATTATAAAGTACTTCTAGAAGGCACGTTTTGTACCTCAGCAAACGGCTATAGTGTAAAAAGATCGAAATTATTTAATCTATCTTAAATTGTGATTAAGATCGCATTCGGTGGATATAATATTACATAAAAGCGATATGGTATTTAAGTGTATTATTTAAATAAGTGATAAGTAATAAATAAATTATTAATACCTAGGGACAGGATAGTAAAGCTGATTACGTATGCACTTAATAATAAAGTAACAAATTCGTTTTGGCAGTTTTGAAATACTGGTCGCGCTCATCACTATTACATAAGCTTTAGTTCCTCTATACGACGACCCTATGATATCATCTGAATTGTACACACTTCGTCACTAAACACCCGGGTTCTCTTATCTGGTATCTATAAAACTCCTCGTTTTGGCTGAAGATGGTTAAAATTTAACAGATTCTACGAGGCATTTTGTGGATTGGTGAGGCTTTCAACTACGAGTATGTTCAACCTTAAAATCACAGTAAGTTACTCTCATAGAAAATTTAAGGTAAACTCAGAATGACAATCTTCAAACCAATCAGCGTACGCCCGAAATAAGTGTTAAATGCGATTATAGGTGTCGCTGCCTACAAATACATACCCCTGCATACAACCCCTGGTAGCCTGCATACAAATTTGAACTCCATGAGCAACATCTACATCTAGATGGCGCTGTGCAGGGGAAGTATGAAAATTTAAAGCTCCCTGGCTATATCCGATGTACGCCGTAATGTAAGAAGTTTATTAGGAAAAAAATACAGTGGTGGTTATATACAACATGGAACAAGTAGCTGCTCAACTATGATTGCATTTTTTAATAGACATCAGATTATAATTATAGAATTAAGTTACGAAGTGTGTATAATGTCAGCGTCATACAAATTAGAGCTTAATTTTAAAAACACGTGAGACATTTTTAGTTTCTAGCAAAGAACTACGTATTACATATGGCATGATCAACCTGTGGTAACTAAGCCTGCTTTTTCACTACAACCTAAAATATTAGAGGCAGAGGATAAACATTCCCGATTTAAAAAAGTAAGTTGTCTTTTACTCCGCCTGTATTTGTAGCCCGCCTGTATCCGCGCTGGGCCCGCGCGGGGACGATAGCCCAAACCCTTTCGAGGTGAGAGGAGGCCTGTGCCCAGCAGTGGGACACAAGTAGGCTGTAGTAGTAGTAGTATTTGTAGAGTTTTGGCAGGTTTCTATTATTAGTGATGTTTTTTGCTATATCGTAACACGTCGTTCTTCGTATCAACCACATCAGATTTATTAGACAGCAGAGTTCTTGCCAATAATCGGACCCCCACTTGTAGCATATACCCGTCGACCGTCGAACTCTACCGAAGAATTCCTCTTAAGAGCGTCGTCACCGGTGTCCTTGAGGGGTTCCTTTTCATCTCTGTAAAAATATAAACGGTTACACCACAACCAAAACTAGCACTACGTGAAGCTGGCACTTCACTTGGCTCTGTTTGACAAATACCTGTGCTCCATTTCTTTCTTCCCTTATAGTGAAAGTAAAGGATGCCAATAGAGATTTGGCAAATAACATCTAAGTGAAGTGCCAGAATATAGACGAAAGCTGAACTGTCTTATTCGCTCCATTCTGATGCAACAGCAGATATTTCTCTCTCCAGTTCAAACAGTTCAGTGACGTTCAAAGTGTGTGGAAGATTAAGAGATTGACTAAGCTAGACCTTCTTGCAATTTTGTTCAAAGAAGTTCTTATCATTTACCTTCCAAGGAGTTCAAGAAAAAAATTAGAATAATATAACTTTTGTAAATGGAGAAACTCGAAGAAAAATTAAGTGCTGTAAAGTGTAGTTGAAAAAAAAATTATACAAAAAATAATTAGGGTCCAACAAAAATAAGTAGAATGAGTGAGGACTTTTGTTTTTGCGTCTTCACTTAGATTTCTGTCCATAGACAAAAAAGTCGGGTTAGCTAATATTACTCTGAATTTTTCTTTGACTTGTTCAAAAGATTTAAAGTTGAACTTGAACCGTACATAATCATACCACGGTGTGATTGACATACCTATTCAACACAATATCTATCATTACCATACATGGTTCAATCGGTAGCAAATCGGTTGATCCGAACCAAAATTATCTCGTCATCTTGCGTCTATCGTATTCGATGGACACCTTGTTATCCCAATAACCAATTAGATACACTGGCAATTCAATTGCATTGGTACACTGTCAAAGCTTCGTTTGAATCTAACTA
This sequence comes from Aethes cnicana, assembly GCA_963971205.1. Taxonomy (NCBI): domain Eukaryota; kingdom Metazoa; phylum Arthropoda; class Insecta; order Lepidoptera; family Tortricidae; genus Aethes; species Aethes cnicana. Next base: position 8,700,147 of record OZ020284.1, read on the forward strand.
TAGCTTATACGATTAGCAAATATATTTACATTGTGTTACTAAAGGCATATTTACAGTGAACTAATTACTTACTACTTAGTCCCTGAAACCATAGCAAAAATTTAATGGGTATTCTTCAAAGGAAAACGATTTTGTTCAAGAAACATGAAGAGCGACTCATCAAAATATTTATGCATGAATACCTTTTTGAAAATTACCCATTCAATATTTTATTTAATAAAACGGTTTGTCTTTTATGTGGATAAATAAACGGTGGATTTCATACTGATACAGTAATCTGTCAACATATACACGGTGGGTCAGAAAATATGGCAAATAATTAACCCTCAGTATCGGCTATCGATTCTAAGTATATTGTATAGGTTTTAATTCTTTTTTGAGTTGGTAAAAAAAATAATTGTATATGGGATTGGTTGTGTGAGCGACGCTTGAATCCTATACAAAATATTTTTTTTTCCAACTCGAAAAAAATTAAAAACCGATACAATATGCTTAGAATCGATAGCCGATACTGTGGGTTAATTATTTGCCATATTTTTTGACTCACCATGTATAAAACCCAAAAAAAAACAAATGGTAATTAGATAAGGTGAACAACTCTTTTCCGCATTTCCATCAAATTCATTCACGCTTCGCAACCAAGCAACGCAAAACGGAGTTCGTGAATTTATCTTTATGGACACTAAATTTTCGAGGATGGCCGCTGTGCTAATTAAATGATACAACATGGGTGAAAAACTTAATTAACAAGTTGGTAATTTTACATATTCTTAATTTTGTATAAATCGATCTTAATTTTGTATATATTTTATATATTTAACGATCCTTATTGTGAATTAAATACGACCAGTCCTAAATGAGAAATGATACCAGTTAAACTGAACTGATGAAACTCACCATGGGATAGTTACCAGTATATTTAAGTTTTTCACCTTAATAAGATCTCAATAATTTCAGTGCAGTCTCCGTTTTTCATACAAAATGAACACACAGCAGCAGTGAAAGTATTGAGTAAGTAATAAGACGTCTCAACCCAACGTACTTTGAAAGCAACAATTATGTTAGCAGAGAATGAGTACGTACTGATGTCTACTAATAGGCACCTATGTTGTGCACATATAAATTAACTTATCACGATTTTAAATTAGCGACTTCACCTACGTACGTAAAACTACCTGTAATCTAGTTTTTTTTTTCGGAATATATTAACGCATGAAGTAATGAGAAAAGAGAAAATAAGCATGAAGTAATCATGCTTATTTCATGTTCTAGAACTTTCAAAGCACTCTGGGCATAATACGACATTTTCTACTTAGGTGAGTACCTAAATCTGTGGTTATATTACACACGTGGCAAAAAGTCAAAAGCACAATCGACAGCAAGCACAAAACGACGAAAAGCCAATATACACTGCATGACATAATTTGTGCGATTAATTATAAATATAGGTTTTCTTACACTGGCGTGGTCGGAACATAGCTACGGTGGCCGGGGCAGCGTGGGGAAAAATCATTATTAATTAGATAAGTGAAAAGTGCAATATAGCTTAAACTTGAGTGAGTAGGTACCTAATGAACAAACAAAAATCTCGTATTTATAAATACCATAAAGGATTGACGGTCGTAAGAGATGTTCCAGACAAGTACTAGCATACAGAAATCTACATTTTTATTGTATTTTACTCAAGCAAATAAATATCGGTTATCTCCATTACATTTCTTAATCACAGACGCGTGATCTCGAAATTGGGCTAATTTTAATTAAGTGACATATTTACACAGAGCCCTAATTACATAACATAATCCAATCAAAAGCAGCAATTTACGCAATTATAAACAACCGTATCTAAATTAAATATTTTCAAGCGATGCTTCGTTCAATATTTACAGAGGCCAAACCAGATGATTTAGTAGCTGGCCGCATACAAACAAAGCATGCAGACAAACTATAGCCTTACGTCGGGGTTGGAACGAGCTTGACGGGCGGCGGCAAGGGCGCGGGGGAGGGCGGCGCGCGCGGCTTCGTGCTGCAATAAGGGAGCGGGAAACGCCAACCGTACAGACTAGCGGGCAGAAACATCTCTCATCGACACTAACACTTAGGAAAGTAGAACAAAATAGGAAACTGTATGAAATTTACGTCGACGGATTGTGCTATTGATAGAATGAATTAACCATTCGACAACCACGCTTTAAAAAGTAGCAGCAATTTGAACGCCCTTGGCATTAAGTACGTTTTCAAATTTGACGGCTGCGGCCTTGATAGCAGTGGCGATCGAAGGGTTACAAAATGGAACTTCAACTAAAGAAGTGAATGCCACTATACCTTCCCAACTTGGCTTCATCGTCTTTATGCTTCTTGGCGCGCTTGCCGCAGATAGTGGCGATGACGCCTTGTCGCCTGAAGCAGAGCAACAGCAGATCCACGAAGAGCAGGCATAGAAACACGCCGGTCAGGGCCAACCCTATTATGGCGCCACTAGACAGCAGTTGAGGAGGTGCGAATCCAGAAAACGTTACCCCTGCGGAATTAAAAAGAGCTCTAATTTTTTTTTAATGTAATGTAATATGGAAGAGCCATAGACTCCTAATCCATCTCATTTCGAGTTTTTATTTTTATAAAATTATAAAGTACTGTGGAAATTTAGGAGTCTAATGCTCTCGGTTAGTTTGTGCATCACGTCGCAAAGCTGTAATGTTAATGACATGAAAGTGATTGTAATAAATGCATTGAGAAATGTGCACAAGGATTGAAATCGAAGATTTGATGATATAGATTTTCAGACAAACATTCATTACAATCTTAGTGGTGATCAAAGAGGAGTGCTTTCATTTGAAGAAAACGTGCACCCCGTCACCGGTTCGATAGGAAAGACAACATTATCTTTCTCAAGTATCGTTTAAATAGAAAGCCCTCCGCTAGAATGAAATGGGGTTTGAATGAGAATGAAATACGATGATTATTGAAAATGAAAGACAATGATGCACAAAGTAAGAGACTTATGTAATTTACAGAATAATCAAAAAGAAAAGTTGTCAAGATGCAAACATTCCAATTAATTTCAATAAACGCAACATAAACATGTTCAAACCCCATCACAATTTTTGAACTATTGAAGCGATTATCGAGATCTATATCCCTTTAAGTAAATTTTGTTTAAATGAAAATATCGATGGGAATTCATTAAACCATCACCGTAGTCATAAATCCTACTTATAATATTCAATAATCATTTGCGGTTTGAATTTATCAATTTAATATTTAACATTCATGATTATTCAATGAAATTGTACCTCCAATTCGATAACTTCAAACAACAATGTATTCACTACGATCAACGAATATAATTTAAAAAAGTTATGGTAAGTGAAACTGCCAGATCACGGACAAAATAATTATGCTCTTTTTTAACGAGTAGTTTTGTACGAGTAGTTTACCAATTCAAATGGAGTTCTTTGGCAGTTCCAAAGATTGAACATACCATGCGTGAATAAAAATAATAAGGAAAACTACATGAGAACCTAAAGATCCATTTAATATTAAAACACTACTTTTCTTCTAAATGGCTTAAATATAAACATCTGTGTGAATACATGGAAGTATGGTAATGTTATTTTGATTGAACAGTCGGATATAAGTAGTTATATGACCATGCTAAGGGGAAGGATATCACATTTGTTTAAAGGTGTACACAGCTAGTGGATCATGCAGTATAGTAATTAGGTTCATTCCAAAGGACACTATACAGCAGTTGTTAACTATCAACTATTTATCAATACAAAGTATATTTACCCAGGCAGTCAGGGCGACACAAACACTGGTCGGGTGATCGACATTCAAGGATTAATAATTTAATTTCTTGATAAGCATCTTGACAGCTTTCTTTTGGGATTTGACTTGGGTTAGGGAATTTTTGAAACTAACATATTAAAACAATGCATCTACACAAGAAATGAAGTACTGTTTTATTTAAACAGTTATTCATTTGCATTAGTAAACAAAAATGACAAGGTACACTTGTTTTGGAAACATTTATTATTTTCTCACATTGGTCATTTTCCTAACAGATCACAATCGAATCTTTACTTTTTCTCAAAAGCTTTTGCCTAGCTGAGTTTCTTAACCTCTATTACTTTCAATAGTTCATTTCTCCCTTTATCATTCTGTTGGACGACATTCTTCATAATATCACTACTAAATATTGATTTCACAATAATCTAATATAAAGATAAAATAGTTATCAAAAACTCGTACACACATATTTATTCGCAACTCACGAAGATTTAAAACCTTAAATTTAGGCATATTTCAATAATGTACACTAAACGACGTTATATTCTGGCAGTGTTAATTCATTAGCGATTCCTCTATCTAAATCAGTAGGTACCGAAAATTTTTGACACGTAACTTTTTTGGAATAATATTGGCGATGAAACCTGAAGGTTTTCATTTAATTTAACTATTATATAATTTAATTATAATATTATTCCACTTATAGAACTTCTTATCAAATCATTTGATGATAGTTAACGTAAATAATTATACTTATTTACAAACCAACGTATTGCTTATCACAACGAGTCTTTCTGCTATTTAACAACAGTCGCCTTAATTTGGTTACAAGCTGATGGATTTTAAAACTACTTTAAATTAAACTAATATTTTTAATAGCCATATAGCGATTATGGTTGCTGTTTTAATGTGAGACCATCTGAAATTTGTCGGACTTCCATTTGGGTTACCTAGAAAATATTGATTACGATGTAATTTTCATGTAAATACGCTAAAATCCTTATTGTTAGGATAAGTTAGTGTCAAATAATAACTAAAATAAGAAATGAATAACTCACCATTCGTTATAAATTAACACTAACATAATATAACATCTTAATTCATCAACACAATCTGAAGGAGAGTTTCAATAATAAAAAATAAAAAAACTCAAATGGTAGTTCAAAACGTTAGTTTAACTCACAGTCACAAATAAAACATGCCAACACAAATTGAACTTCAAAACAAATCACAAAACGTTACTGGGTTATCGTAAAAATGCATAATGTATATTTGTACCTTATTGCCTTATTATGATAAGAAATATCAGTCATAATCATAATATACTAGGGGCAAGATTTAAAAGTAATATCAAAAAGCAATTGACTACAAGATTAAAATAATAGCATCAACTTATTTAATAAAAAAAAGTACAGACATGATGAAATTATAAACAGATGACAAGATACGAATACAAATTGATATACAAATAAACGTTGCCAAAAATTAATATAAAAATTACACATAAAACTAAAATTAAAATGAAAATAAAGTCCACATAGACAACTTTGTTGTAATGCTCTTCAAGAGCTTGATCCGGTTGATTTTCGATGAAAGCTACGAGCACTGAACGAGAGCTTGGAAAATCTCATCACAAAAACAAAGACACTAAAGCAAATGTGATGAAAGAAGAAGATGCAGCAGTGCTTGCTGCTGACGGATAAAATGGGTTAGGGGCAGTATACACGTCGTAAAAGCCAGCCCGGAGAGGCACCTCGTTACTCTCCTGGTTGTACTCACCAAGAGCAGTCTGCACGTAGATGTACGCGGGCTTGGAGTAACCCAGAATATTGTGGGCGCGGACTTCCATGCGATAGCGCGTGTCTGGGTGTAGGCCGATTACTTCGTAATTGATGGTCTCGTAGGAATTGAGCTCTTCGGTAAAGCATTGAGACTCGTCCGCCGTTCGCCATTCTCCGCTAACTTTCAATACCTGATGATTAAACTTTATGTAAGTTTATTGCTGCAGTTGAAAGAAGATAAAATAATGCAAGATAAATTGAATTAAAGTTATGCATAGCATTATACTGGATTTCAAATTAACTGTGGATAAAGTAAAGTACTTTGAAATACTAACCGGACAATATTTGATCTGATACTTGTCGATAGGTTCACCGTTGTGAGCTGGTACTCTCCACTGGAGCTCGTATCTATCGGCATACTTTCCATGCACAAGAGATTCTGGGCTAGCGGGTTCTTCCCTCCATTTTGGTTTTTCTGGTGGAGACCTGGAATTAAATGCCAGTATTTATTTATATGTAGTAGAGGACTATGAAACCCTTGACAAATATACATAGAGAAAAAGTTATTTTCCTACCTTCTTGGCATGATGACAGTTATTGGTGCTCCCCAACTACCAGCTCCTACCATATTGACGGCAGCAAATCTAACGTCATATTGGTACATGGGCTTCAAATTCTCTAAAACATACGGCGAATTCACCGACCAAGTTCGATTGACTGCGAAGTTCCAGTCATAATTTGCGTTTTCCTTGTATTGAGCAGTAAACGCTAGAATCGGTGGACTCATGTCTTCTGCTGGTCCAACGATATTGAAGGAGACTGATGTTGCCGTAAGGGTTTCTTGACGTGCCTGAGGAATTGTATTAAGTACATTAGAAAACTACAAAACGTTGTCTGATATTTCACGTACAGAACAGGTCTTACTTGAACTACAGGACCAGGGACAAATGCTTCTCTTAGCTGAGTAGTATGCACTGCTTCACCATGCCTGTTAGTCGCAATGCACTTATAGACGCCATATAAACTTCGTTCTGTAGGAGTTACTATTACGTGGCTGAAAGGTCCAGCTCCATAAATCTTCACCTGGGGTGATTCTACTAAATCAAGTTCGTGGAATCTGTAACAAAAATGTGGGTCAGCTATACGTAGCTATTTGTTTTTCCTTTTTTTTGTAAAATTCATTTGAATAAGAATCTAACCTACCTCCATTTAATTGTCGCGTTGGGAATACTCTCAGCAACACAGCTAATGTTAACAGGCTGTGCATTCCAACTCCAAGTCAAAGGTATGTTTAATTCGGGGTTGAAGACAGGCTTGAACTCAACTGACAAGTGGCCATTCTTCCTTGCTTCTCCACCTATAAATTCAAGTTCATGTATATGTACTATGTATTTATAATGATATGCTCACCTTTGATATTTCAGATAGGTTCAAAAATATCTTTACAGTTTAATAAAATTATGCGGGTACCTTGATTAGTCGCCAAGCATTCATATAAGCCGTCATCTGTCCGATTCAGTTGAGAAATGGTTAGAACTGCGCTTGTCTGCATTTGGTCACCAGTTTGGCGAGAGCTTGTTTCAATGTGAATTCTAAAAAAAAATCTCTGTAGTTAAATCACGGATCAACCTCTTTGTATTCAATGCACACAAATTTGCTATTTTTACCTTCCATCGTCGTTGGGCCCATTCACAAAAGGTTCTTGGCTTGATAGCTTGCGGAACCTGATTCGAGGTGCAGGTCGTCCAGTGGCTACGCATTCTAATCTTCCTTCAGTCCTTTCAGCGACGGTTACATTCTTCAAATCAGGTATATTTGGCGGTACAAGGACTTCAACCTCAATTTCAGTCTCATTTTGACCAGCTTGGTTTACAGCGCTGCACACGTACTTTCCATAATCTGCTGCTTCTACTTTAGAAAAAGTTAAAAGGCCAGTGTTTTCATTGACACTGAATCGTGATGTTGATGCCAAGTTCTGAAAAACAATGGAATAACCATTTTAGTATTACTTACTCAACTTCCTAGATATCAATCTAGTCATACAGTAAAACGTACTTCTCTGGTTGAGGCCTTTATCCAAGAATAAGTTGGCGGAGGTTTGCCCCGAGCTTTACATGTAATAGCGGCTGTACCACCCTCTTTGATTTCAACTCTGGTTTCACGTTCTTCCATCTCAGGTGCAGTATATACCTAAATAAATTTAAAGATTAAACTTTCATGAAATTCTTTGATCACATCTCTGATAAAATTAGTTTAGATTATATGTGTTTAGATTATGTGTATTACAGCCGAACTCCTGAAGGCGGGTGGTAAACCAGTCCTTAAGGCCCTTCAGACGCTGTTTAATTCCGTCATTCATGAAGGGAGAACGCCGCGAGCATGGAACAGAAGTGTGGTGGTGCTCTTCTTCAAAAAAGGTGATAACACCTTGTTGAAGAATTATAGACCCATCTCACTTCTGAGCCATGTTTACAAGCTGTTTTCGAAAGTCATTACGAACCGTCTCGCGCGCAGGTTTGACGAATTCCAGCCTCCCGAACAAGCCGGTTTCCGAAAGGGCTATAGTACCGTAGACCACATACATGCGTTGCGGCAGGTTGTACAGAAGACCGAAGAGTATAACCTCCCCCTTTGCCTTGCATTTGTGGACTACGAGAAAGCCTTCGATTCGATGGAGACTTGGGCTGTGCTGCAGTCTCTCCAGAGGTGCCAAGTTGACTACCGGTACATCGAAGTGTTGAAGTGTTTGTACGAAAATGCCACCATGTCCGTCCGACTGCAGGACCAGACCACGAAGCCTATTCCACTGCAGCGGGGAGTCAGACAAGGAGATGTGATCTCTCCGAAGCTGTTCACCGCTGCATTGGAGGATGCTTTCAAGGTGCTGGACTGGAAAGGTCGAGGCATCAATGTTAATGGCGAGTACATCTCTCACCTTCGATTTGCCGACGATATTGTAGTCATGGCTGAGACCATGGAGGACCTCAGTATTATGCTCGCTGACCTCAGCAGAGTTTCCGATCGAGTTGGTCTAAAAATGAACATGGACAAGACGAAAATTATGTCTAATGTCCATGTTGTGCCAACTCCCGTAATAATCGGAGGCTCTGCGCTCGAAGTTGTTGACCATTATGTATACCTGGGACAAACAGTCCAGTTAGGTAGGTCCAACTTCGAGAAAGAGGTCAATCGTCGAATCCGACTCGGCTGGGCAGCGTTCGGGAAGCTTCGCAGTGTCTTTTCGTCCAAATTACCGCAGTGTCTCAAGTCGAAAGTCTTCGACCAGTGTGTGTTGCCAGTGATGACTTATGGTTCCGAGACGTGGGCGCTTACGATGGGCCTCATAAGAAGGCTCAAAGTCACTCAGAGGGCAATGGAGAGGGCTATGCTCGGGGTTTCTCTGCGTGATAGAATCAGAAATGAGGATATCCGCAGTAGAACTAGGGTCACCGACATAGCCCGAAGAATTGCGAGCCTTAAGTGGCAGTGGGCGGGGCACATTGCTCGCAGGACTGATGGCCGATGGGGCCGGAAAGTTCTCGAGTGGCGCCCGCGAACCAAGAGACGAGCTGTCGGTAGGCCTCCCACAAGATGGAGCGACGACCTCGTGAAGGTTGCGGGAAACCGGTGGAAGCAAGTAGCACAGGACCGGTCTGAGTGGCGAGCCTTGGGGGAGGCCTATGTCCAGCAGTGGACGTCTTTCGGCTGAAATGATGATGATGATGATGATATGTATATATATATATATATACATATAATTTTAAAATGTACCTCCAATTTGATATTCCTTTCAGCTAATTCACCAGTTCGGATGACAACTGCTCTGCAGGTGTATGTGCCATCATCACTCTCTTCAATATTCTTAATCAAAAGACCATTGGCGTGAATAACGTATCGATCACCAGTAGATATCTAAAAAATATTAAATTACTTAGATTCATGAGAAAATTTAGAGCATTTCAAAATGGTGTTTTGCAGTTTAATATTTGAAGACCTTACCCGTGTACCCTCTTTAAACCAATCGACATTCGGAGCTGGTTCAGCAGTCACTTCGCACATCACTTTGAAATCTTTTCCCTTCGTGGCATATTGATTTTCGTTCGCATTCGTCCATGTGATAGCCACTGAAAATTTATCGTTATGAATTAATTATTCCTGTAAAATAAATTGTGCAATTTTACGGAACCTGGTGAAAAGGTTTTTCTTAATGTACTTACCAAAGGTTTCGAGCACGACACTGGCGCTCAAGGGCACGTTATTGTAAGCAGAAACGCAAGTGTACTCTCCAGCCATAGCAGGCGTTATGGAAGATATGTACAGTGACTGCTGCTCCTTCGTCGGACTTGGCCCCGTGTAGATCTCTGGTCGAGTACCCGCGCTATTAGGAAGACAGAATTTTGATTATTCTTGAAATTCATGACTCGAATATTTTCAAACGCATTTTCGATGTTACCAGGACTATCATCATAAACAAAATCATCTGCGCCAACAACAACGGCATCATTATCGTCAACGTTTTAAAGGCTAACCAATTTAAGGTTCTGCCACAGAGCCAGGCTCCCATCGTATACCAACGACATCCACCAAGTCAACTCGATCTTATTACGGCATACGAACACAGCACAACTCGTGCGCCAGAACGTAGCCACTATTCGATAATTTACCCATCCCTCTCAGATCAGGTCTGTTTCCCACTGCCACTACAGCTTAACTTCTTTATATCGGTAAGTAATGCTTAAAGTGATGAACAACTTACGCAGCTTCATTGATGACTTGTCCCTTGGGGTCCTTCCATTGTGGCTGCGTGACTTGTGCGGGGTCGGGGGTATCAGCCAGGCACGTCAGGACCACTGACTTCCCGACTGCTACCGTTTGCTGCTTCGGCTCCGGGTATATCCGCAGGTTTTGCCCTAAGCATCCTGGGGACAAGAGACGAGACGATTTAATTTCTGATTTCTAACAAAGCTCAAGTACCTACCTATCTATAAGATGAATGATTTGCTAACAAAAAAATAAAAAGTCCACACCAATATGTTTTATGTAGCACGATTGTATATAAAATTACTTAATCACAAATGAAATTTTTATGGTATATCTTCGGACGAACAACACCGTACTTTGTCCATCAGAAGTTAAAATATAATAATTTACTAAACAACATTAGCAAATCCGTGGACTTTCAGTTTTACATTTTAAAGAAAGACCAAGTTCTAGCGGAACTGTTTAATTAACTTTATAGCAATTTGTTTCGAGGCACGTGACGGTGTTACACTTTTAGTTAGTTTCTCTTCCCGTAGTCCACAGATTACAACCAGTAACACGCCTCATTAAAATTATTTCCAGATAGCTCAAGTGGTCTCGAGGACAATCACACTGTTTGCGCACTGACAAGTGTGCCACGTAACTTATGCTCAACCGTTGTGGTGAATAAAGCTTCGTGTTTTCGAAACTAAAGTTTGTTAATTAGATTTTATTACAAGCTTGTTGCAACCTGTTGAATATTTTAATTATAAGTTAGATGAATATATTTTTATTTATTTATATAAAGTGAGTTGACGGTAGATTTAGACGGTAATAAATTAAAAATGTTGTAGATATTACGTAACCGAGACAACGTCACATGACAGGAGTCACATGTTTTACAGCGATCGAATATAATTGATAGAATACATAGAAATAAATAATATTCAGTTGAAAAGGAAATCTAAAAATTGATCGGTTTTCGCCAACAAAGTTTACCCTTTTATCGTAGCGTGCCCAAATTATTCAACCAAAAGTAGCGATAAATTTAATTTCTTTATTCTCATGTTCAGGAAAGGAACAAGAAACCTACGTCATGTGGGCGCCACATTGTAACATTTGTATATGATTCGAATATGTAAGTGATATGATAACATTGGCAATATGTACTTGTAATCAAAAGTGTCCTAAGTCGCTTTTAAGAGTTCTTGAAATGTCTTACCCCGCAACGCTCACTAACTCTCTGCCTACCCACAAGGGCATATGTTAGGCGTGACGATATGTATGTATGTATGTAAATGTCTTAGATACAGATTCAGCGTTATTTGAGTGAGCAATCGCTTTGACTGTACAGAAATCGCTGGTTCTTCTACAAGTTACCTAGTGTTGGAAAAGTCGTCTATTTTTAAATATCGCAATTAAATAACCCCCTCCCCCTCCCCCTCCCCCCCCCCCATGCCCAGCCTTATAACCTATGACCTATGGAGTGTGGAACGTGTCTTGGTATGGAGCGCAATCTTATATGGCCAAACAGTTGAAAACGTGTCAAGCGGATTTGATAAGCAACAAAACAAAACACACTCTCCCCTCACAACCGTTTTCGCCTCAGCAGCGCCATCTGAAGGCGCTACTGCAGACTATCCGCCTAGGTGGCTTGACACTTCTGGCGACCGCAGTGCCCCCTATCCGATTTGGTGTCCACTTTATAATATAAAGATTGCGCTCCTTAACTTCAACCCTCCATACTATGACCCATCTATGACCACATAGACTTTTCTTCATATCTAGATATGGCACCGCAGATCGTATCTGCACGTGAGATGTGCTCGAGGGCCGGGTCCCATTCAACCGCACACGTCTCGTTATTTCAGAGGATTTCCCTTACATAGAATGTTCGAGTCACTTGCACACACGTTTAATAAAAAGAAACATGTCGACGTCCGCACAAATTTACGAGTATACTTTATGAACGCGCGCCAAGGTTTTAAATTGAATAAAGTAGCTATTTTCACTTAGAACCTTTTGTAATTCTTTCGCGTTGATCTAGCTAGGTGTCGGTAGCCTTAACTTTGAAAAAAGATAGTGTAGTGCAGAGATAGTGAGATTATAAACATGTGAGCACGTATTTAGTAAAAAGAGCCGCGGAATACTTCTTTCCAAAACGAGTACCTATTTAAAAGTCATACAAAAGTAGACCAAATAGAGCTATATATTCAAGGGGATAATTAAAAACCGGCCAAGTGCGAGTCGGACTCGCGCACGAAGGGTTCCGTACTAATTATCTATAAAAACAGCCAAAAAAAACATGTCTGTTGTATGGGAGCCCCTTGAATATTTATTTATTATATACCGGTAATAGAAATACATCATCTGTGAAAATTTCAACCGTCTAACTGTCACGGTTCATGAGATACAGCCTAGTGACGGGCGGACAGACGGACACCGAAGTCTTAGTAATTAATAGGGTCCCATTGTACTCTTTGGTACGGAACCCAAAAAAATTAAACCGTAATGATAATGAATTTTCCATGTGGTTTACGACATGGCTGGCTTTAATAACTAAGGTAATAAGGCAGATTAACTCTGTGTAGCTTTCGTCCGCTGTTTAAATAATGAATATAAAATTTCCTGTATTTTTTTAATCCATACTAATATTATAAATTCTTTGTTTATTTGTCCTTCCTTCACGTCTCAACGACTGGACCGATTTGGATGAAATTTGGTATGGAGATAGTTCGAGGCCCTGGGAATAACATAGGATACATTTTTATCCCCATATTTCCACATGAACGAGTTTTCTAAGGGTCAAACCAGTTTTCTGAATACTTCCTATATAGGGTATCATCGGGTACGCAAATTCCAAGTTTACGCGGGACGAAGCCGCGGGCAAACGGCCTGTAAAGTAATAAATAAAATAAAAAACTAACGAGTGTAACGAGGGAGAAACTCTACATGTAAGGTGTTGACAACTACCCGTAGGTACTCCGCCGGGAGCGTCCTGCTGGAGGCATCAAGAAACTTATTACGTCGCCATTTGTTCAGAATCACAAATGTATTTTTTCTGCAACCGAGACGTATGGAGTTTTTTTACAATGTTTTAAGTATGCAGCCCGCGTTCGCGCCCCCTTCCTTCCTCTACGAGTTTTCCAACGAGCTGCATTTTATACGATACATCCAGAACGAAAATTACGTCTACGACGCAACAACACGGGAATATCGAAAAAGTCACTCCGGCCATAAATTCCCGACAATTCTTAAACAAAAGCACGTCAGTCCTCATGAAAATAAACGAGCCGCAAAACAAGATTTATGTTGATTTAGTAGGATTCTGATGAAAGCCGACGGACGTGGCCGATGAACTTTTTATGATACAAAAAATAAGTTTGAGGAAAACCTCTTGCTCACAAGCATGCAAATTGGCTAGGGGAATTTGTATTGAATTCCCATAAGAAAGAACCGCTCGTCCCGCCGAGTTTGGTGAGAAGTGGTAACTCACATGTATGAAAAAATCTTCAGAAGATATAAGGCGGCGAGGTATGCGCTCTACCGTTTCTCGTCGCAGTTCAAAAGCACTGGCGTTGTGTTACCTACTTCGTCAATATTACGAAGGCTTTTAAGAACCCGCTAAATAAGTCGGCATTTTCATTTCGTTTTATATTTGCTCCCAAGGGTAACATTTACCAAGAAAACTTTCACCTTCCAAAGACATTATGTACTAGACTGCCGCATCAAAGCTTGCTATGAATTTTACAGGCGTACCTTGGAGGCATCAGAGAAATTACATCAGCGGGCATCGGGGGGAGCGCGGACAAATTCGCCAACGAGGGGACAAGTGAAATAAGCGAGCGCCGGATTAAAGGGTTTGCGGAAAATTTGTATGCTTCATAACGAGCCCCGTTCCCCACGCGGTTTTGTATTACCAATTATGTTCATTTAATTCCTAACAAGCTCTTCGGTCGGATTTGCGGATGCGTGACGGATAATTCATTAGCAAGCGTCTGTTTCAGTACGAGGATATTTCGACAATCAGCCGATTGTCGTAATATACTCATATTGCGTACGATCTTAAACCAATTTTGATTTATGGAATATAAACCCGATTCAAATTCTGTAGCTACAAGTTGCCCAAACCTTTTACGAGACAGAAAAAGGTCTCCATGTAAAAAACACGACCCTTTTCTCCTAAACACCTCTTAACGTCACCTTTGACTTTCTTACAATAAGCACATCGCAATACGTCTGTGCAACGAACCGTGTCAGTTTCAGGTCTACCGGAGACGTCCCCTGCCCATGTCCCATTGGAAATCAGTCTCAAGACTGCACGACAATCGGGGTCCTATTCTGGCACAATTTGAGAACACTGCACGGCCGGGTATTGTGATTAATCGCGCAGGCATTATTTCCTAATTAAGCCCACCTTCCCCTCGATCCGATGCGCCCGGGGGAGCGTCGGGAAACTTGGCACAAACACGATTGTACTATGTCTTCTGTTGCAGACGAAAATCCCAAAATCTGTTGACGATAGACGAAAAGCCGAAAATTAATGCTGCGTGCATAATTAAAGCGGGAAGCAGAGAAGTAGTTAAGTTGGTTGTGGAGCTGAGTACATAGGAACACAGAACACAGATCGAGATAGAATGCTGAAGTTTACCTACCGCGTGTGGAAAAAAGTAGTAATTATTACAACTTTGCTCGCTTCCAACCTCAGTTCGCTTCCGACCGCCTTCCGCGAGCAACGTCGCATCAAAAAAATAAAATGGCTAAGTGTGCCGTAATTAAATGTACAAACTACACCAGCGTTGGTGGAGTTGGTCATCAGGGTGTTACCTATCATCGGTTAGTACTTTCTGTCTTGAAATATCTGTTATTTTTGTGAAAACGATTTATTTTGTAGCTCTTTATTCATCATCATCATCATCATTTCAGCCGATAGACGTCCACTGCTGGACATAGGCCTCCCCCAAGGCGCGCCACTCAGACCGGTCCTGTGCCACTCGCATCCACCGCGTTCCCGCGACCTTTACAAGGTCGTCACTCCATCTTGTTGGAGGCCTACCGACAGCTCGTCTACCGGTTCGCGGACGCCACTCCAGGACTTTCTTGCCCCATCGGCCATCAGTCCTGCGAGCAATGTGCCCCGCCCACTGCCACTTAAGGTTCGCAATTCTTTGGGCTATGTCGGTGACCCCAGTTCTACTGCGGATATCCTCATTTCTGATTCTATCACGCAGAGAAACCCCGAGCATAGCCCTCTCCATTGCCCTCTGGGTGACCTTGAGCCTTCTTATGAGGCCCATCGTAAGCGCCCACGTCTCGGAACCATAAGTCATCACTGGCAACACACACTGGTCGAAGACTTTCGACTTATTATTAGTTTTACCAAATTAGTAGCGAATGCCTTGTGTCCAATGCTCGTTTTCCATTGCGGCTTTAATCTGTTGCGCCAAACTTGCGCATATTGAAAACCAGCAATGTAAAAGTAGTCAAGCCAAACTCTCGAGGCGTCGACCAACCGCGTTCCAGGCCGATTTCTCATTATTCTGTCAATAGTGATGTGCATCTGCTAATTTCATAATCGATTAAAATCAGACAGAAAAATGATAATAAAAATGCATATTATAATGTAGCTATAAAACGTGGTAATAAGTGAACAGCTAGTATTATCAGAAATACTTGAATATACCTACTACTATGAATGGAGTTACACGATCAGTATTTCATTTATCTATTGTTATTACAAGCTTTTATTTAGTTTCACATGTCCCGATGTTTGTTTGATTAGTTTGTTTGTCTGTCTGTAATCAAATCTTGCAAGTTGAATTTGATCCACTTCCCCGTTACCGATTCAGCTGAAATTTTGCATGAATGTGTAAATCGGATGCCAATGCTAAATTATTATGACACAGAGCTGTACCAAGCTGTACCGCGGTACCAAGGCATTGTACTTTAATTTAAAAAGACTCGTTTTAATAATAAGTGTAAGTGTTAAAACATTTTAAATCTATTTCGCATTATGCTGTGGAAACGAATTATCATTTTTCTGTCGTGTTTTATCGATATGTAAATCGATTAAAAATGCTAAAGATCTTAAATCGTTTAGCCGCTTGATAATCGATGCTGTTAAATCGGAGTCGCGAATTTTTTGTTGCCCATCACTAAATTACTCTCGTGACGTCATCGTAGCGACGCAAAATGTTACACGCTTGGTTCCCATACAAATGAACGAACAACCGTACTCTATAGATCTCTGTGCATAGGAAGCTTCCTATCTAAAACTGTTGCTCTAAACAGTTTCACTGAAATGCAAGGGGTTAATGATACTTGATTATCTAGTAAGTTTCTTTCTGATTTTAAAGTTAATTATAAAAATGTTGAAACTCGCCCAATCTTTAAATCATGCCAGAGTAACATTTTTACAGGTACATGACCACGCTAATTAAATAATAGCGAGAAAGGCAATACTGCCTTTATTTAAACAAACATTTTTAACACAAATAAACAAGATACAACCTGCCAGCCGAGTTCACCCCGTTTGACATGTGACTCCGCCTCATAAAGGCCCGTAATGAAGGGTAATGAGATGAACTCACGCGGTTTGTTTGTAGCGAATTCACAAAACCACCTGCGGCAGACGTTACTCATCTCTTAAAGCCCTTGTAATCAAAGAAACGCGATGATTCCGCACCGTAGACCTTCCCGGGCCAGGTGCTACAGTTCCTGGGATTACCATTAACGGACCTGTTTACAGTGAACGAAGCACATCCGCAACAATAAATTTTCACGGTAATGCTGCTAAAGTTAGACTCCCTCCGCCATCATTATCAGTTTAGCGTGAGGGCTCCTAAAAATATAAAAAGATCTCCGAAATTCGAGTGCAGGGGCGTAACGAAGTGTAGCCCACTTAAAACAATAGCTAAGTACGAGGGTCGCTGCCACCTTCCAAACCCATTGTACTCCAAACTGGAGACCACTCAATATGTGCTGAATTTGTGGAATTTTTATAGGGAGCATTTTAGACTCCTTTATTGCCCCGGATATTTACGGCGTCCCGTGGGCTATATAAATTTGAATCGTTTTTAGAAACCACTCCGTCTGTATTACATAAACCGTATGAATAAATTGCTTATATTATTAGATTTATCACGAGTATCACCCCAATTTGGTCGTGCACCAGACATTTGATCAGGAACCGCTGTAATAATTTCGATTGACGCTGTTTGCCACTCCTTAATTTCGGAAACGTAGAATATCTCCCAAATTGATCCAATTTCACCCCTGTCTTTGTTGTCAGACCATTAATTACTAGTTGATGCCTACCGGGCTGCCCCGCTGCAGCCCTAAGCCTGCTCAGTTTATTGCCCGCAAACAAACCGACATGCCTTCACCCCGCATTTGTTTATTACCTCGTGAACTTCAGCTGTAATTGACTTTCGGGAAGATATTCGAGATTGTTTAAATAAGAATTTAATGAAATTTGTAAAGGATCGTTCGATGTCTGGAAGGAGTAAGGAATGTGATGACGTCACGGTACCAATAAGGTCAACTCACGATTACACGGCTCAGCGGCCCACCTACGCGGCGATTACGGCCAATTCTCCCCGCTTGCCTCAGTTTAGTCGTGATACTGATTCGAAGACCGTGAACTACAGAATACTTCCACTTTAAGAATCTATTGAGGAATCTGGTAAAAACATTTTTCCTCGTTCACAACACTGTTTTTGTAATTATTTCGTCCGCACAGGCTACCCTTATCATTGCAATAAAACAGTAACTTCAAAGGGAAATACCGACCCGCGAGGAATGCCAATTTCATTTGGCAAGATAAACGTTCCGATTTCGTGATTCGTAATTAAAATGAATGCTTTCTCAAATATTGGTTAACAAGCTTTTGATTCTTTTTTGCTTGAAATTAAAAAAAAAAAATATTCGTCAGTAGAGTTTTACTTTAGGCTTACGTTCCATCTAAGCTAAGCTTTGTCAATTCTCTAAGCTTGAAAAAACTAAATTCTATTGGCAGAATCCAAACATAACTTCAAAAGGACCGTCATCGTCAGCTCATTAGTCAAAACTAGTACGGAACACCCGCACACTAACTGCTACCTAAATAATAGTATGATTTCCATTAATCAATAATAGTGACTTCTCTAATAAAATTGTTGCTGATAGTTCATCACATTATATCGACTACTAACAGTAAGGGTACTAAATAAACTTTGGCCCGAACTTTACAACTTCATCATGTCCGTTCCGTCACCTCACAACTCTCGTTGGCGGTAGGTATAGTGTAATACATCGCGTGTTTCATTATCATCGCTATAACCTGCACGTCCCAGGTCCCCGGCGTCAGTGATTTATATTCCGCACCTCGCCACCATCCGTCTGACCAGATTAATTAACCACCCCCATGTTTGCCAATAAGGCATGACTTCACAGAATTAATCTTTGACGGAATGCAGATTCATGCGACGCTACCGGATCCTTAATTTGTTTTCTAATCGCACATTGGTAAACAGTAAAACACAATTCGAGCTTCGGAGAAAATACATGGAGATTATATCATTGGAAACATTTATCTCATCGTCAACAAATCTTCTTCGACACCATGTTTACCAAGGATTTATCGATATTTTTTAGCATTCCGTAATCCCAACTCAAACAGTTTCAGAGCATGTGCAAACGTATGTAAAGGCTCAGAAAGCCGATCGCGACGCCCGCGATCACGTGCTGTTTGCAGAACATTTAGCTGTCAACCAGGGGAGTCCAGACGTGCCTCACGTCTCCTTCAAGTTATTAACCTCCGAAGATGTTCCACTGACAGGTTGCTAACGACAAACGCGAGCAACAAATACCTAATTCAAATTTAAACAGCCTGTGAAGTCCCGCCATAAATAACTAAGCACAACTTTAGTGCCAACCCGACACCCGTAAATTCTGTAAGTAAGATACCACCCATTATTTAACCGCGACGCATGAGGATACCAAACACGAATCTCTTGAGACAGAAATCGTAATTGTGGCCGGAAAATTTCGTGGATCCCACCTTCTGTAATGTATTTGGGTGTTTTAAAACTAATGCGGGTGAGTAGCTAATGTGATTTGTTGGATTTCGCGAGTTGCGGGATTTCCTATTACAAACATCTTCCACTTTTAATTGAGGTAGATTAAAATAGAAAAAAGAACATTTTACTTCTGTACGAAGGGAACGTGGTAAAATTGAGGGTGATCTCAACGAGCATGACTGCATGCAGGACATTCGTTTCATTTGACTCCGTTTAAGTAAAATGGTCATATGACGCAATCTTACAAACGAAGTACTGACAAACAGTTATATTATAGGCACACCTCATCGATGGCAAGAAAATGAATTGAATTCTTCACACACTTCGAAAGCGACGGGATGATATACGACGAGTGAAATTGGCTGAAGCACCGCCGCTTACCATTCTGGCAACTTTATTACTTGCCGCGACAAATGTGACAACGACGGTTGGAGGGAAATTGGAAAATGTGACATGTCAAAAAAGCAGGAAGTGACAGTGTGCCGATGGAAATGCTGAATGAGAAGGGAGGGGTCGCTGTGGGCTAGTTTTTGTGGCTCGGAGTGACTCGGGTGTGAAGCGAAATTGCGTATGGACGTGTTTGGGTTGAGATGGCAATCCTGTATGATTGTCTGCTTATATTTTATTGCGCTAAGCCATTTTAAAATGTACAGTCGACGCCAAAGAGATATTTACACTTTTGGACCTTGATGTCACGGAATATGGTGTAAAAAGGGTAAACTTCACTTTGGCGTCGATCTACTACTACTTACTACTACTACAGCCTATTTGCGTCCCACTGCTGGGCACAAGACTCCTCTCATCACGAGTGGTCCAGTGCGGATTGAGGACTTCACACACATCTTTGAATTACTTCGCAGATGCGTGCAGGTTTCCTCACGATGTTTTCCTTCATCGAAAAGCTCAGTGGTAAATTCAATCTTGGTTACGTAATTTCGAATTATTTACTTGACTTAATGAAGTCTTTTAGTAGACTTGACCAATAAAAAAATGATTTCATACTTTTCCATAATTATAAAAAAGTGATATCTATTAATACAACAATCTTGTATGCTTGTGTATGTTGAAATACAGGACAAAACTAATAATAAACTGTACACGGGTATCAAACTTAGGGATTGATCGGGACTTCGAAACAATTTCTACATCAGTCCGTCTGCTGTTCGATTGAACCATTTTGATAGTTACGTACGCGGAGGTATTTAATGATATTGATACTAATCGCTGTATTTATACCTTTCTCTAAATAAATTAATAGGTATTTGGAACAAAATGTGTCACACATGTTTTTCTTTTGCTACATTTTACTAAAATCAAAGTCTTAGTGCATTTAGAGCCGGTGAAGATTTTCACCGATGCAGTCTGGAGAACTTAAAAAAAGAAAATGATATTAAATTAACATAACGACCACGAGCGTAATATCGATCGGAAAACCCTGAACATTTTCAATTTAAAATCCCCTTATCCCGTTAAACCTATTAACACGTGAAAACAATATTTACCCCGGAGCACTCCATAACCGGTGGCTGCACTAACTGGAAAGTGGCGAAGCCGCATAATTTTCCAATTATATTTCCCGTCCAATTTTCCGAGGTGTCGCCCGCGGCACGCGTCAAATGCAGCCCTACGGAGCCCTGCGGAGCCCTATGAAGCCCCTCGGAGCCCTACGAAGCTGTGTAATCGACCCCCCGAACCAAGATCCCCGCTTATAATGTGTAGGAGTCAGGTGCACCGCGATTATTGCCGCTTGGCTTAGTTTTCGTGAACGTTTTATTTTGCTTGCTAGATTCTGCCCGCGACTTCATCCGCGTGGAATTCGGTTATCGCGTTCCCGCGGGAATTATGCGTTTTTTCGGGATGAAAAGTAGCCTTTGTCCTTTCTCAGGACTCCAACTATCTTCATACCAAATTTCATCACATGGTGAAACATTTTATTCCTGATTTTCATTTTATTTTTATTTTGTATTATTTCTGACGATATCTCAATGTGAAATTCTCTTATTGTGACATGTAAAATATGCTGTAATTTGATATTGAGAAATAAATGTCTATGTCTATGTCATCAAAATCGGTAAAGTAGTTTTCACGTCATAGGCGGTCAAATAAACAGACAAAAAATAATTAAAAACTGTTGGAATGTGTTCTCATTCTGTTAACGATTCTAAAGTATCCTCAGCCAACTTTTTTTCGAATATCTCCCATGTACAGACTTTCGACTCTCTTTAGCTTTATTATATGTATAGATAGATAGAAGATAGCGGAAAAAATGGCAAACTTTTTTGATTATTAATTTGTATCGCACTCACGTAATAATTAGATAATCATTACTGATGGAAAATTCCGATCGACGCTAAAGCTGAGTCAGTCTGTATGTAGGTAAGCTTCATAGTACAATAATATACTTCGCCAGGTATGACAGTCCGGTATTCTGAAGTAGTGTGGGTGACAGACACCCTAACGTCATTCGTACTGCTGTGTGTTGCAAGTGGTGTATTAAAATGATCCCCGGCTCCTATATATCCTGTGTGTTTCATTAAATTATTACGTTCATTTGTTTTTAACTAGTCCCATTTTGAGTGCTTAAACAAGTAGACGACAATTGTAATCCGCAAATAATTTATTTTGCATTATAACAGCAGGAAATATTTCCTTCATTTTTGTTTTATTGATATAAAGTGGCAACTCGAGTTTGACGTTACGGTGACACGTCACCCGGATCGGCAGACCTTGTTTTTACCCGACTGCGCACCGCAAAGGAGGGTTATGTGTTTACCTGTCTATGTATGTATGTATGTATGTATGTATGTATGTATGTATGTATGTATGTATGTATGTATGTTTGTTCCTTTGTGGCACACTAGAGATCAAACGCGTGGGTCGATTTTAATGAATCATACGTCAATCGATTCGTCTGAATTGCGCGAGTGTCACTGAAGATATGAAATTTATCAAAATTCAAAATGGCGGCTACCAGACGCCATATTGTACAAAATAAAAAAATAAAAGTCAACCAACTATGGCATGTGAGGTATCGTTGAATAGGTATTTAAAAATCATTATTAGGTTTCTTTGACCATTTTTCAGACAAAAGAACCGTTTATGATTTATAACGATTCAAAGTTCCTTTACTAACCACGTAAAGTAGGTACCTACGCATGTGCAATGTAGTGTACCAGTAGCGTCATCTATCCGTTGACTTGAAGACTTTTAGTTTCGTTATTACATTTAAAGTGTCAATAGTGTGTGTGATACAGTGAAATATAACCTAATTGATTATAGGTACCAATTAGGTACACTAGTCAGTACTCAGCGCTCGTAAATAAATAAAATAGCTACCTAATACTCTTATGTAGTACCAGTAGCGCCATCTATCGGTTGACTTGAAGAATTTTAATAGGTTCAGGCTTATGTAGCGTTTTGAGCCGGGTTAGGTCTCTAGAGGGATTAATAATCAGTAATTTAGATCATCGCAAGCTACTTAATAATCCCCACGATAGCAACTCTCTCCATGAAATGACAAGATTGCGGAATTTACGGTCTTTTAATCCCTAACTAAAAATAATAAAATAAAAAAGTTAATTAAAAAAAACAAAAAACCCGACTGCGTAAAAACTAAAAAGAAAAAAACAAGACTACTTAGTTCAGTAGTAGCTAGGATTATGTTAAGTAATTGATTGCTATTGAGGAATCTAAAGATGCCTACAGTCGGGACCCATTTAAAATCTAGGTTAAAATGTTACAAATAATGGGTCCCGATAGTAGGCATCTTTAGATTCCTCAATAGCAATCAATTACTTAACATAATCCTAGCTACTACTGAACTAAGTAGTCTTGTTTTTTTCTTTTTAGTTTTTACGCAGTCGGGTTTTTTGTTTTTTTTAATTAACTTTTCTTAGACCATGGTAAGCTTGAGACACAAAGGATTTTTAAATGTCGAAAGACGATTTTTTGGCAATGAGAAGAAGTGAACAAGTTCCTGTGAGTTCAGTTCTAAATTGCACGACAGCAAAAATGATTGCGGAAACTAAAAATTATTTTTAAGATATTATAAAATTTTGCCTTGTAACTAAAATTACTTAGTGTGTAAGTCTTTGTTTCTTTCATAGCTGCCTTTGTTTCTATCTGGCTGCCAGCTGCCGAATCGTGTTTATCTAAGTGCGTTTTATTTCAAGGGTTTCGGGCTCAAGTTTCCCGAATATCCCGATCCTTGCGGGATAAGGGGTCATTAGTATCCCGCGGGCGTCCGTCCAAATGAATTCTAATAAAGTTAATCGCGAATAGAGGTGCGCTCCTGGTTTTTTAACTACGAAAACGTGGCTATGGCAAAATCACCCGGATTACAAAATGATTATTCTCAATTGTGAACCTTTTTCAGCCTTTATAAGGTCTAAATGATTTTTATTTTTTTCCTATTTTGGGTTGTTTTCTTTTGCTACTTATTCTTGCGCAGGCCGTTTTATTTATTGCGTTCTCGATGTAGGTCGCAATTAAATGTTGAGTGGATTTCTATTTAAATTTACCGCTTTTACGTAAAAACGTACACATTTTTCAGTTTCTGCGTTGAATGTTTAATCTCGCATAGCAATAATTACGCTTGTAATTAATGTATTTTTTTTAATAGGCCAGTTTACTTTTGTTCCCTATTTATTTAATGTATTTAGATTTGATTACTGGTAAACTGGTAATAAATGAAATATTAGTTGTAAGTAGCTTTTTATATATATAACACTAGCTTCTTTCTGCCCGCGACTTCGCCCGCGTAGAATTCGGTTATTGCGCTCCCGCGGGAACTACCTATGATTTTTTTCGGGATAAAAAGTAGCCTAGGTCCTTTCCCGGGGCTCCAAATATCTCCATGCCAAATTTCATCTCAATCGGTCCAGCGGTTGAAGCGTGAAGAGGTGACAGACAGACAGACAGACAGAGTTACCTTCGCATTTATTGTATCAGTATGGAAGTATGGATATAATGTCACTCTCGCCTTTGGACGCTGCGGAATAAGCAAAGACACGCCGTAGACACCCGTAGATATGTAGAATATTGTAGAATCATATAAACACAAGCAACAATTGCAGCAGGACCGTAACAAGGTTTGGTTGGTCCTCACGTACTCTTAACGAGCGACAGTGGCGCCTCGCACACGTGCGGCGGCGTCGGGAAACTAATTGCGAGCTGGGGCTGCCGGTGCATCTTTGAATGACCCACTGCGCCATAATTACTAAACCGCCGTCTCGACTTTGGGCTTGGTAATTACGCTTCAACATGACAATTTGGGGGTGAAATTACAAGGGGGCAAGATTCTGGCAATTCGGAAGAAAATGCGGATGTGACCACTGCCCGTCTTATATTACTATTAATATGACTATTCACTGCGAACATACTTTTATATTTATGCCTACCTTATCAAGTTATTATATGTCATTAAATATAAATTCCATATAAAATGCATGTAAAGTACAGAAATTGTTATACATCTTTACAGATTACCTTCACCAGAATATTTGTACCTATTATACATATACCTCAACTAAAGAGATTCAACTAATTGCACCGATTGGAGTAAAAAGGAATGACATGACAAAATCTCCTTACACCAATTACGCGACGTAGATATTTAGATATCCATTCTACCTTTTAGTTCACATTGCGACTTGTGAAATAAACACGAGGCATCACGTACGTCTCGGTAAGAAACGAATACGCTCCTATATCTTCATTTGTTCGTTGGAGCGAAGAAAATCTTGAAACGATTGCGCTGTCAATCCGTAAGTCATTGATACAAAACAACCACGTTATGGAATGTTTAGTCAAAGACAATTGAGTACTGTCGCTCCAAAGCTTTGGAACTTCTAAAAAATCTGGTCATTTTTAAATGAGATCAAACCCATTCAAACATCGGCACATGTTACAATCCTCCTACACAGTTCATTTAAACGGAAATATGTATTGCATTTCCTTTTACATTATATCAGTTCGTAGGGATACCCTTTATTTTCGCATAATATACCTGAGGGTCGGGTGGTTCGAATAATATGATCTAAGCATAACGTAGAATTAGAATTCTCCTTTGATCTCTGTGTAACCCGAAACCCTTGGATCACTCTTAAGATGCATGTCCTACCTATATGAATGTATTGTTTAAGGTTAGTTCATGTTTATAACGGTTATTATTAAACTCATCTGTACGAGTAGGTACGTAATGAACATTGTCCCACGGATAATTTGAAATCGGCTCTTAGATACCTAATTTTGTACCTTCTGTAATTTGAGCCACTGTTTTTACTACTCGAGTTAATAATAAAGATAGACGTCGCAAAAAAACCCATCTATCATCACAGAAATTGTTGCGAACAAGCGATATTATGATCAGTGAAAGTTGTAATATTTCTGAGCTGTCATGTTTCTAAATAAATTCGAGAGGAAATCGTCGTGACTGTTGCAAAAAAGAGTTGCGTATTTAAATTCACGAACTTGGCATTTACGGAAGCTCTGTGTAACTTGGAATATAAAATACTCCGCCTTACTAACTTTATTTATTAAAATATACAATAGTTTGCATTGGAAGTTATGGAAGGAACTAATATTGTACGTACTTCAAATGTATATTTAGTCGAAGTCTAATAAAATATACAAAATTAAATTCAGTTCAGTATTTATAACCTTGTCACTACGTGAGAGATAGTTATACTTTAGTTAGCTTATTATATGAGAGTGTACCACAATGTATCATCATTTTCTACCCCTTCAAGCTGCGTCAGTAAAATTTGATTAACAAAGGAATTATAAAACAAAACAACTGGGACTATCAATCCATCTCGTATGACGGCGAAGCATTTCAGCGGCGATCCTTTGCACAATGTCCCAAATAGTCCCAATTTAATTTATTAAAGGACACGCCAGCTCCCCTCGGTGCCTCAACACATGTGTGTTGTCTCTGGCTCAGGTGCGCTGTTCCTCATTTGTCACGAGAATCTACCCGAGATCAAAACTACGATGCTTAGGAGACGAGCTTAGGTGTTGGTAGCGAGACAAGCTCCGTATATGTGAAATCTTCTAACGTGGCAAACGTGATTGAACGCGGCACAAAATGTTATTAAATCTTAGCAAAAGGGAAACGAAAAAGCGATTGAAGTCGCTTCAGAAAAGTTAAAACAAAGATCTATAATAAACAGAATTAAATGTATGTGGGGGACTTAACACTTATTATTAAGTCAATCGATTTAAAATAGACAACATACCAGATTTAAAACTTACGCTAGGTACCTACTCTAACAAAATAAATCTTCAATAATATAAGTTACTTACATTTTTGAAATGACGATTATTGTTTTGAACCTTATTATCCCTACATATTATAAAACACAAAGTAAATTTATCTGACCGTCTTTCACCTCTACGCGGTTAAACCGCTAAACTGTCTTAGGTTAAATTTGGAATGGAGATAGCTTGAATCCCGGGACATAGGATATTTTTTTATCCCGGAAATGATCCTTAAAGGGAGCGAATAGGGGGACCAATGTTTAGTATGCAATTCAACAAAGACGAAGTCGCGGACAGCAACTAAAATAGAGCACGGAAGAATCCTGACATACATATTTGACGTCAGCTCTTTTACAGTACCTACTTTTTCCTCTTTTCATTCAATACGTTACGTTTATTAAAGCTTTGTTTATATGCCGAAACAGTTACTCCACTAAAATTTTGAATAAACATAAAGGTCATAGACACGGCTCGAGCATTCGCTACACTAAGCACAAGGCTAGCTCATTGTTCGACAACATGTGAACGAGCTTCTGTACACGTTGCTAACTGGAATTACAGCACTTTTAAATTAGCTTTTAGTTCTCAGAACAATAGAAAAGGTTACGTCACGAACTAGGAAATAATTGGTAGGTATTTACTGTTACAACTAGTAAACAATGGGGACTATCGTTTCATTGCTCACCAGTTGGCGCCACTGTTGACTAAGGTCCAGCCAGAGGTATTGCTGTCAAAGGCGACTTTATAAGATCGGCGCCGAAACAAAGTTTTCAATCTTGAATCTCATTAAGTTTATTAATTATAAATAACTATCATCATATCGAGTAGCTATGCCGCAATGTTGTGCAGTTCCGCTTTGTTTGAAAAAAAAAAAATTTTTTTTTCAAACCTTTTCATTAATCGCCAAATTATCCATATTTGCGATAATTTCACGGAGGATCGAGATAACTTTTCAACAGGTAAATTAAAGAAATTTATAATTTATATCACGAAGCCCGCCAAAACCAGTGAAAAGTGTATGTTATTGGACCTCACGCGACACTAGCGCCTCTAGTGGCAAATTCACACGCGATAGGCCCCATTAAGTAGAGTATTTAAGTTTATCAGTTCTTTAAAAATAAATAGAAATGTATCGGTAAAATAGCTTAGAGATCCCAAATATTTGTACCTACCTAAATTGGCAGAAACGTCTGATTTACGAAATTAAACCAAAGAAGGCGGAAAAAAGTAGGATTTGAATCTGCGCCACCAACGGCTATCCGGGCCAAAGGGCGTGCACCCAACTACATCACCGAGAGCTTACTTCATGCGGTCAAATTAGTCCATTGCTATACACTTTATTACGATTGAAGTTTCAGGTTGGAATTCTGCTTGAGACCGTAACATTTATCCATTCTTCTTTAACTGAGATGCGTTTGAAAAAAAAACGGTGCGAATATTAAACTTCTTTGATTGAAATTACTTACTAGTGTTCTGTTACAATACCGTCCATAATGACTTCGGTTTAGATCAACCATCGAACTGAATCATCTTAGTCTATTGTCATTCCGTCAAAATGGAAGCTACGCTTGAACAATCAAATTTCTTCCGTTACATTAAATCACTGGGCTTGAACTTTCAAACTGTACTCCAATAGTCATTTGTGTCTCATTTTAGAATCGCAATCATAAACGTAAAAGCCAGACTTTTTTCTATTTCATTTCCTAGTGATCCGTCAGCTAAGAATGGGACGTGTATTGAAAAAACAAGTACCTACCTTCTTGAAATATAGTTGTTCTACTCCGCAGTAACGTGTCGATGGGTTTTTTAACCATTACCTAAATAACTACCTGGGGCTCTATTCAAAGTTTTGATAGGGAAAGAGACATTCACAATCCCTTTAAATCTAGCTGCTCAAAGTGCGTCGACTCGCGACGCGTGAGCGCAGGGATTGTGAATGCCTCTTTCCCTATTTAAAACTTCGAATGCCCTTGGTTGTATGACATCAGTTAAGTCCCTATTGTAATGATTGATTTTTTCCGTAGAAAACTTTCACTCTTATAAAAAAGATACATATCTACGGAACCTCTAACATACATGGAACGCCTCGAATTTTTACTCGACTCGCGAATTTCGTATAATTGTGACCGTATCCGATTTTCCTTTTAGCTGATAACAACAAAAACGAACTCGGCCATATTTTATCGCTGTAGATACACCCGGCACCTGTTACCGGCAAAAAACGCTCCGCGCATCTGTTGCTTGTCAGTTTTTTTGTTGACCGCTTCCGATCCTTGGAATTTGGCGCGAATATGGTGCTGCTTGCGATTTCGTTGACACACGTTACCCAGATAGAGAAGTTTACGTCAGAAAAGATGAATTTATTGTTTGATAAATAAGCCAACCTCCTTAAAACACCGGAGTCGAAGGCAAGTGACACCGTTATGGTGAATTTTACAATGACTTCGTAGACCAGGGCTCCTCTGTATCAAAGGCGACGTTTGTTTTACGTGGTGGCTGTAATATTCCAGTTACGTTATTAAGTGCAAACGTAAAGTCATGTTTTATAATCGTCTCATCGGCCAGGCTCCCTCGGCGGGGACGCGGCCCATTTGCGCTCCGCTCCGTCGCTACAATGACAAATAGTCTCGTCAATGATGCATACTACGCTGCCAAAAACGGGGACACAATAGACCGGAGTGCCGGAGATAAAATGATCTGAATATTACATGAAAAACCTCCAAGAGTAAGTAAAACTTGCAATAGGAGTGTTAACATATAATACAATATACTTTTCTCAAACATGCAATGAAATATTGATATTATGTTCTTCTTATTAGCCTGGGAAGTATCACGTTTCAGGCGCGGCTAGACAATTGGTCTATAATGAA
Source organism: Aethes cnicana (assembly GCA_963971205.1). NCBI lineage: Eukaryota > Metazoa > Arthropoda > Insecta > Lepidoptera > Tortricidae > Aethes > Aethes cnicana. Next base: position 8,729,649 of record OZ020284.1, read on the forward strand.
ATTTCATACAAACGTTGCAGGCCAAAGCCGGCAACTCACTTTTTTTAAATTTCCATTTGATATATTTGTGACACAGGATCTTGGCATTCCGCCATTAAAAAAAGCTACAATATTTATTTATTTCATTGCATGCTTGAGAAAAGCACTTATACATACATCGGCGGGGAACGGAAGTTGTCGGCCTCGTAACTATCCGGCCTATATAAAATTAATATAATATAATACTCGGCCTGCAACATCCTCCTTCCCGGCCTCTGTAGTAATGTACTATTTCATCACACTTGCTCGAAAACCGTGTCATTACAGGCAGGCAAAGCGGTCTCGGTAATGTATTTATTTTCTTCGAAATAATACAAATTAAGATGTAAAACTACTTAAATGGCGGCACCATTGTTAGTGGCCAGTACGAAATGAATATTTTAAAATAAACAAAAAAAGGTTTGTTCGCGATGCCGATTAATCTACTGGCACAAGTTCACAGGTCGCCCTAGTGAATATTTCTTAATACACAATGTACTATTATTGAACACCACACATTCAAGGAACAGTACAGACATAATGTAATTAAACAAATCTAAATATATAAAACTCAAAGGTGACTGACTGACTGACTGACATAGTGATCTATCAACGCACAGCCCAAACCACTGGACGGATCGGGCTGAAATTTGGCATGCCGGTAGATGTTATGACATAGGCATACGCTAAGAAAGGATTTTGCGAAATTACCACGGAAACGGAAAAAAAACGGGATTTTACATTTAATATACTATTCTGCGCATACGAAGATGCGGGGAAAAGCTAGTATATTATAATTACCATAACATTCACTGTCCAGTAGTCATCGGCCGCTAAGAAGAAAATTCTGACACATTTCAACTATGTCGTTTCACAATAGGATAGATAGACCTACTTGGGATAATCTTATTTTACCCATGTCAACCACAGGGAATAATGGATCCTGTTTCGCATGACATATAGTATACCATTTTCTCCATGGTTGACAAATGTCGATATTCAAAAACTTCATACCTATATAGTTGGGCTTCTGCCCGCGACTTCGCACGTGTGGAATTCGGTTATCGCGCTCCCGCGGGAACTATGGGTTTTTTCGGGATAAAAAGTAGCCTATGTCCTTTCCCGGGACCCCAACTATCAACATACCAAATTTCATCCACATCGGTCCAGCGGTTGAAGCGTGAAGAGGTAACAGACAGACATACAAACAGAGTTACTTTCGCATCCATACTAATATTATAAATGCGAAAGTAACTGTCTGTCTGTCTGTTACCTCTTCACGCTAAAACGGCTTGACCGATTGAGATCAAATTTGGCATGGATAAAGCTGAAGTCCCGGGAAAGGATATAGGCTACTTTTCATCCCGGAAAAACGCGTAGTTCCCGCGGGAAATTAGTATGGATTGTGTGTCTGAGTCATCAACAAATCAAATATTAAAGACTGTAATTCTAACCGTAATGAAATCGCAATTTTCTCAGTGCAACCCTCAATAACTATTATTCAAGTACTGAACAAACACAGAGGACCAATATAGCGAGTGCTGCCCTCAGCCATAGTATCCTGCACAGCCCCACTCATTAGTATCGGGAATTAGCGCTGTACCCACTAATCCTGACAAATTACAGCTCGCCACTTGTGGGACCGCATGATGGACCAACAAGCAATCCAGACAGAACACAGCAGATAAATTGTGAATGTGAGTATGTTTGGATGGCGACTCAGTGTCATTTTTGGTCGTAACGATTCAAACTTACGGTCCAACTTCGTAAAGAACAAAAATGACAGTAATATAACTAGTAACTCTGTCTATACGTCTGTCTGTCTGTTACCTCTTTAGGCTTTAACCGCTGGACCGATTGAGATTTAATTTGGCAAGGAGAAAGTTTGAGTTCCGGGGAAGGACATATGATACTTTTTATCACAGAAAAACGCACAGATCCAGCAGGAACCGATAAATCCTTTATTGAGATATCCAAGATCCACTTTCAATCGATATCCAAACCAAGTGCCATTCACAATAGGGATGACGACAGGGTGACGAAATCGAAATTCTAATTAGTCCGTCAGTCAGGTAATAAAAACATATTAGACACGTATTTTTTGTTTTATCAAATTAACAAAGAATGACTAAGTTAAAACGCATTAAAGTTGGAGAGTGGGGGCTAACTACGTCACCGTTAGGTATAAATCGTACCTAACCGTGACGTCCCGCGACATTTCAACTCAATATATCTCCGTATAAGTTTGATTACGTGAAAAAAGAAAAAAATACGTGTCCAATACTATTTAATAATCTCCCTGATAGACTAAGGAAAAAAAAGCTGTCGTCATCCCTATTTACCTGCATGAACGATAGCTCACCAGACCTTCCATTCATCAATCGGTTTAAAACCTTGGTCGCATTGCAAAAAGTTCATAATTGCAGTTACCAAGCGCGAGTTACACTGCGGTCTCCCTGCCACAATTTAACACTGTTATTCCAAAGTTCAACTTTATAACCTTTCAGCAGGACTCGTTTTAAATTAATCCACAATTGTGCAACTTTATTTGCTTCAATTTGTTGTTTTAATAGTATCCGGCAAAGCATGTTCGGGGAAACATAAATTTTACAATACCGTTGATTGATGAGAATGGAAACGTGGTCTGTAAATGAAAGTTTGAAATTGGAGCCGATTTAATATTTGGTAGTTTGTAAGTGCAAATATGAATTGGCTGCAGCCGACAGTTTACGAATACCTATTTAATGTGAATGTTCCATTTCCCATAGGATGTGGAACGAGAGAGCTAGGCTTCACGGACTGTATTGTACAATAGTGTACAATGACAGGGCAGTTATCCATTTTCCTATTTCGGCTCTGCTCGTACCTACAAATTGTAACTGATGACTGTCGTGCACTCGGCCACAATGACAGAACTGACTCACGTGTAGATGAAGAATGTGATCCATCCGTTATCATTCTTACCTGAAAAATAACAGACATAAATCAGCAAACTAGTTACAATACTCAAAATAAAGATACTAAGAACTTATCATAAATAGCATATTTCGTTAATGGTTTCTCATAACCTTAATTCTCTGCTACTGGCATCGTTACCGAATTGCGATCTGTTCACTCCTAAACAAATAAAAAAATAACAAAAAAACTCACAGAAAAGCACACAGCCCGAAAATAAAACGGGTTCACGCAAATCCTCCAGGACAATGCGATGAGACAAGGCAGTCGAAAATAGGAGCTTCTAAGCGAAAACGGCGCGTGTGTGGAATGCCAAATGATGGTCAAATAATCACATCCCGGGGTAACAAAGTACGGGGCCCTTGCGTTCAACACTGACTAATGCCGGCGTTCTGCGCCTAGCGTCTGCAGCCCAGACGTGCTAAATCACTGGCTTTGACTCCGCAAAGAGGCATCGGTCAGGACGCAGCCACGCAAATTCTGGCATCAATAAGTTGAGCCATTTTGCTTTTTTTTATATCCCTTTTGTTTTACTCCACAAAACAAATGTGAGAATTTTATAGAGCGTAAACCATGTTTCGGTAACAATTTTTAAATCCGCCGGACTGAATGTTTTAGAGCGCGGATTTTTAGTGCTTCCGGTGTTAGCTTTTAGGGAATGTTACAACCATTGATCATGTAGGATTTACCTCTTTCCGACCGGCGCGGTCGAATATAGTCCACGTTTTTTTTTTTAAACAGACGTACTTATAATAGTATGTATAGAATATTGCGTACCTAAAGTAAATGTTTCTACCGCGGAAAAACCTAGCAAATAAACGAATCCCTACGAACACTAATTATCTCAGCCCGAAAATAATCCTACCCAAACGTATACACAAAAGGGGAAAGCGTTTAAACAATCAAGAAAGCAATATGAGCCATTACGAATAAAGTCGGGGGCGCCCTTTGTTCATTTTATTTCAAGTACAATTTGCCCGGGCCTCCCCCTGGAAACTAATTTTTATCAAGGTATTATCATGGAGGTGCACAATTCACAGCGGGTTAGTTTAGCTCGTGATGATCTGACTACTCTTCGTGACAGACGTGTATTAATAATTTGTAAAAATAATTATAGTTAGTAACTTTGGTACCTCGTATTATTTTTGCTCAAATCAATGCCGGGCGGATTTTGCCCCGTTCCGGAGTCTATATTCATATAAACAAATGAATTTACAGGAGTAAAATAAAATGAAATGATTTTTTTCGGGAGTATTTTTTGGGAGTTGTTAAGTCGCGGATTATTCAGTGCGCATTATGCAATTAAAAAGTTAGCAAACGTACGAGCCTAAGCGCATTAACGCATTAGCGTGCCTGAAAGCAGATTGCGCCAGTTCGGTATCGCGGATAAAGGGCTCGCGCGACGCCCGGGGCACGTTTCACCAAATAAATTCTAATAAAGTTAATTAAGCCGTACTAAGGTATTATCTACGTCAAAATTTCCCTCCTAAATTATGGGGCTACAAAAAGTCGGTGCGCTCCGCTTTCAAATTGTCGCTGAAAAAGATAAAAGTAGCTGTTTACGTGACTGGCCAGCGCAACATAAACAAGGGGTGTTTCTGCTACGTAAGGTGTAGGAAATATTGACAAGGGAAAATATGAACCTAATATAGCGGCTCCCACAAGAAGTATTTCCTACATTTTTATGAAAACATATTTTTGTTCCATGAACTTTTTCTGCGGTGTAATTTTATTTCTGTCCTGAAATACGTTAATTTTCTCTCGGATCATTACGTAGATGACAAATTGATTTGAAAAATCTCCAGACAGAAGTGTACTTTGATTGATGAAATTAAATTTTGTGTTGACTCTCAAGTTGTTAAGAGTTGAGTTGGTTACAATTAGTATTACCTATCTATAACCAACAACAGTAGTAATCGACGACAACGTAACCTAAAGAATAATATCAAATGTACAAACCACATCTGTCTCATCTTACGATTCCAAGAAAACGGAAACTTATCCTTGAAGCGCTAACAGACCGAAGACAGATTTTGCAAATTGTCGAGTTAACAAAATGAGTTGGTAGTACTTGCGAAATTGAAAATTTGGCTAAAAGTAGGAACTCAAGTACTTAAGATGACTGGGATTCGTTGGAGGCACGTACTGTTTACTTAGAGAGGGCCTAGATTGGCGCACAAACAGTGGCATCGTAGCGATTACTGGGGTCCTTAGTCAAACAAAACTGAAGTAGACGTGAAGCCTTTGCGATGAGCCCGAAGGATACGGTCTAACTTAATCTACATCTGTTTACTCCCTAAGTGATATCATTACAGTTTCTTCAACACTAACTTATCCGGATTACGGTTTTGAAATATTATTTGGAATAAAAATAGTGATTATTATATTTGGACAAAACTTTTGTCCAAAAAGAATAATCACTATTTTTATTCCAAATAATATTTTAAAGGATTTTTTAATTGTGAAAAATTATGTTTCTCTTCAAACTAATGTGAAACTTGAAATATAAGCATTAGAAAATTTTCAAAGTTATTACCTATTGAAAAAAAATACGTATTTGGTTCTCGATTCTGTGAAGTAATTTTGAAACAACAAATAAAAGACCTTTTAATTGTACTTTTGTAACACTTTGAACTATAATTATTTTTAAATATGTAGTTGTACTGACGCCTCGTCTATGGCATTTATTTCCGTTCTTTGTTATTATAATTTCCAGTATTCCTTCACAAAGTGTCGAAGGCTGGCGTCGCATCGTTAGCTTGTCAAAGGCATAATAACAGGCTACCCTCTTCAAGTGAGAAATTGACACTTGTTACAAAACCAAGCATTTGCTTACGCCGCTTGATGATTGATAGACTCGCAAAATTAGATGTCCCTTTTAAAAGAACATTTCATGATAATTACAAAGTTAGTCACCAATTTAAATGTCGTAAACAATTTCATTGAAATGAAATCAATCATAGAAGATGAAGAAAATTTAAAAGACCTACGTTAGAAACTTTATAATTTGAAAACTAACCAATTCGCTTGTCACATTTATTGCAAACAACAACGAAAGAAACAATCTATTATTAAGTTTCGAACTTTGATACTCGTATTACTTTATAATACCTACACCCGACATCGGTTCAAACTGTTCCTCTATCAGAAATTGCACAATTAAGTTTACAACTATCCGTCACAGATGCATTGGACCGGGGAAATGAAGTTAGCGTCTACGATTGCAAACTACGGCAGAATATCCAAAGCGTCTGCAACCCTGATTTGTATATCGTGTAGTAGAATAGTGAGGCCATCAGTTTGTGGTCACATCGCCTAATCAAATCTAATCCAGTGCAAAGTTTTCCAATAAGCCTCCCCTAGGGACATGACGCATTCCTTCATCGCACAGCCTCGTAAAACGTACCTACTTCGTCTCGTAAAAACTGATGCCCCGAGTAATTTGCAGCGGGAGATATGATTGGCTGTGATTATGCTATTATTTACTTTCTGCCAAATGTATTGGCTGATGAAACTTTTATCTCTCTGTTACGGTAATGAGTTTAGTCTGAATGGTCTGAACTAATTTGTACAGGCGTGCGTGATAATCCAGTCATCGTCGTACAGTCGTTGCTAGTGTCAAATCTTCAGAATAGTTGTTAATATTTTATTTTCTTATTTACGAATATTTACTGATACCCATAACGCTCACGTTTATGAAAACAATTTCAGTCATTTACTTCATAAATAAATTAAAAAAATGCAGTAGTAAAGAGTAGCCCTAATTAAAATATTAAAATAAGGACGAGACTTAAAAAGATATCTGTTAGAACTTACTGAAGTAAAATTAAAGGAGCTTAAAAATTAACACAGCCATTAGCCAAAAACCATTCCCCGGTAAATTCCTCTTTTTGCGACCACTCAACCCTTGCGAGAGCTCCAAAAATTTCACAAGTCGTAATTCTCGACAGTCTAGACGCACCATTTAACTAATGAGATAAATCTTCCTTGGGGGCGATTTTTACCCCAAACAAGTGAAGTAATCTTTCAATCTTTTAATGACATAAGTTTGGGCGTTCCGATTGTTGCTTAGCTTGATCGAGCGGGACGCTAAAATACTTGTCACTGTGGGGGAAAGCCGATTGTTGTGAGATGTACGTACGGATTAACTGATTTGTACGTACCTAATTGTCGTACACTATATTACTTTAAGACTTACAAGCATGGGTCTAAATTGCCGTAAGTTAAGTGTGATAAAAAAAATCCAACACCTCTGCACTTTTTTGAAAATACACATGCTCCGGCCTTTTTCTCTTATGAATGACTTAGAAACATAATATTGGTTATTATTATTATAAAAAAAATTCACATGAAAATTTTATAAGGTCATCCATGTAAAGAACCTCCTATGCGTTGCGCTCGGGAAATAGCGATCAGAGAAATGGGTAAAACTCCCCATAACAGTGTAATTTGTTTTCTAAAAGAAATTAGTAATTTTATCTAAGAAAATAACCTCCGATGGGTATCATCAGTCAAATTGAGGCCTCCCCGGGCAACGGGGGCAATGGAATGGAAACTCTCAAAAATGTAATCCATTTCTCAGATGAGTCATGATAATGGCGAAGAGGAATACATCCCGCGTAATGACACTTAGCGCTACGGTCGGATTCTAATTCTTCTAGAGTTATCGCGCATGATCTTATCTTTTAGGGGTTTTTATTACTTTTTATTTTGAGGGAGGCTTTTTTATTTAAATAAGTTGTGTACCTTAGATAGAAATTAAAATTACACAAGTCTTGTGGCAGCTGCCTTTTTGGTTTTGATAAAGATTGTCGCAGATTTTGCGATTCATATACAACAGCTAAATAATGATTATTAAATTGATTAACTCAAGAATATATAGATAATAATACATAAGAAATTTTTAACATATTGAACCGGGTAAAGCAAATCAGAAAATTGAATAGCTCATCGCCATCATTATACAGGAAAATAAACGATCACCGATGAAAATAAACCTGGTAGTTGATCCAAAATATTACAATCATTTGAATTAAGAATATCATAATCTTATTAGAATTACAGGTAACGAGAAACGAGATGGTAAAATCGACTGACGAACCTGTAACGAGATCAATTGGGACAAAATTATTGATAAATCTGTCTCAACGCAAATGGCTTCGTTATGCCATTATGCCGAATGACTCAGTCAGTGAGGGGGACGCACTCAACGAAGTCGCTTATTGTTACTCTTAACAAGACTGGGGAATGTTTTTTCTCTCGGAATAACTTGGGAATTTTAATGTGTCACTTCGTGTTCGGTAAATTTGGGAGAAACTTATTTTCCCTTACATTAAAGATGCGGGAAACTTTGGAAATTAGTTGAGAGTTTTGTATTTCGTTTACAAAGATTATCCAGTGTTATAAAGAATTTTGAGTTTTTCTTTTTTTTTTAAGTCAGTTTGATGATTATTTTCAGCGACTACATAAAAAAAATCTAAAAAAAATAAGAGTTCTCAGTTGTATATGTATGTCAATAAAAATCAAGAGAAATAAAAATATAACTATCCTAACATAATTGTCCTTTCTACCCTTCTGATCACACATTCCATTGGCTCTCGAAAAAAAACTGCAAACAGGATTAAATTCAAAACAATGAACTTTAATAAAACAATTGACGCTTCCTGCGGCCATACATCATGCGACGTTTGCTTTCCTTGACGTGTGGCTCACTTGCTCAAATTGAACGAAATCACTCTACATCGAGAATATTTCTCCAACACACATTTGAAGGATACGGTTTATATGCTAAAATTTCTATACACAGCACAGGCCCGGAGCGGATGCGGATTGGGGACATCACACAAAAATTTTCGTTATCATTATTCTTATATAGCCCATTTTTCATACACCTTAGTTAGATTAGATCCTCTGAGATGAGAGGCTTGGACAAAATAAAGACTCAGTGATTTAAAAAAAAAATCGTTTCAGTTTTTTTCAACTTTGAATTCCACAATTTCAACGCTCGTGTTCTGTTAAAATGTAAAGGATTTTATCAATCACAATCCGGTCAACACATGAAAAACACAATACCTACCATTATTGTGTCATTTTTAACTCCCGCATTGGTTCGAAAACTGCAACCTTTTGTTCGGTAAAAAATCACAAGCTTTTCACATCGCCGTCGCTTTCAGTCAGTTTAAACAATACATTTTGTTTCTGCTTTGTGTGATACGATGTTTATTAAAAAACCTACATTAACGGAGTCGGATGGGTTCGACATGTGCTGATATTAATATTCACGCGGCTGTGGACGGCACGGTCGATGGCGCCCGTTTGATACGTCGGATGAGCGACGCCGTGGGAAACTGTGTGATCTTGATACATACAATCTTGCTCGAAAACAGGGCCAGTGTGAGGTTACAGCAAATATAATCGACTGTCGTTTGATTTTGAAGTGGTAAGCGAAATTTAATACGGAGTAAACTGCACGTACGTGTCTTAGGGCTATATGCGAGAACGTGAAGATAATTGTGTACCAAGCAAATGAAAATTTGGATATTAATAACTAGCAATTACCACAAGTCGGATTCTTCTGTAATGCTTGGTTGACTATGTTTTCGGTTAAAGAATTAACAGGATTTAGTTAAAAACATTCACAACTTCATTGAACTTTTTACCTATACTCTTCTGAATACGTGATCGACCTTTCTAGCAAATTGGTCACGACAATTTGAAAGATTAATAAATGTCACATTATATGCTTGCACTTTTCAGTTCGACATCCCGCCTCAACTTTGGCATAATGGAAAAGAAAGGAAAGGTCAAGCTTGAATAGAAGTTTCTCCGCTAAACGGTTAATTAATACGGTATTCCCTAAGATAGGGTCATTACGGTGCTAATTTGATCCGTTCAACCCCCGTGATTGCGGGTCTTGACCTCGTCCATTACGAGGAGGTCGGGATTAAATGGACTCAAGACAGGTGAGTGACGTACTATTAACTATCATAAATTGTAGCTGGATGTTAATGAAATTATGGTTAGTTTGAAAGCAACCCGTGTTTCAAGACCCTAATATATCTTCTCGGAATCGAGGAATTTCGAATTGGAATTGGGGCTAAATTGGTTTGAGAATAAATTTTAAGTAATTTAACCAACTTATCAAAAATACAAACAGTATTAATTATATTCTTAAATTAGCTGCTTAATCTGTGCATTTTTAATTACATGTGGGTTGATTATGACTTACAAACGCATTTGTACAGGACGTTCTTAAAAAATGTTTGAATATATTATTATGCCACTTATCAGCAAGATAATATTTTCATCTCAACGAGCATCGTAATAATTATAATGAGATATAACCCATCCAATTTTGACGAATCCCTGAGATTGACAGGGACAACTTCAGCGGCGTTAAAATTATTAAATCATCGCGTTCTGTTTATTTACATTCATGGCCCATTCCTTTCCAATTGTATGGGAGAAATAAAAAGGCGTGGAACAACAAAAGGCGCATGATTTAGGGTTAGCACTTGTAGATTTGCAGGCTTACTGCGTGCGAATATAAACATGGGCAGTTTCTCTAAACAGCGCAGTTATTTGCAGTTGCGGGTTGCTAGGGATTTGTTCGGCCGTTCACTTGTTATGTATGTTGGATTTCCGAAGTCTTGAACTGTTTATTGAAACGTTTATGCCGATTGATATTCGATGACGGGCCGTAAACAGATCTAGGTATTGATTTAGCAAACGTTGCGGAAGACACTAATGTGATTTGTTTACGTATTAATAGATCGCATTCGTTAGGCCGATGATTTAGTATGTAGCAATCATATATCTATTTAAAACATTGTAACGAAAAATACTACCTACTACTTGTACTTAGTATAGACACCATATTTATTGATAATCGTTATTTTTGCGACATTGACAAGCGCTCAAAAACACTTTACCGGTCTTTGTGAAACGCGAATTCTCCCACAATATAAATTCGTGTTCTAAATTGTAAAACAATCATCAAAGCAAAGAAAACTCGTTATTAGATTTAATCGAGCACGAATGCCTCATTAATTCGATTAGGGAGTCGAATGAGCTGAACAACAAAAACATTTTAGCCGAGCCTTAAGGAGAGAATGCTAATACAGCCCCCGACGAGACATCAGATAGAACACCCGCGAGACAAAAACACTCAACGCCGAATTCACTTCCGATTCTGCCTTACTATGTACTTACATTTACGTCGCTTATGCTCTCGTTTATTTGAAATATACTTTAATCTGTACGGGTTTCTGGAATCTAATCTCAGAAGCTTATTCAACGCCACATTGAACTGAAATAGCAGATTAAAATATTCTCCCCGCATACTCGAAAAAGATTATACTCGTACTATGGTAAAACATGAATGAAATTCGCATTATCAAATCCACTATAAAATATAATGCTTACCTATAAAGAGCTGGAAAAAAACTCAATGACGGGTGACATAATATAAGCTCACAATAGAAACTCGCTCGATATCGAAAGTCGACAAAAGCTCTCGGAAGCCACTCGTACACCCGTTCTAATAAAGACCGGATATGGTCGGATACAGGATGCGATCACCGCAAACTCCCTACTATAAAAAAAGACCCCGATAAAAAAGGAATCCTTAAAATTGGAGCGTGCTTTGTCAAATGCACTCTTTCAATTTGAACTTTTCCGCAAGTTTTTAGCGGCGAGTTTTTATTTGGCCAAAAACTTGAATCATATTTTCGCGTCGGAAGTGTCGATAAGTTGATTTTACAGCTCAATGAATACTGAGTGCGGCGCGGGAGGACGAGGGCGTTTGGGCAAACAAAGGCCGAGAATGTTGTTGCTCTTGGAGATGCGTCAAAAGTAAGGCGGGCGACAATAGTAAGGCGATATGTCTCGGGGTAACCAAACAAGCAACCCCAATAGAAAACAAATTGACATTTCAATGAAATACGCCCAAGGACCAGCCCATTTGCAATTCAAAGAAGCACTCTTCAATAACATGCCCAGAGCGTATGGAAATAAGTAGGTACCCCCATTTTGAAAAGGATCTGATTTCTGAATAGATACGCCTTCTTGAAGCCGAGTAAGTATTTGGAGATTAGGACGAAATTCCCGTACAACCTGAAAATAGTTCTCTTATGTGGAAATTCAGCGTTGAACTTAAACTGTGATAAGAAGGGTGAAGCTAACGTTTCAAATTGACGTGTTACTATTCGGTTCACTAGAGCAAATTATTAGGTTGAGCATTGCCTACCTACTGCACAGGGTTGTGATGTAAGGCTGCGATTTTGTTTTTCATTTTCCTTTCCATTTTTTTTGAAAGATATGGTCAGCGATTATGTAATAATAAATAAAATATGGCCATTATTATGTTTGAATTATGATCATGACGTGGTTAATTTTGTAAGTAACAAACCACCTTATTTTCGTTAAATGAGAATTACTTCGCCAACTAACACCTAACTCCTACGGAGCAGTAGGTAGCTATCACATTCTCATAAAGCTAGGCACACATGAGTAAAGTGCATTAACACAGAGTAAAATAAAGTAAAGGGGCCCCGTAAATGTACCCCAAGAGGCGCCCCGGGGCGGCCCCTGTCGGTCTAACTTTGAGGCGCGTATGTGCTGTAATTGTTATTTATGGTGACTCTCTGTGACCAAGGATTTCGTGTAAGTTATTTTCCAACACTAAACTTGTATATGACTTCAGTTTTGTGATATAGTATACGCGATGTGGTTCGAACATTAAGCAAATCGACTGTGCAATTTGGATTCCAAGTTCGGTGGAGATAGTACGGTTTTGATATTGAAATATTTCAACTGTTACAGTTTAGAATTAAAGATGTACGTATCACAGTAAGTATCTTATGACTGCTAGATCTTTCGTGCTATTTATACATAAAACTAGCTTTTTCCCGCGACTTCGTCTGGGTCGAATTTCAAAATGATCTCCATGAATCCCCTTTCATCCCGGGATACCTAAAACCTATCCTGTCTTTATACTAAATTTCATCGAAATTGGTTCTGAGCTTTAAGCGTGAAGACAAAGTGACTTCCGGATTTGTAATATTAAGTAAGTATGGATATAAAATACATACACTTAGAAGCAATTACTAATAAAAGTTTTTTTTTATACAAAAAATATTATATTACTGACACGCAACGAATTCACTGGTGAAAGCTAAATCCTAGTTAAAATTAAATACAAAGTCAACAGTTCTTCTTGCATGAAGCAAGAGTGATATGAAATCTTTTCAACATGTGTCAGAGCAATGCTCAAAATCCCATACAAATCTTACAACCGGATTGATACCATTGCGATGACAGCTTTAATATATGCACATGGTCTGCACAAGGCAATAATTCTCCGGCGTCGCTGTAAAAGTGAACGTGTGACGTACAGACGTATCCGCTACGGAGTTACAAAAAGCTGAATATCATTGACCCATAATAACATATAAGTAGACGAACAGTGCCTAACAGAATATGTCAAACTGACATTAGAAAATACGTTCCAATATGCTAATAATATGTATCAAGATAAATATTTTACACAAAAGTAAACCTAAGTAAGACTTAAGTGTTAAATTCACTGAGCGCCAAACGGGTGCCCGAACTGTTCGGGCACCCGTTTTGACGAGCCATTTTTCTCCGGCTGATTGTTAATCCTTCCTTATAATAGATCAATGCTGAATATGCAGATAAATAGAAGTCTTCTATTGTCATGTGATGTATTTTATAGTTGCTTTCACAAATAAGATAACTGGTGGAGTGTTTGGCCACTGAATATTTTAGTTAAGGCAAAAGCACAGTATCTAATACATATGATAATAATAATATCTTGGGACACTTCACACAAATCGACCTAGTGCCAAACTAAGCAAAGCTTGTACTATGGGTGCTAGACAACGATATAAATACTTAGGTATATAGAGAAATACATACATATATAAATACTAAACATCATCGGGTACAAACATTCGTGCTCATCACACAATGTTTGCCCCTAGCCTAGCGGAATGCGAACCCGCGACCGTCGGAGTCGGAAGAGTGGGCAGGGTCACTATCAACTGAGCCAACCTAACGTCAAAAAATATAGGTATGTTATAGTGCCTTCAAAAGCAAATGTATACGCCATTTACATTAACAGTAGCGTTATTATTACCAAACCGTTGCCACTGTAACAGTAATTACCATTTTAATAACCTGACCGTAGTACAATCTCGAAATTACGAAAAGATTCTTGTCTTCTTAAAACAAAAGATTACCACAGATCCACAGACCCGAGTTACAGAAATCATTAGTCACTTTAAGAAACTCCACATCTGCTATCATTACGCAATTCGAATCAAAAAAACCTACACGTGTTGGATGACGTTACGAAAAACAATAAAAAACAAATATGCCACGCAACGCGCTATAGGAATTTTATGATCCCCGAAATGTGCGACATAATTTCTCCTCGGTAATAACTGGAGTATCGTAAAGTTGACTAAAGTGACTGCGTCATCCTTAAACAAAACTCCGTCAAAACTCTCCAAAAAAATGAACAAAACTTTTTTATTAGACCTTATTATGCCGCTGGATTATTCGGTTAGACTTGTTCAAGACGCAACTTAAGTTACTTCAGTCATTTCTTATGGCCGCGTGAACGGCGTGAAACACGTTCGATTTTCAAAAGCAACAACGTAACAAAACTCTGAAACTATACGTGGAATAGTAATCCTCGCTCACTAATTACTTGAAAAAAATGTAGCAAGAACATGTGCGTAACGAATGGTTATTTCATTGCATACATTTGTTTACGACGAACGTTCTGAAACGACTCTCTTTGTTCGATGACGTAACTGATCGGGCCAAATTTCAAAAATAGAATAATGACCTTTGTTCTCCTGGAGAAAAAAGGGACTTTTTATTTTTAATTCGAATTTGTGTAACAAAGGGGGTATTGAGCTCTGGCAATAACTCCAGGTTGACTATTTCGGGGGATTTAAACGAATTTTATTGACCGCGTAGACAATACCGTCATTGTGTGGCTTGATTTGAAGTTTTAATAAATTGCTGTCATCCAGTGAGCGATTTCGAGCGTACTAAATAAACCATATTGCACCACATGGTACTGTTCATTCGGAAATATTAATTAAAACTGTTTGAACTTTTAATTTGGGAGTACGTGGAGAGTGGGCTATCAAGCCAACCGACAATTTCCTGTGTAAGATATGTTCATGTTTTTAACACCACGGATATTAGTGGTTATTTATACGGATGCCAAAGCAGGGTTGAGAAGTTTACGCAGAACTAATTTATTGTTTTTGGTGTGTGGTTGGCGTTATGCAACATGTATTGCGTGTATAAACACATAACGCAATTATAACTTAATTATAGCTGTTGGTAACATAATTACACATTAGGTACTTTAGACGAACCCCCAATACATCAAAAGCTGGAAATCATTCAGCTTTAGCCTCGCGATGTAACACATCGATGTTTACCTGTAACAAGAAATAATAATATTCTTAATATGTAAGTATGTTTACTTAATCGTAATAAATGATCTTGACTTTAATCAATTTAGCTAGAAATAAATGAAATTTAAGCGCATGTTTGTATAACCAGCCATAAAATAAGAAAGTGTCTTACAAAAATCACAACTAATATTATGAAAACAACATCTAGTTTATCAAAAATTATCAGTACCTATGTACCTATGTTGAATTGGGATCACAAACAAAAGCGCATCGGCCCATTAGGCTGCATCCCGACGATTTGCAGAGTTTTTATTGCGATTGACGAGCCGATAGGCCCCCCCTCCATCCAATTACTTACGTCTACGTGCCTCGCGTGGACGCGCCCTATCTTAATTCCATCTAAGGAGTCGCAGAATCAACCCGCATTCTAGATAGCATCTCCGGTCAATGGGAAGCTGTTGCCTATTTCTGCACGCCTAGCATAGTCAAGTGTGAAAACAGCTTTAAATAAAATTTAAAGATCCACACTCGTCATCCGTATATTTGGATTAATCCGATTGGAGTACCTCCATTTAGATGTTACTGTTCCTTTTTTATGTCATTGGTATAAGCAAACGAGCGCACAGCCCACCTGATGGTAAGCGGTCACTGCGGCCCATGAACACCGAAATCCTAAGTATGATGACTTCTTTTCGATTGACTTCGATGACCTGACCGCAGACGTGAGAAGACGAAAGGATGCAGATTCCATTCAAATTTAATTTTAATCACTGCTTTACAGACGGTCTAAATTCCTTTTGCATTTACTAAAATTCGCTTCTACTCTCTTCGATTCGATCCGCTAGGTGTGAATCGTCCCTAAAAGAGCTGCCAAAGTGCATCGCCATTTTTACTTTATATAGCATCACTGACAAGATAAGTGTAATGGAGTCGATAGCATCGCCCGCTTCAGATTCAATACTTTATCTCGAATCGAGAACGATTTATGATTCTTTATGTCCATTGAATTGTCTCGCTTGATACAGTAAATCATTTATTTATAGCAAAATAACAATATCTAATAGGAATCTGATTTGGTTTATGGTCGTTCAATTGGTCTAATATGCATTGTAATAAAACTTGGTGCTTATGCAAAAGCGTGGACGAAGATTTATCTTAATATTTATTATAATTGGTCGGTTATGGTAAAAGCACCATCTTTTATTAAAAAGAATAATTGTCATAATTTGTTGGTCATTGTGGCGATTTTCCATGTAAGTAGGTATAAGTGAAGTACGTAATTGTAAAATCGAATTGTTTAGGAACTTTATTATCTCCCTTATATTCAGAATCAACTCGCGGGCCCAATCCGCACTTAATTACACCAAATTATATATTTAATTATTTTTAAAATTCTCTAAAACGAGTTAAGTTAGTAGAGGAGATTGAGACTGGAGGATCGGGTACGAAATCTAAAAAAAGATTCGTTTGGTGTGATCACTTAATACCATTACAATACATATACGTTTAACTACTGCATCAAACATTTCAAAGCTACAAACTAAACAAATTTTAATAAAACAAATCGCTTTTCAAACCGCCACCCGATCCCCGAATTCATTTCAATGACCGCGTAATTCGTTCAAAGCAATCCTTTGAGCGAAGTATTCCAATTACTTAATCAGGTGAATGGATTAGGTTAATAAAAGTTAGTTTTTGGCGGGGGTTTCAATTTTCCACATGATTTATCTGGATGATTTAGATAAGGTGAGGGTCGTGATAGATGGAACGTCACGGTTGTGTCGAAAAAGGTCCGGACAGTGGCCCGAGAAATGAGATTTGGGCGCTGATTTCATAGTCAGAATGACAACCTTGGTTTGTGTTTTAAGGGCCAATAGGGTAGAAAGGTGTGGTACAAGTATACCTACAGTATTGTAAAACAAGTACATGTGATACAGTATACAGTTACTACACGGTATACTGTCCTAATTTGGCCACATCATGAGGAGGAGAGAGTATTAATTCGGGTTCCTCCAAAGGAGCCCCCTAACACCAATGTGGACAAGGAGGGTTTCACTACGGTGTTGAGGAAGCGCAAGCCGCGCAAGAGCCAAGGTGGTACTGCAGAACCGGTTGGTTCTGGTCTGCACGTTGCCACACCGAGCTATATGTTTCGCGCCTGCATTACTCCGCCACGGCTGATGATTTGGTGGAGTATGTTCGCCAGAAGACCGGCTTCTCCCTGAGGGTGTTCCCGCTGCGTTCGCGCCACTACGTGCACTTCAGCTCTTTTGTGGTGCGCGTGCCGCGGCCGCTGCTGGAGAACATCGAGAGTGCTGACTTCTGGCCGAAGGGTGTCGTGTTTCGACGGTTCCGGGGCAACCTACCGAATCCTACACCGGAGATGACGACGCAGCGGAGCCACGCCGTTTCGTCGCCTAAATAGTTTTAATTTGGTTTCATGACGCATTGGCGTTAGCTGTAAGGTCATGTTAAACTTTTATAAATAAATAAATAAATTAATTAATTAATTAAGAATCTGGTCGTCGTTGGTGGAATAGCGAGTCCGAGGTCGTTCCCCTACCCGATTGTCCGACCAGAAAAAAGAAGCTTCTTCTTCCTCAAGCAAGCTCCATCAAGCGGTGAGGGCAACGATGGATCGCGACTGAGTGAAAAACATCATAGATGATACGAAGAAATCCCGTCATCATGATCATCGGTACAGTACTAACAATTTATTAAAATTAAACAAATTATTAAAATCGACGAGGTCAACTAAATCTGAACTTCATTCGTTATTAAGAAAATCGACGCATTTCCCTCATTGATTAAAATCTCACTTTCAAAATAACACAATTTACTTACTTTCATTGCCTTTTCTTCTCGATCATAAAAGTTATTTCCGATATTAAAGCAATCTCGAATACCGATGACTCTCGATGTAATCGATGTATCTATACGAATATGTTCATTTTATTTTATTACCTAGACACCTATCTACATTATATCTCGTAAGACATGCAAGTTGTTCGTTATAAGACATTAGTTATATACTCGTACCTAACTTCTTCCCTAACTTCTTGGAACAATACAAAACATTCATTACAGTTGATACATTATCTGCCGAAGTAGCTTTTGATTAACCAACAAAGATATTGAGATCTGAAGTTACGAACATGTTACATGGGTTTATTATCCATTTTAAAAAGTTACTAGGTACATTTATTTTAGTGCGAACTAACTACCGAAACTTATTTGTAAAATAGAGACATGCTTACCTACCTCCACGACCCTTTATTGACAATGCATTCATTTTATCCGATTTCTATTTCATTTCAATGCTTCTGAAAATAACAACTTCTACTACTACAACCTATTTGCATCCCACTGCCGGGCACAGGCCTCCTCTCATCACGAGAGGGTTTGGGCTATAGTCCCCACGCGGGCCCAGTGCGGATTGGGGACTTCACACACATCTTTGAATTACTTCCAATAAATAACTTTTTCCTGTTAAATCAGGCTTCTAAGAAACTATTCCACATCCCCGTATTCGCGGCCACATATTACATAAATTAGATAACGCTCGGAACAATCCCCGACCGAACAGCGAAATCCAATTAAGTGTTAACACAAACTTTCAGAAACATGAACCAATTTTAAGGTTTCACGTAAACCTAATTTAAAGAACAGGAGTGTAAACTGTAATCGAATGAAACAGAAATGTACATAATTTAATTTGTGAGATAGAATTTACTTTTTATTGCTAGTTCCTTAACTAACGCAGATTACGAGCTAGCAGTAATAATAACATACCTTTAATATTTATTAACCATTATAGCCTCTAATAGAACGAGAAAATGACAAACGTGTAAAAATGTTTATTAAAATTCAGTATCTGATATCAGAACGACTTTGTATTCATGTCAAGTTTTCATCTCCAGCTCACAAAAGAATCTCCGATAATAACAAACCAACCGTGATAAAAGAGATTTTTTTTATTTCTTCGCGTACCTACCCGACGAGGGTTTGGATACCTATTCGGAATAATCAAGAAGTCGTATTAATCAGGTCGGCTTTCTGATTCGGAATAAATAACAGGGCAGGTATGGGGCGGATTCAATTTTCCATGCCAATAATTTCGGATACATTTACGAAGCCCCGTGACGTGCCCCTGCAAAATCTATTATTATTGGGCATTAAAGGACACCCTGTATTTACGGCTTTCTTTGTAATCAGTAAGTTTTTTGGGGTTGTTTTAAATGTAAGCGAGGGCGATGCAGTATGGCAAATGGTAGGCATTGAGGACGGAACATCATTTCGAAATTTAAGTCTCCCATTTGAAAAGAGCATGTTAAGAAAATTTCAAAACACAACAGTAAGAGAAAATTCAATATCTCCGAGAAGCACAACAGCGTATTGTGGGCGGCGCACAATGAAGCAAGACATGATATTGGTCGCGGTCGCTGAAAGGAGTGAAAAATATCAACTCCAATATTTCCAACGCTAAGGATAATGGAGAATTGTGTTCAATTTTATTTAATAAAAAACAGTCCCAGATTGTTTTGAAGCGATTTTCCTTTTCGTTTAACACCTAAGCGCAATATTTTTATTGCGGATATCCTTTTATTCCTTTTACCGTTTTTATCCTGCTCAACAGAGGTCCTCTCTCCAAGCTGATTAAATTTATTGTATCATAAAGCGAAATTTAGAAGATCATCCATATAAAAGCGACATAACGACAAGGAAAAGAACCCAAAAATAGATTCGAACAACTTTCATCGCGCCGTATTACATTCCAAAAACTTAATAAAAGCGGCCCATTTGTACTTTCTTTCAACGTCTCATTTTGGGACAATACGCCTAATGTAATGCCACAAATGAATACGGAATTCCGGGAGGGTCCCGTGCTGGGGAGAGTTTGTGGCGGAAGCGTCTCCGAGTGAATCAGCTCGCGGCCGACATGCCTGGATTAATTCGTTAAGACTTTCACAGAATTAACTAAAAATAGACGACCCATCAATCGCTTTTGTCCTACGGATGCTTTCACTGTTCAATGGTTCGAAGCCGCATTTTAAATTTTTATTTCTGGGCAACACATTAAAAGTTTCATAACCGTTTATACTTGTATGTGAATGACGCGAAAGTTAAAGAAAAAGTTTCGCATGCAATTCGTATTAACGTCTCCATTTTTAGACTCTTTATAGGTCTGCGAATTAGCTATTGCAAGATAATGTTGTATACATTCTAATTTAGTGTAAGCTGTTAAGTTTTACAGCTCGCGTCGGATGACCTGTTACTAATTTTACGAGCAAGCAAGTTCACAAGTTAAAAATATCATTGTAGCATAAGGAATGGTTTGAAAAGAACACAAATTGCGTAAACATGTTTTTTCAAGTAAGCCGTTTGCGCTGCACCGTCTGAATTCGAGGTGAGTAGATACGGTTGGAAAACTTCGCTCACACACGGCTTATTCAATAGAATTTGATGTAGTATCTCCGCTATATTTCTGCGGCTTACTGTTTTCCCCGCCGGGAAATATAATAAGCGGGTTATAACATTTGCATATAGATCACCATGTTCCCCTAAAAGTACCTATATTGTTATTTTCCAGAAATTTCTTATGAAGCCGTAAATAACAGAGCGCAAGAGTATATGTGATGATAGGATCTGCTTTGGGTATTAGGTGGAACGTTAATTACGTTCTTCGTTCATGAATATTGATTTGAATGGAAATAATTGCTCTCAAATTGCTCTTTACGTTACTCAATTACCTACCTACGTTAATAATATTTTTGTAATTATGATGTCGTCATTAAAGTAAATATACTGACGACATCTTAGTTAAACAAAACTCGCGTATTTATACTGGCAAACTAAAAGTTACCTCCCTAAATAAACCGCATGCGATACTCGAGCCTTACGGTTCAATATCCAGTTCGTCAAAGCTTATAAAAATTCAGCGAGTGTCGCGCGGGGGCACACAGGACGGCCTGCTATGGAGACTGCACTCTCACGCGCCACCCAAGTGGAGCATACGTGATACATATTTATATTCGAAACAAATTTGTGAAGATTTTTTTTGCTTATTTGAAATTTCAGTTGACGCGGTCGATAGAAGGGTTCTTGTGCACGCGTGTCGTAAAGGTAACTGCGCCGTTGAAACAAAGAATCGTCTGGTTTTCAAGCGCTCGCTACTTGAAGCTAGACTGAAGAAAATGGAGCTCTTATGGAGCTATTTTCGAAACACACTACAAATTTACTTTTGGTTAGTAAGTACCCGTGATAGGAGTGAGATAGCGGCACCGCACTTTCGTATTGTAAAAAAATACTTTCGTGCGCATCGCCAACATGGAATTTGTAAACTTTTAGCTTTATGTGTAGTCATTTTTCATAATGTAGTAATATAAATAGAAAAATATTTATGTTTCAGTGGAAGCTGTTTAGGAAATAGGTGAATGTTCCAGCCATTATGATTCATATTTTTCTTGTATACTTATTCCTGTTTGCTTTCCTAATAAAGAAAATAAAATAAAATACATATTTTGTACATCATAAACGCTTGTGAGTATGACGTTCATTTTGTGACTGTTACAAGTTGAATTATTATTGATAGACCCAGGGGCGTAATAAACTGAGAAAAGATGCAAACGGAAAAAAATTTTTATTTTCATGGAGTTCCATTTAGGTATGACAGATGATAAGGTCAAACTCAAATACAATTGAAGCCTTTTGCGTAATCTTTACGCTCGAATTAATATGAATGGCTCCCAAACACGGTCATCAGCTCACACGTTCCTGGACACGGGCGTTTCGTATTTATTCCACCGCCATCTATCGGCGGTGCGGAGTCAACCTGTGCATCCGAAAGCATCCATTGTGCGAACTGCGAGCTGGAATAGGATTTGAGAGATGCAATTTCCTCAATCCCAATAAAGGCCGTTGTAACACGACTCACGTACGCTCCGCTATTCTGACAGATCAAGCGGACAACGTTGGATTCGAGCCGGCCGAGCGTTTTGGCACATTGTTTGGTTAAGTGCTGTTTGATTATCGATGCTTGTAGTGACCATTTGAGCTGCGGATGTGTGAATAGTCAGTTGGCGTAGGCAATCATTGGATTAGATTAGTCGAATCCTATCACAGCTCTTTTACGGATAAAATATTTTCCGAAAAAAGCCGGCATCGGCGATTTACGGCGATTACATTAGAAAAGAGACGATAATTTTCGAACCGGTAAAAACCGAATTTCGATTCTATTATCGATAATAAAATTTATAAATGTAAAAGTAACTCTGTCTGTCTGTCTGTTACCTCTTCACGCTTCAACCTCTTCAAGTTGGGGTCCCGGGAAAGGGCATAGGCTACTTTTTATACCGGAAAAATGCATAGTTCCCGCGGGAGCGATAACCGAATTCCAAGTCTAGGGATCAAATATCAAATTTTACTCGTAGCCGCAACGGGTCAGATCTCAGTAAGTTATTGGAACTTTCTTAAGAAACTATGAGAAAACTAGGTTGAATGAGCTAAATTGGTTTGGAGTATTCTGCGAAAATCGTGCAGGCACGGCGGGACTTCGTGCTATAAGCTCTGTGTAATAGTAGACTGCGGGCGGGTTGATTCAAACCGTTCGTTAAAGTTAACGTTAAATATTTTACTATGGGACAAAATGACTTTTCTGTATGGAATAATAGCTCGGCGGCCGTATTTAGCGACCAGGACTGGAGCCCGTCAACTGTATTCGAATCAACCCAAGCTAAGGGCATCATTCCAATATAGACCATCTATCTACCTTGCTTCCTTGCTTTTTGCAAGGCACGACTCAATCGTCAATAACCGTCAGCGTATCTTGACACACTCTCGTGGTTATCAGATTTGTTTTCTGTTGTGGTCCAACACGTAGTAGAAAGGCACATTGAAACATTGAACTAAAGAGAAGATACCTATACCTACCTTAATTCCACCTGTAAAAATAGACTACGCATAAAAAAGTCTAGAGGAATCAACTGCGCGTTGCTTTTTACCAAATAATCCATACCTATGTAGGTACTATAAAAATATACCGTATATAAAATATCATCTAATAAATGCGAAAGTAACTTTGTGTGACTGCCTGTCAGCTACTGATTCAAGCTTAAATCGCGTGATCGATTTAGATAGAAGGTATGGAGATAAGAGTAAAGACATGGGCTATTTTTTATCTCGGAAAACAATATTACCGAATTTTATGCGGTCGGTGGCAGAACTAGTAAGGTATAATTTGTATAAAAGCACCACCGCATTCGAGACCAAAACAAATTGCAGAGGCGTATGCAATTCACTATTATATCCCCCATTGCATGCATTCTAATTGAATGAACAGATAATTCGCATCATTAGCGATACCGAGGCCAGTAATCGACCTCTTGAACAAATTAATTTCATAAAGGGCAATAAATTCTACGTTCAAGTCGTAATATATTCAAGTAGTACCTAATTGAGAGGTGATGAGAGGAGGCCTGTGCCCAGCAGTGGGACGCAAACAGGCTGTAGTAGTAGTACCTAATTGAGTTGTGTTGTAATATGATTATTATCTGGTAGAAGTACTTGAGTAGCTCAAGATTTAAAATGGCTGAACAATGTGTGTACATGGTAGGTATCTCATGTGTCCTAAATTTCACAGCTCTCCTAGACTAAATGTCAACTACCACCACAACAGCATATTACGCCACTGCTGAGTACAGACCTTCCATCACGAGACAGAAAGAGATGAGAAAACGAAACACTGTGGCATTCTAACTCGAAGTTATAAATCCAGTTATCAGATGGAGCGAGGCGTGATCGTGTAAACTTTATAGGTACGTACATTGTTTCGGTTGTTCGCAACAAATTGATTTTTAAGAGAAAGTGTACTGAACTAGTGAAAGGTCCCAGCGTGATCTTACAGCTTGACAAAATACTGCGTCATTTTCATTATCCACAAACATTGTTATCGACACATAATCATATTTAGAAAGCTTTCGACTGCTCGATCGAGTTCGGAACTTTTTGATTAAAATTTGATTGTTTGTAGTAGCAAAGATATTTGCCAATTTCTCGCAAAAGTACTTTATGTAAGAATCGTAAGAAAGTACTTTCTGTTTTTTTTTTGTGAAATTCTGTACAAAGTGACCGGTTTTCATTGCTGTTGAGTGTATAAGGGTGATTTCACAAACGCAATACGACTCGACACGGCACGGGTGAAACAGACACTCGATACCAAAAGCTCCTAAATACGTAATAATTAAAATGTATGATGGTTTATTTATATTTGAGGTATGTACGAACGTGATTACTATCTTCGACAGCGAGTAACACGTACAGTATCAGTGCCATATTATATATTTACGCCCATTACCTGCGATCTGGGACATTAACGAATTCACCGCCCTAAGTCTGTAACATAAGTAAAATTGGAATGGTTGGAGTGTTTCATTTATAATCTTAATTTACATCATGGAAACGCAGACTTTACCTTAAAGTTAAAAAAGCTTCTTATGTTAAGCTTTACGAACTTGTGATTATTATGCATTTATGACTTTGCCGTCAGTACAGATATCTAGAAATGAAACTTGCAAATTAGCTTGTAATTTCTTAGAGAACATTTCGCTGACCAGCCATAAGTGTCGTCGATTAGGTGTAATAAGGGCTACAATTGACCATGTGAAACTGGCCATATGTCCGTAGTTAACAATGTGAATAACCAATATACAGTGTTACGTAAAACATAACTTAGTACAAATAAAACTTGTCAACAAACAGTACGTTTAGTTCTTCAAATACCTACCATTTTTTAACGCCTGCCTTATTTATCCCATCTATCGCATTAAAAATGTACTAGCCCGTTTACACTCAATCTTGAAACTTGAAAATTAATTACATAACTCTGTTCAGTTTATTCAGAGTTTCATTATAGTAAAAAAGTGTATAATTAATATCATACAAGATATTAATTAACTAAATTCGTATTCCGTCCTCTTGCAGTCAACACAAATGTTACTTTTATATTTTCTATATTAATAAATACGACATGTCGAGGAAATATATTAGAAATGTTGATTCCAGATTATTTATTGAGTTTTTTGTTCGGCGTAGGTACCTACTTAATGACAAAGCCCTTAAGAAACCATAGAAGTTTATCTCACAAAGGACTCGGTCGTATGGTTTCGCCCTTTGATTCACCATCACGACCAGCTCGTCATACCCTAATAAGTGCCTTTATTTCAATCGATATAAGGTCTGATTTCATTTGGGTTTGACAAACTCGTCTTAACTTTAATTAAAAGACTTTATCATGAATGTTTACGGAAAGGCGCTTTTCCTGTGAAATCGGAATTTATTTCAGCCTTATTAATACCGTAAAAAAAAATCTTTTGATTTACGCAATATTATCACTGCCTGTTTATAAATTTAGAAAGCTCCATGCTATAAATCAGGCAAAGACTGCGTTCACTCCTCTACCAATAATGTACCGTGTATTTGAAAAAATCTCACTCGGCCCCTTAAAAGACGCCCCGTCTTTTAAGGGGCCGACGCGACGACGCGACTCGCGTTGCTTCGGGCAGCGCGTCAAGCGACAAAGTCTATCATGTGTCGATATTATGATATACACTCAACAGCAATGAAAGCGTGTCAATTTGTATGGGAAATCCTATACAAAGTGACCCGTTTTCATTGCTGTTGAGTGTAGTTCATGGACAAAGTGACCCGTTTTCATTGCTGTTGCGTGTAGTTCATGGAGAAGCATTGCCTCGCGCGGATTCAGTAATTATTAATGTACCTACGTCGTTACGCGCCGCGCGTCCCGTCGTCGGACCCTGAACTGAAAGAGGCCTAAATATTTTGCGACTGTCCGATTTGCCGAAAGCAATAACACTGCAAAAGGTACCGTAAACTCGAACTAAACGTCAAAACCGATGGCGGATTATGAAGTTCCGCACAAATTGTGTGCGTGTTTACCTCCGGCCCCGAGGGGCATCAAAATGCGCATAAATCACAACTTCAGAGCACTCCGACTTGTCAAAGAAAACTGTCGCTTTCAATCTCCAAAAACGTCGCCCAAGTTTATCCTGTTTATGTTTACTCTATTGATGAGGGAAATTTTTAATGTGTTTTCCCTTCGAATGTACTTAACAATCGCGAACAAAGTGCCAATACTGAATTGAGAGAAAATAGAAGTTGTTAATGAAGTTTGCGTTTCCATTCTTTGCGGTCTTGTTTTCATGAGTGCAAAGAAAAAGCTTCATAAAATGAGATATCGAAAAGCTTCATGCAGGATTCCAATAAGGAATTAAGTAAATTTATTTTTACGCTACGTTCCAGCGTTTATTAGTTTCCTGCAAAATGAAATAATCTCGGGTAACAGAGAGTGAGTTTTATGAACACATTTTCATTAATTCGAGGAACGTTTTAACAAAGAGCTTATCGGTTGAACGACTGCTATTGTTCAGGTACATAAACGTCGGATTAGCAAGAGCTTACACAGTAAAAAACTTAAAGCACAACGTAAAGTCGTGCGAAGAAAACAGGAAAAAGTCTTTGTTCTTTGCAGCCAAAACAAACGGCGTGTTTGGGCGTTTGTTACAATAACAAACATTCGGGTATGGAATGCAGACGGTAAGAGTCTATACAAAAGTGACGTCACTTTTCAGGCATTTAGGTGGACGAATACAATGACGATTGATATATGCACAGTATCCATACTTCCATACTATATATACTATCCAAACTTCCATCCATACTATAATATTATACTATACTTGTAATAGTGTGTTTGTTTATTTGTCCTTCCTTCACGTGAACAACAACTGGACCGATTTGAATGAAAATTTGGTAAGTATATCGATATTTTCACGGGAACGGGTTTCCCACGGGTCAAACCAGTTTTTCAATACTTCTATAACTATAACCATCTATTTGTATAGTATCATCGGGTACGCAAATTCTAAGTCGACGCGGGACGAAGTCGCGTCACGTACCTCCTTGCACTAAAACAGGTTACCTCACAGCGCCTGCGACGAACTGGCAGATCCTTAGCCAAACCGTTCGGAATCACGCACGTATTTGTACCCAATAATATTTTAGTTTGCAGTTTAGGTTCCGTTTTTATAGAGAGTCACCGATGTGATATAGGTCAAGTCAGTGGTCCTCCAAAATGTAATAACTAATTACTTACCTATACGACAGAAATAAAAGAAAAAACGTTTAGATTTGACTAATTATAGAAAGGTAAAAACAACAATGAGATCAACAAGGTGTATGCAACTCAATCGAAGCAGAGAACGTTTCAATGCAAAACGAAGCGTGTAAAGTTACAAAATATGAGTTTATTGTTGATTTTCGTGGAATGTTTCGTTCGAGGTGTAAATTGGTTTGCATTTCAAAATGAACGAAGTTCGACCGTTAAAAGTAAGTGTGGTTTGTTTAGTTTAATATTATCGATTTTGTGTTCGTAGCTAAAATGTCAGGTTTAACATGAATTTATGTTCATGAGTGATTCATAGTCATATAATAAATGTTTTTGTACTCGTCAATTGAAATATGTGTATTAAGATTTCATAGAGAATACTGCAATGTCACTCTTTTCATCGTTAAATAGTCATACTTCCGAAACAACCGAAATAAGTTATTTCGATTCGCTCTAGACGATCGAAATACTTTTTCACGTTTCGGCATGGCCATCTAGATGCACGTCGTGACCAACTAGATTACAGGCCCTACCACGAAGAGCAAAATTCAAACGACATTTATTTTTCTTATATACTCGTACTAATGAGTTAAATTATTAATTTTAATGGACTCGTACAAAAAGTATTGTTCACAATAGTGCCATAATCAAGCTTTTCAATCTCGTACCTTACTTTTAAAATAAGTTTGCAGTATAGTTTATATCCACTCTGATATAAACTATACTTTGTATAGAACCTTATTTTTTACCAACAGTCTTGGATGAGTAAGTATAATTGAGTTTATATGTATAATAAAAATGTGAAATACGTATATTATAATTAAATAAATAACTTACAAGCTTTTAGGTAGTGATTCTAAAAGTTGTTAAAAATAATCCAAATTTTATATTTTTACGATAATAAAATCCTCAGGAAGGTCACAAATGGCCACAATTTAGTTTGGTGCAAACAAAACAAGGAACTCGTCTTAATTCGCTCCACGACATGCTGACACTGTGAAGTCTGTCTGCGGGGTCTGAATTGGTAAACAATGCAGAACTATTGTACCTATATTAAGCTTAGATATTTAAGTCTTCATTTAAAATTTATCAATGTGTTACCTACCTATATTGATTTCTGTTTAGGAAACATACTTTAATACAAAATATGGAAGAAACGTTTGTGTAATACGAGTAAAATAAAAAAACACTTTTAATAACGACTTGTGAAAAAGCTTTTCTTTAAGTATATTATTATTTAACTTTTTTTATTTCATTATGGATGTAGTAGTGAAGTCTCCATCACGGAAATTCCCCTATTATTTATTGTAAAATATTTCCTTGCAATTAAAAACTTTCATCGAAATAAGGTTTATTTTTCAGTCAGTTTGGGAGTTCCAATTATATTAATTAAACCATAGCTTTTACAAGATTTCATTTAGAGTAGATTAAGCCGATTTATATTTTCCAAAATAATATTGCAACATAAAATAAAGAACGAGAACAAAAACAAAATTATAAAAACACGCGCTTTAATTTCTATTCCTGGTGTTGCACTTTCCAATCTAACGCTCAAAGCTTGACTGGAAGACATTCCTTTGAGAATAAGTTCGCCTTTGTACGTTATTGCTGTTTGTGAATTTTGTGTCTGTATTTATTTTGTATTGTACAATAAAGTGTGATTTACTTACTTACAAGCTGTCTTATTCGAAGCGATACTCATGTGTTCAAGTTAATAATTTCTAGTATGTATGCAGATCAATTTTGTTAAAATGGTGATAATAGTTTAAAAAGGCAAAGACACCGTATACAATAATGTATCTCATAAATTAAACACTTCTTATCCCAAGGCTGTCACGTGCACGCATCTGATAACGCTCATAAAGGCACATGTGGTTTTTGACTTCCAAGAACATTTACTCGAAACTTGAGAGTGAAGTGCTCAGAACGGCAGCTAAAAGATGGTAATGATGGAAAAAATCTCTTCTATCTTTGAGCTTAAAACAGACGCTTAAGTTTATATTATCTATAGTCACTACATAGTATAAAACAAAGTCGCTTTCTCTGTCCCTATATCCCATGTATCCTTCAATCTTTAAAACTACGCAACGGATTTTGATGCGGTTTTCTTTAATAGATAGAGTGTTTCAAGAGGAAGGTTTTCGTATATAATTTGTTATAGTTTAACGCTCAATTCCCGCGGGAACGCTATAACCGAATTCCACGCGGACGAAGACGCGGGCAGCTAGTAATATTATAAATTAATGAGAAAGCAACTATGTATGTATATATTATGTATGTTGGTTTGGAGAAGAGAGCCAGATCCGTTTAAAAAAGTATTCACATGAACGAAAGCTCGGAAAAACAACTGGCAAATGTGACAAAAAACGCTTATTTAGCGGAGCTTAATGTAAAGTAGTACTTTAAGTCCTGATGACAGGAAAGTGGCGTATCGCCACCCTGCAATAAGGTAAATGCTGTCGTTTTAAACACTAGTGTCGAAGTAACAATTCGAACAAAGGATACTGTAATATTCATAATACCAATAAGGGGAAAACCGTGTAAGTTGTATGCAATATTTTAGCGGAATGGTTCGATTATTTATGTAGTTAGAGCTACTAGTCTGTGTCGACATTTTCAAATTGTCCTACAATTTTTATGAATTGATTCTTTTTACATATAATGATCGATGATCAAAAAAAAATTAAAAATATGACCCTGCGGTCGAGTAAAGGATTTGATAAATTATATTTATTACCAAACATGTATAGATTACTTATATTGTAGTGGTTTTAAGATACCAAAAACCAAGAAACGGCTGTTTTTTTTTATAGACGACAGAAATTGAAGATATTAAATACTTTGGGTGTTTGCATCTCCCTTGAGATTCTTGAAATTACTAAACTCTAGTAAAAGTCACAGGCAGTAAACTAACTAGGCTTGTATTAAAACGATTCCAAAAAGTTCAAGGACCTTTAATTCCAAATTTCATTAGAAATTTAATCTGAAACATTATCTGCTTTGACAAGTAAGATAAATTAAAGAACGGTATTAAGTCTCGAGAAATATTTGCAGACCTTCTCTTCAATTTCAAGTGAAATAAATTAAATTTTGTAGGCTAATAAATAACAGACTGGTACACTTCAATTGAAATACTACTTCTACTACTATTTGCGTCCCACTGCTGGGCACAGGCTTCCTCTCACCACGAGAGGGTTCCGGCTGTAGTCCCCACCCGGACCCAGTGCGGATTGGGGACTTCACACACATCTTTGATTTAATTCGCAGATGCGTGCAGGTTTCCTCACGATGTTTTCCTTCACCGAAAAGCTTCACCGTAAATTCAAAGTGAATTTCGCACATAAACTCAGAGGTGCGAGCCGGAATCGAACCCCCGACCCTCTGCATGAGTGGCGGTAGTTCGAACCACTAGGCCACCACGGCTTCTATTGAAATACGAGACTAATTGATAGATAAATCGTATTGGAAATACAACTGAATAAAGAGTAGCTACAAGAATCTCGATTTGCCCCAATAAATCGCACGGCGTACCCGATGATACTATACATATAGATGATAGTTATAGAAGTATTGAAAATTGGTTTAACCCGTGGAAAACCCGTTCCCGTGGAAAGATCGAGATAAAAAGTAGCCTATGTTATTCTTGGGATCTCAAACTATTTTCATACTAAACTTCATCCAAATGGTCTAATCGTTTCGACGGGAAGGAATGACAAACACACTTTCATTTATAATATTACTATGGATTCATGAACAGTTAAGACAAGGTTATGTAAAATGTACTGTTTCTTATATCATTATGTGTGTGTGTGTGTGTGTGTGTGTGTACATCGGGTCAAAGATATCCTGAACAACAGCTTTTAAAAAATACAGTAAAATCAAAACGTAAACCTCGTCAAAGCCACAGAGAAACAAAAAGGAGAAGAAGAGGAAACATAACTCCTGTTTGGACAATACCTTAAAGAAAATATAATAGGTATTACCTACTAAATAACCAATAGTATGTGAATGTATATTCAAGACAAGACTCAATTCAAAATTCCTTCTATAGAAAAGGAAAGTATAAAATTAGTAATATATGTACTTCAATTTACGATCCGGGTTACACCACCACTCCACCACCCGGTGTTAAAGTCAATATAAGTCCTACTCATAGAAAGTTGCGTCATTACAGTCACAGTAAAGTCCTCTTTTCACACGCTAACTAACCGAGATAATTGTGTTTCTATAAATGAAGTGAAAAGTTCACCTAATGATTTATACTAAAAAATTTAAAATGTTGCTTCGCATTAAAAATATTTAAATTCTTAATTACTGTCGTTCCGACGGTACCTTGCGTAGAGAGGTGTGAAAATGCGCATTTAGCACTTTGTGCCGTTAAGTCCTATTAAAATATGTACAACCTTACCTACAGTAGCGTACATTCATCTCCCGCTTTCTGCTAACCGCGAAATAAACAAAGCCACAATCACGACTAAGTGCAGTAAAGTCATTAAAATACCGACAAATAAACGATGTGACTTCCCTATCTCATATTATATTCTAAACATTTACGAAACATGCGAGGGTTCCCTGCTCAAACCCAATAAGTCGAGATACTTTGTTTTACAATTGTGAACTTTCTATGATCTATGTCAAATTCAAATTTTATTGTTTTCTTAAGGCGACTTATCGGGTTTGAGCAGGGAACCCTCGCATGTCACCATTAATTAGTGTAGGTACTTATTATCATTCTCGGTTTTAACAAGTGGAATCACATAACACAACTAATTAAAATTACAAACGATGCGTTTAAAATATAACACAAGGGGCTAAAGGGTTCATAATACGTTAAACACGGGAAAATTCCGGCCATAAATCAAAACAGTCAAACTTCATACACTCGGATTCGTAATTAAGAACCGCCGCTAATTTCAACTTCGTATCAGCAAAATAATTATAATGTACTCTAATTATAAAATCGGCCGCAAATTCGCGAGTTTCGGCGAATCCGAAGTTGTTGGAACTGATTTAGCAAATCTCAGCTGGATAATGAACGGGGAACAAACAGTTTTCTTGCGAGTTGCTTTTTGGTTGAGTTTGTTTTCCGCTCACCAGATAATAAAAGTGGTTTAAGTTAAAAGCGAGGCGAGGTGATAATCTAGGTAAGTATATCAAATACTGAACACAATAACCATAAAAAAGACACAACACACATAACATCTGAACATAAAAACTCATACATACTAAATAGCAACAGTGCACTGGTTGGAATTCAAATATCTACTTACGGAGGGAAACATCTTAAACACACTAAAAGGAACTTACTTATCTAAAAACTTGGGAAAAAACCCAAATCGGGAACATAGTTTACATTTAAAGCTTTAACACCGATTGCGCTAATTAAAAATTCTGGAATACGTGAAATTTCAGTTGTTTAAAGTTTCGAACGGAACGTTGAATGTTTCACTTTATTTGTGCCGACAACTTAACGAAATTTATTATCTCACTGAAAAGTTTCGGGAGAGTACATTGTTCATAGCAGCGTGTGAAGTTGCGAATTTAATTTATACACCGAGTAGTAGAAATTCAGTATCTGTTAGTCTATTATACGTATGTAGTTTATTTCAGGCTCAAGCGTTTAAGTTAGCGGCAGGTGAATTAAATGGGAGTATTAGTGCGAAACGCTGATTCATCTAGAAGTTAATATTGCGCAAAGTTCCGACGAAGTGGCCACTATGTTTACGCTGCGAACTTTCGGATGAACGGTCAAGTGTTCCGTATCCGACACGATATCCCACGGATTACTTTATCGTAGGTATAGCAAAACGTTAAGCTTTTTCATTTCCATGATAATAATTTTCAATACTTGCTGGAATCGACAGACGTTCAAAATGTGTATACCGACTAATTTATAAAACAAATATTTTCATCGCTAAAATAGTTCATCCAATGATTCTTACGTAGCATAATTTTAAGCAGTTTTTGTTTTGTGTGTTATTTTATATGCTTTCTATTAAAATGTAGGTAATAGAATAGTTTCGTTTCGATCGATAGTTGCCCTTGAACCAGCACTTATTCAAATGTCGGTTGCCGGCAGCACACTTGAATTATTGTCGTGGTTATTTTTAAAACCTTATCGCGAACTATGTTAGGTAAGCAAGTGGAACGATTACATATAAGAACAGGGGTTCTTATAGTAATAAACCTTATCTTGGTACAAAAGTAAGGTAAGAAATTAGCTCTTGAAGACGAAGTAACTATTCAATGAAGCTAAGTTATAGAAACTGTATAAACAGATCTGCTTACTAGAAGGTTTTCATTGTCAGGATTATCCATCTTTTTTTCATTGAAACTTGACAGTGTTTCTGTTAGCCACGCCAAGTAAAAAAAAAAAGAACAATAACATTTAATAGGGAAGTTCAAAGCGAGCTTCATTTATCAGTCACTTGATACCCCCCTTTTAGAGAGCAGTCGCAATTCAAATTAGTATACCCATTACACTCGAAAGCAATCAAGTAATGCATAAGCACCGTCCACTCGAGACGGCCCCTGATAAATTCGCGATACGCATTAACCTAACCGTTTTACAAAGCCTTACAACGCCCGGCCTTTTAGCATTTCACTCCGCCTTCCCTAACCCTAATCCAATCCGAGCTGACCACATCATTAATTTCCTACAATATCGCACCCCACAGCATTCGATATTTCAGCGCCAACTATTTATATTTCGCGCTAACAAAAGCGTTCTCCATAAATAAAGGAGGTAACCCCAAGCCACCTTGCCTTTGATACAGGCCCTTTCTTATTTTGATGCAGTGTTATGTTACTGCCAGTGTATCACTGGCTTTGTGGGGAGGTGATAAATCATTCGACGTGTGGAGTTCTATTCGGTATTTTGCAATTTGTCATGCGTACCTGTTACTTAACTGACTAAGTAAGAGATTATCCTCTTAAGTATCACTTCTTCTATGTACTTACTTTTATTTTCATTTTAAATATCAAGTTCTTTGACATCGTGGGCTTCATATTGGAATAATTTATCATTTACCGGATAACTTTCATTCGACACATTGACCTATAATAATTAATAACATATGGACGAACAGTGCCTAACAGAATATGTCAAAATATATGGAGCAAACTGACATTAGAAAATACGTTCCAATATGCTAACGCCTGTTTATAACGAAGGCCAAACGGGTGCCCGAGCTGTTCGGGCACCCGTTTTGACGGGGCCATTTTTCTCCGGCTGATTGTGAATTCTTACTTATGATTCGACACCATACGGGTACTAGTGTATTCTACTTAGAACTAATAAACATACATTAATTACCTAGTGGGAAATGAATACCATAACTTAACTGATTTGATTCAACAGACTGGGCTTGAATGGATTACCTACCTATTAGGTAGATGTTACCTAACAATATAACAAAGAGATAATCCATTCAGTGTTCACATTGTTGTTGAAATTGGCGTGCAGGTTGATTCACAACTTTCACAAGAGAGGGTGCTAATGGAATGAACTGATATAATAGGTACATACTGTGAACGTTATCCTTTACATACTACTGTTGATGTGCATTCGTCACATATAAGAAGAATATTAAAAGAACAGCTAAAAAAAATGATAAATAAAGTTCACCGGGCCAACTAGTCACTATAAAGTCACTTCGCTGTCTGTCTGTCCCTTATGTACTATCGACTCAGAGACCGCCTTTACTTTTTTTCGACTAAATCGTTTGCAAGCAGTTTCGTTCGCCCCGCCCCTCATTAAGTTAACGAATCAGCAGCTTTCAAATTAAGAAAGGATCAGTTTTTTTTTAAACTACGCCACGGATTTTGATGCGGTTTTTTTTAATAGACAGAGTTATTCAAGAGAAAGGTATGTAATTTGTTATAGTATAACGCTCAATTCCCGCGGGAACGCTATAGCCGAATTCCGGGAGGACGAAGTCGCGGGCAGAAGCTAGTTATTTATAAATAAAGCAGCATATAAAAGAATCAGATTTTATGCCGACTACGAATAACCCTCGAGCGCATTAAAATCTATGCAATTATGCAAAAAACGTTCTTTATTCAAAACTATGTTCTTACTTATCCAGATAGCCTTAATAAAGATCTTTATTCGGAACTATGTAGATTCTAGAGATAAAAACAACCAAGTAGACTATTAGGCTACGTTGCTCCGAATTCTAAGAAGTGTCATTGCACAGTCGAGAATAAAAAGCTGAACATTTTGAACCTTCTTACAAAGGAATAATGTTTAAAAGTGTACATCTCTTTATTATTGTAAGTACGTGCGATGATGGACGACCAGGCAGTGGTATTGCGATTGGCCGTTAGCCTGAGATGATCAAGATAACCGGTCAGTTTTTCTGTAAGTACGAAATTTAATTTTAGTAGCTGCGCCACCGAGCTATGCTTTGTTAAAAAAAGATTCCAATTGAGTTTTCCCACTGTATGAGACTAGATAGATCGATTTTTCGCCCCCCTACGAGTATACTCCAAATTTCGTCCAAACGCGTTAGAGCAGTTTCTGAGATTATTTGTATAAATAAACTACCTGACCCCGCGGACTTCGTACCGCCATAGTTTTTTTTTTGGGTGGGTATGAAAAATAGCTTACGTCCTTTTCTCAGCCCTGCTGAACATACACACCAAATTTCATAAGAATCAGTCGAGCCGTTTCGGAGGAGTTTGGTTACAAACACTGTGACACGAGAATTTTATATATTAGATAAATTAAGGCAAATATCTCGTCTAAGTAACTATACTGCTACGCTATGTTAAATCATACAATTTCCTACAGAAAACTACCAGTTATCTTAGGGAACGCAAACTAATCGCAATACCAATGCAGCTATAGCTCGACACAATTGATATGGCGCGCGGATTAAACGACAATAGACTCTGCGTCAACCGCGTAAGTGCTTTGTCGCGCGCCTTCTAAGTTGGGTTGTGCTGTACGCACCACTGGCGACAATCAAAAGTGATTAGGACCACTTAGTGAAAGCAATTTTATGGTTGCCCAAGCACACTCCTTCAATCTGAAATATACATGGCATTTACTGGATGATAATGAATATCTAAGGTTTTTTTCTGTGCATAAACCGAAAAAAAGGCCATAACCCAATTCTATTAAATGGTCAGTCTTGTTTAAGGCACGGTATAAAATTGTACACCTTCGAAAATAAGTCGCTTTATATTTGACAACTCGCACAGAGCATCACTTGACATAACATTTACTAATGTTGACATTGCAATTTGATGTTAAAACCATTGATCTATTATAAGTAAGGATTCACAATCAGCCATAATCAGCCATAATTTTTGATTTGGCGCTCAGTAAATTTGACACTTAAGTCTTATATGTTATTATAGGTCAATGGTTAAAACGCAGAAAGCGTCCTCATTGACAGGTCTGCTAAATTACTCGTCGGGCTTTAAAAGGGTTTTAAATAGTTTTATTAAGAACGTTTTTTACACGAACATATGAATATGTTTGTTTTGTAAATGAAAAATAAAATTATATTTGCCATGGCATTTACAATTGAAAGTTCAAGTAAAAAAGCTTGAAGTCATACTATTAAGACGAGCTTTACAGTTAGATGCGAGTTGATTTTAGAAGCATTTTTTTACTCAGGTAATGTTCACTTTCGCGTCATTAAGTAATTATCAAGTTATATGGTAGATATTATTTCCGTTCGACTTTAAGTATTTTAAGTATAATCGCTTGAACGCTTTAATATTATTTATACTAATAATAAGTCTGTAGAAGAAGTCGCATCTAAAACGTCCGTCGAAAAACGATAGTACTTAGATATCATTTTAATTTAATGGAAGAAAGGGTTTTTACATCACCCTTGGCCATAAAGTGGGATTTTCTGCGCGCTACGCGGAGAGAAAATCTCACTTCTTGGCCAAGGCAAGACGTAAAACTTTTGACAAACCACGGGCGGTAATTCGTAAAGCCCCAGATCGCATATTTATGGCCCTCACCTTCGGTTCGGGCCACAGAAACCTGCGATCTGGGACATTTACGAATTCACCACCCTAGGTCTGTTATATACCTACTATTACATGCATTCCAATCGTTGAATAAAAATAAGTAGCAATCGATCTTAAATGTGAAGATGGCAATTGAAATAGGCCTAAATAAGTATGTCCAGTCGCCAGATATAGCGTAGTAGGCGAGGTGATCATAAATATGTGAACACGCACTTTGATGTCTTGACAATAAGATCGTGATCAGTTATTTATGATTAGAATACCTTGTTCGGTTCGATATATTTGACTGTCAAAAGATAATGATGACAGCCTTTTGCTATTTTCAATATAGAAATAGTTAACCTCAATATTGCCAGAAATGTTCCCAAGAAATCTAATAAATAGGTCGTTGGCTTAATTGAATTTTATTCATTAACGGCGCGTGTAATTTAATCCGGATTATTATGAACTTCCATGGTAGCGTGATAATGAAAATAACTAAGTTATTGCGTGCAGTTTTCAAAACACAGAACTTCTAATTTGCGGTAACCCTTTGTTTCACCGTTACCAACAAATAAATTCTTATTGGGACTAGGTAAACTACCATATGTATGTTTTTTTAATAAGTAATACGTAACTAGTGAAAGCAAAGATTACATGTTATGGCGGCGGTTTAAAAAAAAGCTGTTTTTTTTTTAATAATATCCACGTAAAGACACACCTCGATAGGTCTCATAAGAAGGCTCAAAGTCACTCAGAGGGCAATGGAAAGGGCTATGCTCGGGGTTTCTCTGCGTGATAGAATCAGAAATGAGGATATCCGCAGTAGAACTGGGGTCACCGACATAGCCCGAAGAATTGCGAACCTTAAGTGGCAGTGGGCGGGGCACATTGCTCACAGGACTGATGGCCGATGGGGCCGGAATGTTCTCGAGTGGCGTCCGCGAACCGGGAGACGAGCTGTCGGTAGGCCTCCAACAAGATGGAGCGACGACCTCGTGAAGGTCGCGGGAAACCGGTGGAAGCAAGTAGCACAGGACCGGTCTGAGTGGCGAGCCTTGGGGGAGGCCTATGTCCAGCAGTGGACGTCTTTCGGCTGAAATGATGATGATGATGAAAGACACACCTAGTCTAATAATAAAACAGGGCCACAGCGCGAAGCAATAAACTTTTATTTGTATTACACCCTCGTTTGAATACATTTTACTACCGGGCCGTAAATATTACCACTTAAATTATACGAAACGTTAACAATGTCAGTGCATCCGAGAAATTGCTTTTTTAGGCAAAACAAGGACGCATCCATGTTATTGGATTTAGTTTTACAACCTATCGCTATGCGTAGTTTTACGTGAAACGTTTTATTTGCCACAGGTATTTCGACTTTTTGTTGACTCGGTAAACATTTTAGTAAAAGCACAAAATTCAGGCAGTGTTTGCAAAATGTTTTCGTTTTTTTTTTCAAACTCAAACTCCGCATAAAATGGGGTTGTTATTTTTGTCTAAAATGTGAATTTTTATAATTTTACTTTGAAGTAATCGTCAATGTTTTCAAAAATAAATCGCCAACGGAATCCTAAATTCAAATCTCAACTTGTAAACTAAGTACTTACATAATAAAAAATGGCGTATGTCTTTAATAAGCAGAAGACGTATTCGTTTTATCATCCTACTCGTGGCAATTTACGGAGAACTCGACGATCTCGCGATACACAAACACAAGTCGTCGCCCCGCAATATGTCCGTGATGTCTCACTTGCATAATTCATAACGCGTCTTCCTGCTGATAAAAATTCTCCACATTTCAGGCCGCTTAAGGCTGAGATGGTCTAAATTTGTACTGGAATCTTCCAGAGTACATATGTTGCATTGCTCCATGCCTGGGCACTTCGAGTAAAACAACTTGAGCCCGTTAGAGTTAACCTCATTTACGTTGAGATATATCTGGTATATTCTCTTTGTGAGTCCAATGAGCGTAAAACTTAAACAGTGACACATCAAATCCCTAATCCAGCTAAAACAAATTCCCGTTCAGAGAACATAATCCTACGTAACATAATGCATTTAACATACAAAAACAATATCCATTGTCTACAGTATTCAATTTAACTAGCAAGTAATGGTACTGGCTCCCATGACAGTGGAGCACTCCATAAAATTGTAGTCACCTAAATGGAAAATAGAATAAAAGTATGAGAACAGAGAATAATAAAAACATCAGAATGTCGCCTACATACACCAAGTTTTAAAGTACTGTGTTCAAATTGTAGACAAATAAAATTATATAAGATTACGAATGTGTTGCCAACACTGGTTTACTATTTCACCGCCTCCCTTACACCATTATCGAAACACAGCGGTGCAATCACTGCTGTTTGGCAGCCAGCACAGCACAGCAGGCCACATGGGTAAGATGGTGGTTGAAATCTGGAAGGACCCTGCATCGGGTCGGGTCCTACCACCGGCAATATTAATTTAGAACACTATAAATGCAGTAATAGCATTTAAAATCTGACAGTGTGAGCACCAGTTAAACAAACTGTATGTGAACTTTTTGCCTCGGCCTTGGACATTTGAAAAAGTGGAGAGGCGATTTAAAGAAACGACTGTACTATTGCTGGCCTAGCCTAAACTTTTAATCTTCTATGCTTTTAAGAGAGAGTAATTCATCGTAAAAGTGCTCTTCTTCCCAGCCATTTCACCGACAAATATGATTTTCTTTGTAAGCAATAATATTACGCGAAGTAAACCGCTAAAGAGAAAGGCTAAAGCTTATTGATACATCTGTACTTTTCTCAAAGACACGGATTTGTTACTTTCCTTTAACATCGGTAATATCGTGACATGGTATAATGTTGGGATAATATTATCTACAACGATGCTATATTTTTACTAAACAAAATTCATTTATTGTGTCCTTCGCTTTGTGGCTCTCACGTCAATTGGCAATGATTGGCAATCACACTCATATGAATTGTTACACTCATATTTATTAATCCATTTCCGATAACAGAACGGATTATATACAAAATGAAAAAAATAAAATTTCGGGGATGGATATTACTGTAAAGCTTTCTGTAACATAGGGAAAAGGGAAAACCTAAATTGATATTTACAATACAATTAATATATAATTGTATAACTCGTGATTGCGTGCGATTAAGCTTACTTAACAAAAGTCATGACTGAAATAGGTATCTACTTGGAAAAAGTAACGCAAAATACCATAAGAAAAACTATTAACATGAAAAAATCAAAGTGGTGATAGTTAAGTCAAAATACTAAAGGAAATGCAACACAAAAATCCCAAGGAGTTCAATGTAAACCGTAAAGTTTATTTAACGATGGGGTAAGATTGTAGACTCTAAGCTAAGTATACAAGTTTGGAGCCAACGAGCCGTCCCTAGAGCGAGGGGCTCCCTTGAGTCCTAAAATTTACATCAGGTGCACAGGCTTCTTTAAATTCTATGAAACAAAGTAGAAAAAAGTAGTAATTTCAGGTGTCTATAAAAAACACTTTGTTTTACGTGGAAAAATATACTTGCATTTTATTTTACAAAACGTTAAGTCAATAAAGTCGCAACACTTAAGTATAAACTTATTTTGAAAGAATAATTTTGGCTCTAAAAAACATTGAATATTTTTGCACGTTTCGAGAAATTGACCTAGAAATGTGCAAAAGTAGGTCTACTTACATTGATTATTGAAACATTTAATGAA
Source organism: Aethes cnicana (assembly GCA_963971205.1). Lineage (NCBI taxonomy): Eukaryota > Metazoa > Arthropoda > Insecta > Lepidoptera > Tortricidae > Aethes > Aethes cnicana. The sequence continues at coordinate 8,770,956 of OZ020284.1, forward strand.
TTATGGTCCACGTCCAAAAAATTACCTGCAACAAAAACATACATCAATGCAAAATATTTCGATTACAATAAGTAAATTTGTTCGGTTTTTAAGAATGTCTTGTTGTAGGTAATGTTCACACATTACTCGTACCTATGTTCTTTTCTAAATACCTTGTAGATTTAAAAGAAACGTGTAGGGTAAGTAGGTTATCTTTTTAAAAGTTATAGAAACTTTAAGAACTGACATAACAAAGACTGTACAATTATTCTTACTGACATGAAAATTTATTTAATGAGTATCTAGAAATTTCTCTAGATTTTATTTTTATTATTGTTAATATTATTTATTCCCTTTTATGGCGATCTTTTTGTGAATGACTTATATTTATATTAGTACTAGCTTCTGCCCGCGACTTCGCCCGGTGGAATTCGGTTACAGCGTTCCCTCGGGAACTGAGCGTTAAACTATAACAAATTATATATTAAAACCTTCTTTTTGAATCACTATCCATTAAAAAAATCGTATCAAAATCCGTTGCGTAGTTTTAAAGATCTAGGCATACGTAGGGAAGACAGACAGCTAAGCGACTTTGTTTTATACTATGTAGTGATATATAAAAATGTAATGCAATTTTCACTTAAAAATAAGTTCTATCAATCAATCTCTAAGAAATAGAAACGTACAACGAGATTGTCAATATTATAATATTCGATAATGACTTCGACTGACCAAGATAACGGAACTGGAACTGAAGTGACGTTATTATTTGGTGCTATGGACACTATGAAACCTCTCAAACGACGACACATAATAAGAGCAATACACTCGTACTTGTGCAACGTTAGTGAAACCTAATTTCTTAGGCGCGAACCAAACAACAACCGCGTAGGTACTGACGTGTTAATCGCCTGCACAGTGCCACAGAATAAACAATTTGGTACCGTTTGTTTGTTGCCAAGAGATTACATCGTTCATTTGGCTGCGTTTGTACTGCAACTGCAGTAAACCACAAATCAACAATACATACACTTTAAAACAACGAGTGCGGACTCCAAAATCCAGTGCACAGTTCAAAGTGGCCCGAAAGGATCCAAAGCGTAGGCGGTGCGTAAAAGAGGTGATAAAATTTGGAATGAATTTTACGCTCCGCTTCTCGCTTTCTTTAGAGAAAGTCAGGGTAAATCCTTGTTGTCTATAGATGCTCTTGCAAAATAGAATATTAATTTTGGAAAGTTGTATTATTGTTGCAATGTTACAGTCAGGTGCAGCAGGAACGTAACGCAAAAAAGGTATTCCAAATCTGAATGACTTGACACTGGCTCTACGCAATGAAATGGCGTAATGAAAATGAAAATGAAAATGAAAATATTTATTCAGCAAATAGGCCACATCTGGGCACTTTTACACGTCACTTTTAAATGAATTCAACAGAAATGAATTTACCTACCTGAATTTACGTACCTACGAAAATAGCCTAAGAAATAGTAAATGATGAAAGTATCATTTGAAAACTCACGTCTTAAATAAACCGGACTTTAACACACATAAAATTAACAATAGCAGTATTCATGGACGTTAATTAACTGTAACAATGCTCCAGACAGACAACGAGACTTAATTTTATGTGAGCTTTTAATTAACGCCTTCATACAAAAGCTTATTTTAGTCATATTGACTGTATTAATTGAGAACATAGTAATGAAATTCGAAATGGATATTTTATTGAGATATTTTTTATTGAATACGTTGTTATTCGAGCGTTATTAAAAAGTTCACCCATTTGTAAAAACATGTAAATACTACGAAGGAATATAAATACTCCCCGGTTCCTGGCGAACCTTTACAAAGGTACTCATACGAAAAACTTATCATAATTGGCTATGGGTGAAAAATAAGTGTTGACACTATTTTTATTTATTATTATTTGGGTTTTGTAGGGCCATATGTGTGTCACCTCGACCATAGCTGATCTATTGTGACGGCCCTTCTGAGTTTTGTTATAATTCACCTGAGATACCCGTTGAGTCCAGGAATTTCCAGATTCTTTGGGCGGTGATGTTTTGTATCTCCTTTGGGAGCATAATATGCCTCCCTAGGTAGATACTACGCTTTTGCATGAAAGGTCCGCACTCACAGAGGATATGCAGGGGCGTTTCCTCTGCTTCGTGGCAGAATCTGCACGTCGTGCTTTCTTTCATTCCCATTTGGGCTAGGTGTTTGTTCAGTTTGCAGTGTCCGGTCAAGCTTCTGGTTACTGCACACGTTTTATATCTTTTGAGACGTAGTATCTCTCTAGATAGTTTTGTCGCATAGCCCTTAATGAGAGCTTTCGAGTGTTTTTGTCCAGGTACAGACTTCCACAGCTCAATAGCTTTCGATTTGTGTTCATTTTCGAGAATTTGGTAAGCTCCTTGTTTGGTAACTCCACAGAAAGGTTCGGGGCCAACCTGGGGGTTGTCGGCTCCGTTTCTGGCGAGCTCGTCCGCTTTCTCGTTTCCATCTATGTTGGAATGCCCAGGGACCCATCTAAGAATTACTTTGTTGGAGCTTCCTAGGGCGTTTAGATTTTCTCTACATGTCTGTACTAGCTTTGAGTTAAGCTCAAAAGAGTCTAGTGCCAGGATAGCCGCTTGGCTATCTGAGTTGATGTAGATTGTTTGGTGTTTAAGTTTTCTATCCAGGTTGATTTCTGCACATCTATTGATGCCGAAAACCTCCGCTTGAAAGATTGAGGCTTCAGTGCCCAAATTTATGCCGATTTTAAATTTTGGCCTCTGTCCGAAAACACCGCAGCCTACATCTTGTCCTTTTTTGGATCCATCTGTATACCAAATGTGGCTGCCCTCCTTGAAATCTATTTGGTTGTTCAACCATATGTCCCGAGGTGGCAACTCTGCTGAGAAGAGTTTTGTGAAGTTGCATACAGTATGCATGTCATCATTGGGCATATTCATGACCCTGTGTTCAAGCGTTGAATTCTTGAAATTTTTCAGTGCTTGTGAGCGCCATTTTGTATTCGTCTGTGAGCATAATCTATAAATGCACCGTTTGGCTTCCTTTTGCACTTGTAGGTGCAGTGGTGTCAGGTCCAATAGTGCATTTAGTGCTGCTCCCGGGGTCGAAGATAGCGCTCCTGTTGCCAGAATGCATGCAGTACGTTGGAGACCATCAAGTCTTGCCATCGTAGTTATTTGGTTGGCTTTATTCGCCCAAACGGCGGAGGCATATGTGATGATTGGCCTCGCGATTGCTGTGTAAAGCCATAAGGCGATGTGGGGTTTAAGTCCCCATCTCGCGCCTGCCATACGGCAGCTTGTCCATAAAGCCATTTTAGCTTTTTGAACAATGTTGTTCAGATGTGGGGTCCAGGTGAGTTTTGAGTCCAAGGTCACCCCCAGGTATTTTGTTTCATTTGATAGTGTTAGAGTTTTCCCGTTTAGCTTAGGGCATGAGAGCTTTTCGAGATTTCTCTTCCTAGTGAAAGGTATTATTGCGGTTTTTTCCGCATTGATTGATAGGTCATTTTCTTTACACCATTTGCAAATTGTGTTTAGAGCTGCTTGCATTAGATTTGAGATTACGTCATGGCAGGGGCCTCTGATAATGACCACTATATCGTCGGCGTAACCCTGTATGTCGATGTCTAGGTTGCTCATTAATGCAAGTAGTTGGTCCACTGCTAGTGTCCACAAAAGAGGGGAGAGTACACCTACTTGTGGACATCCTCTAGTGGTGTGGAATTCATGCGTGGTCGCATTGAGAGTCAAAGTGGCAACTCTGTTCAAGAGCATACTTTGGACCCATTTGATGGTGGTGCTATCGACCCCCTTCGATTCCATACCTTTAATTATGGTTTCGGTGGGAGTGTTATCAAAGGCACCTTCTATATCAAGGAACGCACAGAGAGCTGTTTGCTTATCCTCTAGGGTAGCTTGCACCTTATCGACCAGATCGAGAAGGGCTGTCTCCGTAGATTTCCCCTTTTGGTAAGCGTGTTGATTTGGGCTGAGTGGGCGTTCAATTAAGTACTTTGATCTAATGTGTGAGTCAACTATTCTTTCCATGGTCTTAAGTAGGAAAGAAGTGAGGCTGATGGGCCTGAAGGATTTGGGTTGTGAGTAGTCCCTCTTCCCTGCCTTTGGTATAAATTGTACCTTGACCCTAGTCCACTGTTCTGGTATGGTATTCCAGGCATAACTCGCTCGGAATAACTTTGCCAGATGCGGTAAGAGGATTGCATCACCCTGCTGTAGCAGGGCTGGGAAGATGCCATCCTCTCCCGCTGATTTAAATGGCTTGAACTTACTTACTGCCCATTTAATCTGGTTTGGCCTAAAGATGTTGGTGGCTGTGTTCCAGTCTATATTGCGCGGCCTGTGGGGATTGATTCCCCTCCGGTTTTCCGTGTGTGAATTGGAGGAATACGACCCCGGGAAGTGTGTGTCCCTTAGGAGCTCGAGAGTTTCTAGCTCCGTGGTCGTGAAGGAGTTATCTGGTTTCTTTAGAAGACCTAGATAGTTTGATGGAGTCTTAGCGAGGACTTTGTGAATTCTAGCTCCTTTATGTGTTTGGGCTATTTGTTCACAAAACCGGCGCCAAGACGCGCGTTTGGCTTTTCTGATTTGTTTGTTATATTCAGTCAGTGCCCTAGAGTACCTAATCCACTCCTGAGGTTGGGTTGTGTGATTGAATATGCGCCGTGTGGTAGCTCTAAGCCGATCCAGCTTTTTATTCCACCACGTGACGGTGTTGGTTGTGTGAGTCTCTTTTAGGGGGCAGCTGAGTTCGTAGGCCTTGACGATGCCTTCGGATAGTAAATTGGCTGCGTGATTGAGAGATTGCGGTGTTTTGATGCTTTTAGGGATACCCTGTAGAAGTTCTTTGAGATGGGTCCTATAATGATCCCTATCCTATCCTATGTTGACACTATTGACATTATTGATTTTTTCAAGAAGTAGTGCTGCATACTTGGACCAAGGAAACACCTTTATTTCAATCGTCATAACACAAAATCAATTTCTTTTTTTCTCTTGATACGGAAGGTTATTCCTATCCATAAAAAAATAATCGAGCACATTGTCATTTTTCACCCATAGCCAATTCAAATCATTTTACCAACCGAATAAATTGTGAGATAAGTATTACCTAAGTGTGAAATTCAAAAAATTCAAAATTCATTCATTTATTCAGAAAATTGGCCACATAGGGGCACTTTTATACGTCAGAAAAAGAATTTACCAGCGCTTCCTAGACCCATTGACCCGTGAAATTAAAATTATAGCATATTCCGAATGCCCGAAGTTCAGCAGTATTTTAAGCCGAAAGACATCCGTCCGTTGCTGTTGGAATTAGCCTTCCCCCAAAACGCGCTACTCACCGTACCCCCATAACCCATAACAATATGGATGGACTTGGTAAACCAAGTCCATCCATATTTTTTAAAAGCCTACCGACAGCTTGTATGCCGGTACACCGTCTCAAAGAGAAGTTCTGCAGGCTGTGCAGAGACTGCTGCACTGCACAAGTGCTGATTTGAAAGGGTAACTTGTTTGAGAGGCGGTAGGTCAAACATAACACTAACACAACTTATGAATCCATGTATGGCATAAGGTCATACTGATTGGTACTGTAACTTCTACTGTAAATTATGTACTGTAACTGTAAGTGCTTTCATAAAACCGATGCACGCTGCGCGCACTCGTAAAATTATTTAATGGAAAATTATTATCCTTCAATGAAGTTTATGATACCTTCAGGCAATTTATTAGCGGTTAAAAATACCGTTAAAATGCTGTTACTGATGTATTGACAAACTCGAATTACCAAAGCTAAAGTATTTCGAAATATCGATACACTCGGTGTGACTCACACGTGGAATATGTATCGGTTATGTTTGTTTTAATAACAGTTTCACTGCTGCAGTTACATTTACTAAGAAAACGAAGAGTTTACTACATCTAGATATTACAAATTAAGTACTTACAATAGGGATGACGACAGGGTGAAGAAATCGAAATTCTAATTAGTCCGTCAGTCAGGTAATAAAAAAATATACCTGTCTAGGTATTTTTTGTTTTATCAAATTAACAAAGAATGACTAAGTTAAAACGCATTAAAGTTGGAGAGTGGGGGCTAACTACGTTACCGTTAGGTATAAATCGTACCTAACCGTGACGTCACGCGACATTTCAACTCAATATATCTCCGTATAAGTTTGATTAAGTGAAAAAAGAAAAAATACGTGGCCAACACTTTTCAATAATCTTCCTGATAGAGTAAGAAAAAAAAAGTTGTCGTCATCCCTATTGCCATGACACGTCTGCATTGTACTTTCGCGAGAGCGGTAATCAAAATTATGTACCTACCTAATGTAACTAAAGCTCCAATAATGCATTTCCATCAAACGTCGAGTACGCCATTAATAAGAACTAAGTAAACTTAGTCGTTTTGAAGTTGACTGAAGGACAAATTGCTCTGCATAGTTGACGTAGACCGCAATTCATTACGACTATCGATTGGCTGTCTCATGAAAAAACACAAAGGAAACAATCTTTAAAATTGACCAGATGTTGAGCTGTTAACATAAAAATATTTAATATTTAAAAAATTGGTTGTCTGTAAAGTCGGTTTACGAACGATAATTGTATATGTGATAACGTCGCGTAACGCTACAACGCTACTATAGCGTCATGTTTTTTCTTGGGCGCAGCCGGCGTTCATCAATTTATAGACGTTATCACGTCAAAAAATAAAATCACCTAGTCAAATTAACTTACAAACGAACTAAATATGAAAAAGGATGCCGGCGCAAAACACAAATATAACTGATTGAACTGCATCAACTATGTATAATGTGCCAACAGCAAAAAGAGCGTCGTTTTTTTGCCCACTTAAATTTGTAAACGTTATCTCAATGGATGCAAGGGAGAAACGAGAAATACGCACCAAAAAGGAAACTGAAGTCGTCATAAAGTGCCGTAGACAAGCAAAAAACCAAACACTTGACCGGCCTGCTTGGCTCCGCGGAGCGGGCCCATAAAAACAAAGCACTTTGGACTAAAGCCAGCCAACGCTCCCGATTCAACTTCATTCACTAAGAGTAAGAATTTTAACTTAATACAGGCCTTTGATTTCATGAAAAGAATCAAAGGCCCTTAAAAGCATTCCCGAGAATAAAACACCGAAATTCCAGCAAATAATCCATCAGTATGAACATTTTCTTGATTTCAACTCTCTCCAGTTTTCGGAATCTTACGGATGATTGATAGCGATATAAAGAAAATCTTTGTTCATTTCGACCTTTTTCGCGAACGAATCGCAACTTCAACGGTTGTAGTTGATAGACGACATAGTCACATAAGAAAAATTGTATCAGTAGTGAGTGACAGTGTGTGTGTATCCCTGCGAGGATTGTTGCCAGCCGACCGAAACGCCATAAAGAAATGAACACTAGGTATGTCATTCCGGTTATGCGATTCCGCATTGCGTTCCGATTGCCGCTCATTCCGAGGCCGACCGGCGCTCAACGACCCTTTGTGTTCGAGAATTCTTTCGATTCCAAATCTTCGATGCCATTATTCTGAGGCAACACAACGTTAATAATGGCTGATAGCGAAAGGTTACGCGAAGGCTCCCCATAATGCTTATCACACATTCATTTCGGTTTCACTCAAACAAACTTATCGTCACGACTTTAATTTACGATTACGACCCCGTCATTCCTACACTCGACGTTAAATTTATGAAACCACTTCATTCCCCAGCATTCATGGCACAAAAGATTAATTCCACAAGCTTGCGAGATGAACGCGGAGAATTTCATAGAGATTTTTAATATTATTCAGCTCACTGTGAGACTAGCCAGTCCTCTGAAGTACCTGCACTAAAAATAAAACCACCAATGGGTACAGGGACTACGGTTCGTACTCCAGTTGCAGCTTTGTTGTTTTACTTTTGAAGAACAAACCATTCTTCATGTTCGCTCTCACACGCGCGTGGAACATGACTCGAAACTTGAGCGTAAGTTGACCGTGTTACAGAGTTAATCCTGCGTTTAAGTACCTACGTGCAGTGGAAAGAGGGGATAACACAATAAGTCTTTCATTAATGAGATTCGCAGGCTTCAATTACAAACGGTCAAGAACAAGATCTCGAGATGCATTTGAAATTTGATCGCACCGCAGTCATCCGTCTACGCAGCATCTATTGTACGTGCAGTGTACGTATATCTATCTATATACATCATTTATAAGGTAGGTGTCAGTGCATGATATTTGAATCTGAATTTAAAATAACGGATATTGGTAATTTCTAAAGACTACCTTTTAAACAAAGCATACCTACCTACTTAAATATTGAATTTTCCAAAATGAAATTACCATTCAGCAAGATAAGCGAGACAAAGGCAGGGGATCCGTCAAATAGATGCACATAATTCATGGAAGGCATTATAAGCGCGGTGGTCATAGTAAAGAAAACAAAAAGACGCATTAGGGCGCTCCGAAATCAACTTCCCGCAGCCTTAGGGAGCGAACACACTAGCACTGGTCCCTTGAGACTACCTTGTTGCTCAATGCTTTGAAGTTTGGGTAAAATTACATACGTAGTATATGTGTTTTCACTACGAAAAGAAAATATACATATGTACAATTTTATGTTAATGCAAGTAAGGTAGATTTCATTAATTGCTGGGAATTTTTTAGAAAAAAAAGTTTTGCACAATCAGTGTTTTCTGGAAACTAAAGAAGGATATATTATTTAATTAACAGTTAATTTAAATAGGTACCAGACACATAGTTACCTATTTATTTTTCAATCGTCAGATAAATTTTATTATTTAGGTACCTAGTCCATAAAAAAATCGGATTAATTCTGGGACAAATTCAAATTTTGTATGCACTATCTCGATGAATAAATTATAGGTATCCGACGGTTGAAGAATCAGACCTAAGTATTTTTAAATAATACCTAACTACATATTTTATTATTTCTGGGATCATTTTCCTTACGCCTCTGCTCAGAGGCGCGAGTCCTTCCCGCCATCAATACACGAGTCCAAGTTAAAAGGCTGGATTTTTTCAATGGACGCAAGCCAAGTTACGCCCTTTTAGCGCAGCAGGGCAGTATAGGGGCAGAACAATGGACGACGATCCTGAGACGCCCTCTACATCACGCGCCATTATGGTGCTTCTATTGTTTTTTTTTCCTTCGAACAATTTAGTGGCGGGACCCTGGATGATTGAACATGAAAGTAGTCTAAAACAATAATTTAAATTTCAAAATACTCGAACTCGATATGCGACGATGCATTATGTAAACAAAGTCATGTAAATGTGTTGATTTCATATTTATGTGTGGATCCTTTTGAACGTTAGCTTGTTTATCTTAGATACTGATTTGAATTTACAATCTCGATCGAGCTTCTATAAACCAAATCTCAATTGGAACTCGTGCTACAGTTCACAAGTTGTAAATCTCGTGTGAAGTTTATTGCCCCTAAGAGCAATAAAATGTCGCTATGGATTCACTACTCACATAATAAGGTACTTGGGTAACAGTGATAAAAATGTCATACAGTTAATACAAAATATGTACTTGTTTTGTACCAATGGTATAGGCAAACGAGCGCACAGCCCACCTGATGGTAAGTGGTCACTGCGGCCCATGGGCACCGAAATCCTATGATCCCCCATTAAGAAACCATAAGATCTCGAATGCGTCGCCAACCTTGAGGTCTAAGATGGAATGCCTCTGTGCCACAAATTTCACCGGCTGCCTTAACCCCTACCGGCACAAAACAGTGCGAGCACTGCTATTTGGCAGCAGGTTAACGGGGAAAGACGGTGGTACCAACCCGGAAGGAACTAGCACCAGGCCCTACCACTAACGTAAGGGCCATGGCAGGATAAGGGAACATCTTGTGCCTTAATAGCTTTTCCGGCTAATTTTTTTTGTGATGATGGGCCCGGCTGTTAGTAACACTTATGTATACAATATTTCCGCTTCTGTAGATTTAATTAATTCGTGCTTTAAACAAATAATACACTTAGCCGAGACGGACAATATGTCACTATAAAACGCATAACATTCCATAGACAGTTTCTTTATTTTAAGGGTTAACATTTTTCTTTTTTTTTCATAAGTTCTGAGAGAGGGACACCTCCAATATTTTAACACATAATAGCCTTTTTGATGGCCTATAACATAAATAAAATTCAAGCTTCTAGCATTGTATTATTTTCACGTATAATTTTCAATGTACACGTTATTTTACCTCGAAATGGAAATTGGACGTTCAACAAAACATCGTATTTTACTCAAAACATTGTTATTTAATCCAATCCTAAACCAAATCGACGGTCGCGTCGCCTGTCGTTCGCTCGCACAAACCAACAAATTCGTGTAAATAAAATTACATTTCAGGTTTGCATCAAATGGGTTGCAAATAAGTAGGTTTTGTTTTAAAATTTCTTTTATTTAACTAAAAATAAATTATAGGTGAATTGTGAATTAAGAACTTTTTTCCAGTTGAAGCGTAATAATGGCGCAAAATCCTATAAATGTGTAAATTGAGGTAAGATGGAATGTCTAATAGGAGAACTTAGACAAACAAAAACAAATGAACAGGAAGGAACCAAAAAATCATCATCATCATCATCATCATCATCATCATCATCATCATCATCATCATCATTTCAGCCGACAGACGTCCACTGCTGGACATAACCAAAAAATATGTAGAAAATATTATACCAATCCTCTTGACTAAATCTAAAATTATAATAATCCCAAGTTTCCCGCACGATTAGGAACTACAGGGCTTATACTGCAAAAGACGGCTTACTTAGAAATCAAATTAAATTTAGAAATCAAACCGTCGGTTAAATAATAAAGGTACCTACGGGAGAAATGCGCGCCTGTCGTGCCTGTTTTACTGCCAATTAAGTCAGTCTGATTAGCACTCGGCCAAAACTATACAGACCCTAGAGATGCCTCAATATAAACCAGAAGATGGTACCTAACCTAATGGTCAGTTTCACCATAACATCAAAGCAGCAAAAAAAAAACACTATTGGAATATACTTAATGTTTCTGCAAGTAAAACAGCTTTTTTTTAAACATAGCTAAAACACAGACAAACACGTCAAAGTTATAACTAAACTACTGGTCGTAGAAAACTGATATTTGGCAAGTAGGTTCCAAACGAACGGAAAAAGATGGTAAGTACGCGGGCTAGGTAATATAGCGTTGAGACAACTAATATATATGTAAGTAGTAGTATATGTAAGTATCATAAAGTGAGGTTGAATCTTTGCTGCTACTTAATAGGAATGTAGCCGCATCGTAAAACAGAACTTTATTGTGCTGGATCGTGAGAAATTGCAATTAGAATCGGACGAATCACGTTTCTCAGCTTTCGGTAGGCAACAATGGCCTGATCGTCTTGTGCGAAATTTATTGTTACTTATCGTTCTCAGTTTCTCATCATCCCTACGCGTATTCGAATCTAATTTGTGTGTTTATATTGTCTCTTACACGATGCTTGTAGAAATGTAACACGAAAAAAGACTCGGCGTATGACATCAGAAATCCAACAATACTGATGATATAAATGCAAAAGTAACTCTGTATACTTGTTACGTTTAAACGTCTAATAATAGATTTAGATGACTTTTATGGAAATGGGAATTCTGGTGATTTCTTGCTCGGAAAATAATCATTAAAGAATTAAATGGTTGGTATAAGTTTTGCATGTATTTCTATGTAAATAATAGATGAAGTTGTGTCTGGATTCTAGTGTAAATATGAAATATATTCTTCCTAATAACGTGTGAAACTACAATGCAAACACGTCTCAAGGAAGACGCCTCAAAGTCACGCACGCTTGCCTCCGTTACCCGCAGAAATTAAAAAAAGTCTCGCAAAAGTCCCGTACTCATTACCGAGGCAAACACAGCTGGCGAGCCCAAAAGAGCTCAAATGAATTCAGGCCACCTTCTTAATTGTCGCCCCCTTTATTTATTCAGAGTAACGCGATACAACATAGCCGGATGCATTACTCGTTAGTGTCAATAAACGTAGCCCAAAAGCCACAGTTAATAGCTGACTCACAGCTAATGTGTGAAGAATTTGAGCCATTGTTTCGTTAATTTAAAAAGTGTCGTAAACATGGTGGTTAATTTCTTTCTATTCAATCGGGCGTTGTGTAATGGGTACTGCTAGTAGGAAGCTCTTGATTGAGAATGCTAGTGAGTAATAAAATGACGTCATCGTCGATCAACCACCATCATTAGCTTAAGTTATCTTGTAACTGACTCTGGTAACAGATTTTTTAAATAAGAGATTTCATAACGGTATTAGCCCAGGTCCTTTCGTGGTGTTAGGGCTGTGTCCAGCAGTAGGCTGCGTTATGCTGTAGTGGTGGTATAATAAGGCACGAACAGTTTACAGTTGAACGTATCCGCTTTTTCAATTAAACAAACAAAACGCGTAACAGATATTCACCCACCCAGTCACTTAATTACCTTGAATTAATCTGAGGGAAACTAGAGAAAATGCTTAGGAAACAAACTCGCGGAAGCGGTGTTGTGGAAACCGCATCCAGGTGGCAACCGTTCATTACCATCATTATGAATGATAACACCCATTGATTTAAATTCTTGAACACTTTCAGCGCCAACGTCTCCGTGTTTCATACTAAAATAAACCTGCATAGCGGACACACGATAAAGTGAAAGGGTTTTGACATTTGGGCTATAGATAATCTGTCAAATATAAACCTACAGTTTTTAGATATTTTTTCTCCAATCTCAAGAATATTGAATATAATAATAGAATATTGATACATTTAGCGGTAACGCCTAATTAAGTACCATTCAAACCTGCGTATGACCTTATATTTTCCATATAATTTATGGTCACGTTTAGTCACAAACACGATCAAGCCAAATTTACAGTTTATTTTAAACAGTCGAGCGAGAGCTAGACTAGTTTGTCTGTCTTTGTTGTAGCGCGTACTCCCTGAACTTTTGACATTACGTCTACCTGGCATCACCCTTCACCAGAAGATCCCGTATAGTGTCAAGCCGCATTCCTTCCAGTCATCTTACCTTTAAGAGGCGTAAGTGCTCTTACTAGGAAATCTGTTACGTTACTATTTATCTAGTACACTTCACAGTCACTTACGGTACTCAGCTCATTTCTTTTGAAATATTACACACACCACTATGTCCCTTATGTCCCATTCCTGATGATACTTTAAACAAATAAATTAATATGTGATTATAATAATAGAAATATTGAAAAATGGCTTTATTTACTGTGGAGAACCCGATTCTACTACTACGAACTATTGGGATTAAACTAGCCTTTGTTGTTTCCAGGGTGATAAAAATATATCTCCATTCCAATCCAAATGGTTCAGTGGTATAATCGTGAAGAGCGTAACAGACAGAATTCTTAATAATATTAGTAGGGATTTCGCGTAAAATAGTGTCCCCATTTTTGAAGTCTTACAATACATTGTTGCTTCGCAATGTCATCTCCCCTCGGACGTCCCTAATTGCCGGATCTAGTGGGCACATCGTAAACTTTCCTTGACATTTAACACTCTTCGCCCTTAAAACATGGTTTATGACGGCCACCCAATGGACAAACTCGAGTTTTACTAGCTTCTTATAAATTAGAACTAACTTTCTCTAGGGAGAGGCCTATGTCCAGCAGTGGAAGTCTGTCGGCGGTTAGCGTTTGATCAAGCAATGTCGGCATGTACTGTACATAACCAATATACTTGGTTATTTTAAAAACTCTGCATTGTTTTTTTAGTAGGTTAAATTTTAGATAAATATACTTAACTTCATATAACGATTAATCAAAAAGTCCGTTTCAATAGTCCGTCAAAAATAGATCATATCTATTGCAGAGCATGCGCTGGCGTCGGTTCAACAACCAGATAATGATCATCAATACTAGCAAGTAGTTCACGAGTTATTGCAATAACTCGATCATTCGATACCATCATTTATAATGACCCGAAATTTAACACAAAGGTAGAACAGCTTCATCATCTACGAGTATAAGTCTGTAGAAAAGTCGCGTCTGTAACGTCAAAATTAAAAATAAAAGACGATCAAATCGATGGGACTATAGGTACTAAACGACACTGACCATGAAAAAACGCCTTTGAGAAAAATCTCTGTACCTATAGTCCGCCTTTAACTCGAAAACAGGTCATATTGCCAAAAAATTGGTATGGGGGTATGAATCAATACAGAAAGCCAGCATGAAAAAAGTTGATTGTACGAGTATATACTTGGACCAGTGGAACGATCACTGTGAAAATCCTGTCCTGACACCTACGACTTGGCTGCATCTCTTTCTAATGTAGTAATAGTAATGTAACGAACGCGAGTGAGGGCAAAGAGTACAGGGGAAAATCTGGAGACCGCTTTGTCTTGTAATTGAAGAACGACCTTGGGGCTCATGAATGAGCTCAATTATTATTGTTGTTGCTGGTAAACTCCAGGGATATTTAATACCTCAATGGAATCTGGCGATTAAAATTCTGCACGTCTGCCTTGTAAGCACATTGTGTGAGTAACAAACAAGTGTGTACCTAAGCATGTAAATTCAATAATAAGAATAGATCACGGTCGAATAATAATCCTGTTTTCAGTACCGAAAGCATCAGAAACTCAAACGATCATCAACGTCAGGTAGAACAGAATTAATAAACACTATATGAACTGTATGTATTGTAACTGTCTTGACTTCTCATTTCGAACAATTGCCAAGTAATTAAGAACTTGTTTCATTAGTTATGAAGTTTATAAAGTTTTCTGTAAATTACATTCCAATTTACGCTATTTGTCGTCTAGTTTGTTTAGTTTTCTTTGTAGGTATCTATATTTCTGACGCGCCCCGTATACCCTGGATGATGGAGCACATTGTAATAATCAGTTAAAATTATTGCGGCCGGCGGGCGGCAATTGGAGACATTCGTTTTAATATCGTACAAACTCACAAAGACAAGTGAGCTTCATTAATATTTATGAAACTGGCAGGCTGACGCGGCGTTATCGTTATTCTGACTTTCTAATATGAATAATTGTCGGGAAGATTTTAATAAGAGCTCCTCCATGGATCTTTTGGTTTAGACGCGCCGGGCGTTGGAATGGGATGCGCGTAAAGTGAGAAAATTAAACCTGTGTCGTAACATTATAGTGTTTATGGAGTACTATTTTATCGCGCGAATTTATTTCGCTGGTCCCTGAAAGAGGCCTAACCCTCACCTTCCCATAAAAAATCTCTGAATTACAGCTTTACTAAAATCGACTACTGCAGCCCTACTAGCAGTGCTACTATTTCGTGTTCTAACTGCCTTCCTCACGAGTCCTCGAGTAAATAATATGAACCACCACTGACTACAAATTAGGTAAGTACTAAAGACGGTAGTCTAAAAATACCATACAGTTTTAGCATACGTACGGCGCAGATAGCACGTCTTGAATTATTTACGAAGATGCTCATAACCTCTGGCCTTTATTTATATTTGCTACAACGTAAAATGACTGAAGGACCAAAATTATTATATGTAATTTATAATGTTTGAGCTTCCCACGTAACCAATAACGAAATTATTGAAGTAACTAAGTATTGAAATATTTTCGTTGCTACTGAATTCGGAAGTCTCTCCTAGTGAATGCTACTAGAAAGCATTCTTTGACGATAACGCACAAATTTATTCAAATTCACTTTTAATAGCAACAATAAGAACCAAAACGCATCATCTTTTATTGAAAGTATAGTCGTCACTCGTCGTCTCAAAGGAGGACTAAATGGTAATGAGCCTTGGCGACACGCTTTCCTACCCATTCATGCGACTATGTCCACCGTGAGAACTACCAAAAGTACCAAAACTGTATCAGTGACCTTGATACCGTTTTAACGTGGTTTCAACAGTTCATTTTCACACCACCTTCAAACCCCTTAATGTTTTCTTGAGTGCGTCAGGTCAGAGCTGCTTGTGGGGTCATTAGCCTGACATTAAGCATCGAGCTGGGTCAAGGGGATATCCTGGCTCTGAGCCAAACTGCTTGATTCGAGAACTTACTGCGGTAATCACGGATATTTGGACAAGATAGTGAAACATATTTTCTGTGTTGGGTTTTTTGAAACAGGACCAGGGCGACCGGCAATTCGGCTGAAATTAGTTCAAGCACGTTTAAGTGAATTTTCCCAGATATGACTAGGACTCATATCTGGGAAAATTCACTTAAACATGCTTGTGTACTCAGATCGATTTGTGACCTCCGTAAACTTCTGTATACTACTACTACAGCCTATTTGCGTCCCACCCACTGCTGGGCACAGGCCTCCTCTCATCACGAGGGGGTTGGGCTATTATAGTCCCCACGCGGGCCCAATGTGGATTGGGGACTTCACACACATCCTTGAATTACTTCGCAGATGCGTGCAGGTTTCCTCACGATATTTTCCTTCACCGAAAAGCTCAGTGGTAAATTCAAATTGAATTTGGCACATAAATAATTTCAGAGGTGCGAGCCGGATTTGAACCCGCGACCCTCTGCATGAGAGGCGGTAGGTCGAACCACTAAGCCACCACGGCAGTTTCAACTTGAGACCTGTGTATTGTGTATTGTTAGCGATCCCCACTAACGTCTCTAACGAGCATGGACCAAATTTAGATTAATCCTCGTTTATTCAGGCAAAATTAAAATAAAAGTTACGAAAACATTTTCTAAATCGGTTCACAATAGAGCAGTAGCATAAGTTTCCATTTAGAGCAGCTACATTACATCATCAGTATGTATCACATGTTTTATAATCGCTCGTAAAATCAAAACCAATTTAAGAAGCGTTAAAATTGCCGTTACATTTTAAGACCACACGCAAAACAAATTACCTAAAAGAGAATGTTTACTAGCCATAGCCACTTGAGTTGGAGATATTTTTTTAGCCAAATGCGGGTAGGTATTTTTTTAGGATTTTTTGCAACGGCGTTACGGCGCGGCGCCAACGGTCGGGCCGCGCCCGCCCGCTGAGACGCAGATGGTGACAATAGACACCTGTAGCATTGTCTATTTAAACGACCAACTTGGTTTTATCCACTTTCTGAAGTCACAAAAGGATTGACAAACTTGTTTGGCGACATTTTGGGTGCCTACTGTTTGTACAAATGTAGGTTTTTCAATATAGACAATTTATTTGGTGGTTTACTATAAGTACTGTAAGTAAATGCGACCGGCCGACTTATAGGTACAATTGGTGCAATGGACGCTTGGACAGTCATTGTAAATGTGATGGAAGTGGCCAACACAAAGCAAAATCTTCATTCGTCTGGGATGAAAGAAGATTGAAGACAACGATGACAACCCTAAGAACACAAATTCATTTAGAATGTCTGATATTTATCCAGTTGTTTTTATGACACTTCTTAGATCAGGGTCGATTTTAGTTTTGAAATTGTTCAAAAGTGACGTTTTAAACCACTTGAAACCATATCTAAAAGCTAACATTTTATCTGATGGATGATTTGGACGTCCATGAATTTTAAGCCCGGAAACTGCACGATTCCCGTTGTAAGATCTGTACAGTTGAGTTCTTTGCAATGCTAATTTAAAAATATTTTTCCGTACTGATAAACATGAATGAACTCTTGACCGATGCGATGTTATTTTAGAACTCGTAATCCAAGAGTGGAATTCAAGTCGTATCTCATTTCGACGCTCTGAGTGATTTATGGCGTTCTTATCAGTGCACTTATGAACCGAAATAGCACCGATTAAGATATTAATGCATCATTACAATATTACAAGAGCAACGATCAGCTTTAGGATACGAATGAGAGTAATACAGCTAATGGTACAACTAAGGCGGTAAATTTCTATAATATTTTGTCAAATCAAAGGACCCGTATTTAAATGTATTAATTTTTTCAAAGTTTGTTGAAAGAATTCAAACGGTTGTTGAGCCGGCGGTAAGTAGTTAGAGAAGACTGTAAATTGAACTTCGAACTATCTGTGCCTACGCTCTTCCTTTAATTAGGCGGTCAAATTGTGTCTCGATAGTCATAATTGAATTTTAATTGCAACCTATTTAAAAAACTTCGAGTGGCGAGGCGGCGGACGAGCAAAATTCTAAAAGAAGAAGTAATAAGGGAAGCTAAGGCAATTATTCAAATATGTCTAAGCGTTATTAAAAAGTTCATAACACGTCCATTTGCGATCGCGAAGCGAGACGCGAGATCGAGATAGCGGCCGTTACCACGGGCCTCCACAATGGACTCCACAGTGGGAACGACAACGACAACGAAATTCGAGCCGTTGTGAGAAAAAACAATGCAAATCGTTGCATTTCACTCGCGGCCAGGCGTTTTTTGCGACAACTCACTTAATTTACTTGGTACGTGCTTAAAACGGCCCACCCATTCTTCACACGTTCATGTTTACTTAATTAAATATAGAAGAAAGCATTGTCTTCTTCTTTGATCACTATCAACAGTTTCTGCCAAGTTGTAACATTCTGAAATTGGTTTTCAGTGTGGTTATTACCCAAACGCGATACGTGATAACAGCCACATATTTCAGTGTCAAAAATTCGTTCCCAAACAATTTCCAATAAGCTATTTCTCAGAAGCGACAGGTCACATTTATACACTTCACACGTACTGAACCCTTTCAGAATTCGGCCGAAACCTCATAATCATAACTGAGGAATGAGGGCCGAAATAATCTTCCAGAAACGGAAAATTTAAACAACAGCTAGAATAATTAGACGGATCCGTTTAAACGGTAAGGAACGTTGTTTCTTTAGGAAATTCCTTATTCTTTATTAAATTACTGGACAAACAAAATTGTAAAAGTACAACGCTGAATTTTTCTTTTTTACGTCCGATGTTTGTAAATCATCATCATCATTTCAGCCAAAAGACCACATAGGCCACGACTATGGCGCGCCACTCAGACCGGTCCTGGGCATTGACCTATAATAAGTAATAACATATGGACGAACTATTAGGCACCTAACAGAATATGTCAAAATATATGGAGCAAACTGACATTAGAAAATACGTTCCAATATGCTAATAACGCCTCTTTATAACGAAGGCCAAACGGTTGCCCGAGCTGTTCGGGCACCCGTTTTGACGGGACATTTTTCTCCGGCTGATTGTGAATCCATTGATCTACTCGTATTATAAAATAGATCAATGGTCCTGGGCCACTCGCATCCACCGCGTTACCGCGTATAGCACGACACAACTTAGAAGGCGCGCGAATTAAGCAATTCAATTCAATTCAATTTTATTGCAATCATATTTTTATACAGATGGTCTTATTTCAAGGAGTTTCACATATGATACCCTGTAAGTCTACAATTTTTATTATTATTTATATCTATATAAAAAGTTCCTATTTTTAGTTAGAATTATTATAGTACAATTTAAAATAATGTTTACATTTATGTTAATAGAATTAATTAATATAAAATAACAGTTTTCATGCAATAATAAAATTAATAATAGTTATAATATTATAGTTAATCATTAGGTTTGGACAGTCTGACTATTGAGCACATACGTTTCGGTGGTGGAGCTCTGTTACACGCACTTTCGCTATTCTTCACAGCGATATTAAAAACGGGATACTTACCGCAAGCCCTCACGGATACAGTCATAGTGCCAATATGAAAAAACAGACGAAAAAATATTGCAAGTGCAAGTAATTACCGTCCGGTTGCTCTGGCAAATATGGTAGCCCGAATACTTGAAAGGGTACTTCAAGAGCAGGCAGCCCCCTACCTGAACACTGCAGATAATCAATTTGGATTTAAAAGCAATCTGTCTACTACATCAGCTATATATGTTCTGAAGCAAGTAGTTGGGTACTACACGGCTCGAAGTACATCGGTCTACGCGTGTTTCTTAGACCTCAGCAAGGCCTTCGATCGAGTAGATCACCAACTCCTCTGGCAAAAATTAGCGGACAGAAAAACACCTGGGCCAGTCATCAGGGTACTAGAGCGTTGGTATCGACAGCAGAAAAACTCGGTCAGATGGAAAGGTAAACTATCGGCACCTACTGGACTAAATTGTGGAGTGAGACAAGGGGGCAGTTTGTCGCCAGTGCTTTTTAATTTGTATATGGATGAATTATCCCAACAACTTACACGAACTGGAGTAGGGTGTTCAATACATGGAACAATAATAAATCATATATGTTACGCAGACGATATGGTGTTATTGACTCCCTCAATATCAGCAATGCGAGAGTTGCTAACTATATGTGAGGATTACGCCAACCTGCATAACATGTCATACAATCCGGACAAGTCCGAATACATGGTCTTTGAGGGGGCTAACAAGCCGACCAGAATACCTCCACTGAAACTTTACGGCAAAGAGCTGCGAAAAGTGGAAGAAGTGAAATACCTTGGTCACATATTAACGTCAAACCTGAGTGACGACAAGGATGTCGATAGGCAACGGCGATCTATTGCTGCGAAGGCAAATATGCTAGCTAGAAGGTTTGCTAAATGCAGCGACGAGGTCAAAAAGCAGTTGTTCCTGAGCTACTGCACCAGCGTGTACACAGTGGAGCTCTGGTCCAAGTACAGTGCGGCGGCGGGGAACGATATGCGAGTGCAGTACAACGACGCCTGGCGCGCCATGTTCGGTCTGCCGCGCTGGTGCAGCGCCAGCGCCATGTTCGCCCGGGGCCGCGCGCCCGGCTGGCCTGCGCTGCTGCGACTGAGGAGCGCTAACGCCAGGAAGGCTATTAACGGTTCCACCAACGCACTTGTCAGCATTGTGAGGGAATGGGACGCCAGCCCTCTTCATGAGAAATGGAGAGGCTACCACAAACCGGTCGCTCCACGTCGAATCAGACCTCCATTAGTTTTAGTATAGTGTTATTTTGTGTGTGTTGTTATGTAATTGCTATGGAACCTGGTTCTGGAATAAAAACATTCATTCATTCATTCATTCATTAGAAAAGTCGTCACTGAAAAAATCTAGAATGGAATAGTAGCATTTAGCAGTCAAAAATGTTTTTAATTTACTCATAATTATGGGCAATAATGGGCTCTGCGTCAACGGCTTAAGAGCTTCGCCGCGCGCCTTCTAATTTGTGTCATACTATAATTTGAAATACCTAAGTGGAATTAAATTTTACTCTTCGTTTTCCAATTTCCCTTTTTTTCTTCAACTATAATTTATAGTGACCAGTTCTACTTAAGCAGTGTAGTCAATTTCAATACCTACGTCAAGAACAGTCAGCAGCAGAAGCAAATAGACAGCGGATATTACCAAAATGTGAAAATGATTATATTACTCAAAATAGCCCACTCATCTTGATCACTTGGTCCATCTGCTTTTACTGTTGCCTTAAACGGTATTGATGCTTTTTCGTAAATAAATCTATCTCGAGCATGAGTTCGTCCAAGTCATATTCGCAAGCATCGTACTGAACTTTAATAGACTTCTAACCTTAAAATCTTTATATCAACAAGTAGGTATACTGTATGTTTTCAAGTGCAGGCTGCACTTCACTTGACAAATACGGCCGACACTGCATTCACTGGCAAGTAACCCCGTCAAGGTCCGAGGCGCGCGGCCGGTCTGTCACAGTCTGCTTACTGCCCACCGGACTCAAACCCGTTGGGTGAGCCACTGAAGACGCTTGTTACTTGTCTACAATCCATAGGTACCATAGTTATAAGTGCAAAAGAAACCTCGCCTAGTATTTTACCAATGAAATGTAACGACGAGAGATGCAGATATTGCAGATACACTTCGGTATGGTGATAGTTTGAAACCCTGGACAGGATATTTTTTATCGCATTCATCCATAAAGTAAGGGATTGAAAGTTTAATAAAAATGTCCACGCAGACTAAGTTGAAAGCGCAAGATAGTAGTAAAGAACTATTTTTATTCCCAGAGCTGGCATGGCACTGGCACTGTTGACCCCGAGACACGTTCCAATTCATATTAAAGATATTTTGTTAGCACCTTACTTTGAATTCGGGCTTTATCCCTGATTGGTGGAAATATTTAGGTAGGTGTAAGTGAAAAATAGGTAGGAAAACATCGTGAGGAAACCTGCACGCATCTGCGAAGTAATTCAAAGAGGTGTGTGAAGTCCCCAAAGTCCGCACTGGGCCCGCGTGGGGACTATAGCCCAAACCTCGCGTGACGAGGAGCAGTGGGACGCAAAATAGGCTGTAGTAGTAGTAGTAGTAGATGGTAGTAGGCAGTTCTAAAATATAGTTTATGTGTAAAACCGATGTAAGTAGATGAAGCAATGCCTACCTTTTACAATATATAAATTTAACGATATCGTAGAGCGTTCCCAGTGCGATGTAGGTGTAGTGGATAACTAATTAGTTCGCTTTAAAGAAATAGCTTCAGTATTACAGTTTTAAGACTTCTTCAAGTCTCTTTACGTTGATTAACCATTTAGAAAGATATGCTGGCGTTAATCGCCTCAATTTAAGGCGTTGTTAAATGTTTATGGTAAACGCACGAATAAACTGGTTCCTTCTTAATGATAGACGTAGGTGATAATTGCATAATTACAACTACGAGTACATATTTAAAATTTAAGTATGATATTGTTTCTTAATTAAACTTATCTAATAGCTAATTCTGAAATACTCAATCAAGGTTTTTTATACCAATGGTATAGGCAAACGAGCGCACAGCCCACCTGATGGTAAATGGTCACTGCGGCCCATGGACATCGAAATCCCCCATTAAGAAACCATAAGATCTCGAATGCGTTGCCTGCCCTGAGGCCTAAGATGGAATGCCTCTGTGCCAGAAATTTCACCGTCTGCCTTAACCCCCTACCGGAACACAACAGTGCGCGCACTGCTATTTGGTGGCAGGTTAGCGGGGAAAGACGGTGGTACCACCCCGGACAGAGCCAGCACCAGGTCCAACCACTAACATAAAAAAAAGGTGTTTAAAGTACCTTAATTACACCTAAAATCTGTATTGAACTTATTACCATGTGTGATAGTCGTCCTTTGGATTCAGCCTATGTTGATTTCGCTATCAAAAATGATGCTCTTCAAAGATATTCATATTCAATTATTTAATAAATGTATGTTACCTAATTAACGTTCAATAAGAACTTGGCTCTTAATTATGTAGCGTAAATAAAGTGTTCATTCATCTCTTTAAATTATTGAAGAATGAATATAAATCTCAAAAGCAATTTTTTTACCAAAAAACAACTGCCTTTGTTCCATCGGATGGAAAATATCGAGTGAATAACCGTACAAAAAATGATTATTAGAATAGAACCGGCCGCGATAAAAATGTAAAAAACCACCATGTCATAGTAAAAGAAAGTCCAAATTATGACATCAAACTTACCGGCAATCCGTCACACCCAGCTGTCAGCATCAAAGGGAAATCAGTGTAGCGTGGAATGCTGCTTGGACCAAAAAAACTAAATGCAAGCATGAACCCTGGACACCTTTTGGACGTAAGTTAGAAAGCTAAAGGTAAAGCGGATAATACTTAGTAAAATTAGTGATTTATGCGTTGGATTATGCAAGTGTAACGAATCATGAGACGTTGTTTGAACGGCACGATTTCACGATGATTTCGTAGACCCATTTACTTAGTAAAACGAGCGTGCTACTAGTACTAGTTAGTAGTAGTTAGAGACGTTTTATTTCTTTGTGAAACAGCGCGCATTTTACAATGTTTTAGATTTAGAATCGCTTCCTAACACTATTTGAGAATTTATGTTATTTTCATTTTTAAAATGACGGCTCAGTTAACAGTTGAATAACACATAACCTATTTTCCCAATGACTGTAGAAACAAAGTCACCAGGGTGAAATTGCGAATATTATTATTAGTCGCGATTCCTGCCGACTGCAAAACCTGTCCAAGGAAGGCAACCGGTTACACCGGTTACTGCACCATTCCCAATACGAAAGCGATATCGGCAGTTGTGTCAACGGATGCTAAAGGAAAACGGAAGGAAAAGTTTTCTCAACTGAGTGGGTTTCATTCATAAAGTAAAAACTGTGGCTGTGAATCCGCGGAAAATTTCAACAGAATCGAATCTGAATCAAATAGGTATGTCTCAGAACATACAAAATGGTCTTTTCTAACAGAAAGTTCTAAGTAAACAATTTATTGCGGAGCTGCTATCACAAAATTCTACGAGACGGCGTCACTTTTGGCACCGCACCAACAACCGATAAAAACACAATATCAGCTGAGTTTTTCGATACAACTCCTGCCTGTACTACCTGCTAAAGATAAGATAAAACCTTATCAATCGCATAGCCCACTAACGTACTCATTAAGCAAACAGCACGCGGTCTAAATGCAATCTAAAATTGTTATGCACGTTGTAACCAAAGTAAAGTTGCGGCCGACTCTGTTTCCACTATAGAATTCCAGATTTTTGGACGCGTTCAAATATTGGAGTCGGGTTGTGTACCTGTACACAGTTGACAGTTGAGATTATGTCATCAGTAACCACCATAACGCGGCTACGTGACACCATGATCCGTAGGACGTGTGATTCATCACCGTGACCCATATCACGCGTTACTTTACAGTTCGGGTATAATAAGAGACGTGCACTCAGGCCCACTCTCCAAATTGTCATTTTACGACATACGTTTATGACTGAGAGATTCCAACTCCCATGATAATAACGCTGTCGTAACATCCTTCATTTTTTCAAATAATATTTTTATCATTTCACCACATTTGCATTTCTTATTTTAGAAACGCTCCATATATTTTATTAGGTTACTAAAATTTGTAGAATCGGAATGTATCGCCAATAACTCAAAACTATAAATCCCTCTTCAATAATTTTGTATTTATAGGTAACGGTTTCACTATTGCCTAATCGCGGGCGCATCAAATCGATCCGACTTACTGTTCGCGTTCAGGAAGTTCTTGTAATAATTTCTAAACGACTTAAGAGGTACCTTTATCTCGATGCAAGACCTCACAAATATATCCCGTAGTTCCCGTGACTGCTGCAAGGTTAATCTGTCGGCAAGCTCAAAGTTCTGGATATTACGAGACAACATCACTGGCGTACATGGTATTAGAGGCGTTAGTCACACGTGAAAATTGCTCTTTGACACTGATAGCATCTAAACTATCGTGTAATATCTAAAGTTTGTTTCCTAGAACATCGTGTCGGTCATAATCTTAGACGACTGTGGAAAGGCCGTCAACGCGCCATTACGCCAAGTACCGCAGCGTTAACTGGCTTAAATGACTGAGGCTAATGACACGGCAGATGCTGACTTCGTGAATATTATTTTGTATCGTATGTGGCGCTAAGGCAACAGCTCCAAAATTCGTAATAAATGACCGGCCTCGCGGCAACTAGGTTTCCAATATTTTTAAATGATATTTATAAAAGATTATAATATCTCATGTTATTATCAATTCATTTAAACGACATTTCTAAAGAAAATCTTATAAGTAATTACGTGATAATCAAATTTCTAGAGAAATATTTAAGAAAAATTCCCACGCATTTGAAATTCCTTTTACTGTAATGAGATAAGAATAAGACGAGAACGACGGTGCCTTTTCAAAGCAACAATATTTAACTTCCATTAAAATCTCATCTTTTGAAATGATCACAAAGAAATAAAAGAAGATATCACAACGGAGATACATTTCATTTGAATGTTGATTTGAAAAATATGACCATTAGGAATGATTCTAAATTTAAAAAAGATAGTGTAGAAGAAGATTCCGTTGAAACAAACGCGGCGGATACAGATTTCCGATTGATTGATTTGCTGGCGCTTGGATGTGAAAGTAACGCACGGATGCACTCCGAACAAATGTAGCAGAATCTGCCATTGTTCCAGGAAATCGTTTCCGCGGCGCCTGAGCGTGTAACGGACGACAACGGTTTTTGCACAACTAGGCCTTGCCCTGACTCTATCCATAATCGTCACGTTTCAGACGGACCACTTCGGTCGCTAATTGGCCTAAAAGAACTAGGTGAATGCACAAAACCGACTGACTCATAGTTTTAACTGGCCCGTTTTGAATAATTGGTGGAGTTTTCGCTCTCTCCCACGCGTTTTTACTCGTGCCCGATTTTTTCACGGACTTTTTAAAATTCTCTGGAGTTTTATGACGGTTATGCGTTCTCCCTGGAGACCGGTTGCCGCCATCAGCCCAATTGGATTTATTTTATTTCCATATGTCTTAGTAATGTTTTTTTTTAATATTCTTGTGAATCACTACCCACAGGTGTTTTTGGCAGGGTCAGTTTTTATACGGCGCCAGGCAATTCTATGCGCTGGGTTTTTTTTTGGGCCAAAGCAAAGTTGTAAATCAACCCTAAGAATAATTTAATGATAAACCATTTTCCTACTAGGTACTTAGATAGAAAACAAATTCTTTATTTAAACTCGTCATAATATACTAGGCAAAATATAAAATATGAGTTACTAATTATTATTATAAAAGGTTTTAACGTGACAATTAAATGTTACTGATTTAAACCCATATAAATTTTAGATAGACACTGATGTTTGAATTAACGACAAAAGCAAACAAGTTGTGAAACCAGTAATCAATATCATTCATTACATCCTATCGGTTGTCTGGCCGCGGGCGTTTAAACCGTGACATAACCTACAAATCGTTATTGATATTGAATGAGTCACATATCTCACGTGCATGACCGTTAGCAAACAATGCAAGATAAACATTCTTGGAACATTCGAACACAAGTTTGTAGAATTCGTACAGACGTTAATCCTTTTCACAAGATATCTTGCCGGTTAAAACACTGGCAGGTTAAATGGTTTATTTTATAAAAAAAGTTAGCTACCTGATAAAGTTGCCAGCAACAGCGCCGCGGCCGCCACACCTGTCGCTCCTACTCGATGAGACCTCATCTTGTCCCTTTTCAACACGCTATAGTTTTGCGTCCTTGTAAACAAGCAAAACAAATCAAACTACTACTTCAACGGTATGCGTCTTTGTGTCAAAACAATAAACAATTTCACTCGCGTTTTTGTTACACCTGAGATATCATTCGTGATAAGTAAAAACACAAATTGCACAGCAAAATAGTCCTTAGATCGGTTTAGAACATAGTCTTGTTGGAGTTTCACTGTAGTTCATGGTGAGGTTTAACTTTCGTGATTCGTTGGGGGAGTTTCGAATTGGAAAAACTTGTTTCGTGAGTCGAATGCAGCGGGAATGACGGGCAGCGTGCGTCCGCCTCCGCCGAGCTCTGAGCGACACTGGCGCGATTGGGGCGACACGGCGTGCGGCGGGCGAGCACGGAACTACGCGGCGTCGGACAGCGCTGCCTTCGTCCTGTGGCACGCGAACTATGGCACGATGACGCCGGCAAGGATCAAGACTAGTTGTTCATACTTTATCAGGTTATTTGCCTTGCGAGAATGCACGTCCGCAACAATTATTTCGTGGTATTCGACTTGTAATCACGTTAGATTGTTAGTAAACACTGTATTGAAGTTCATCGACCTTCGATAAAAGAAATTTTCTGCCATTAGCACACCTCGTAGCACAACTGCATTCCCATCCATAGCGTCTCATAGGAAATTATTGGTTGGTACCTTAACTAATTAAAATTATGATCAAAGAAATCTTTTCAATCGTCCGCATGGAATTCGAAAATAGCGTTCCCGCGGGAACTATGCGTTTTTCCCATACCTACCAAATTTTGTTGCTGCAATCCAACCCGTACCTACCTACTTTTAAATCCGGACATAATAAATATAGTAAAATAATCATTAGTTTGTGTTGGCGACAGACCTTTTTTAAGTATTTTTTAGACCTATTTTCACATTGATCTTTTTACCTTTTTCTATCGGCTTCATTGTGCTTTGTTTTTTTTATCATTTGTCATTCACTACTTAAAAATGAAAGAAATAATATGTTATTTTAGTTGGTTTCCTCATTTCCTGCTTAGAAAACATTATTAGCCATTGGTAAGTCTTTTATTATTGTACCTATCCTCTCCCAGCGTTATTATTGAAGCCGATAGAAAAAGGTAAAAAGATCAATGTGAAAATAGGTCTAAAAACCGGCCAAGTGCGAGTCGGACTCGCGCACCGAGGGTTCCGTACAAACCTGTAAGGTTTACAAAGTTCGTTCTTTACGACAATCGAGTCATAACTATGGTATTTTTATTGCAAAATGAAATTCATAACATTACAATGGGGAAAGATGGAGTAGCATAAATTTAAGACAAAGATCTTAAAAAATATATATTTTGTAATGTAACTAAAAATTTAAGGTTTTCGGAATTTTTCCTTAATGTGTGCTATAAAACGTTGCTTCATGCCAAATTTCAAGATTCTAGGTCGACTGGAAGTACCCTTTAGGTTTTGATTCCCTTGCGAGTACTTGCGAGTTTCAAAATATGCAGCTTAAATTGCTGTTTCTTTTGATTGCGTTGACATAGAAGTTTGATTTTGTTACAGCTTAAAGGTATTATAGACCTGAGTATTTGGTATGAATTTCAATTGAATACCTCTACGCGTTTATGAGGAAATGGGTAGTAAGGTTAAAATTATTAAAAAAATATATATTATGTGATGTAACTAAAAATTTATGGTTTTCGTAATTTTTCCTTTATCTATGCTATAAGACGTTGCTTCGTACCAAATTTCAAGATTCTGAGTTCACGGGAAGCACCCTGTAGGTTTTGATTCCCTTGCAAGTGTCGAAAATTTGCGGCATAAACGGCTGTATCTTTTGATTGCGTTGGCTTAGAAGTTTGATTTTTTCACAGCTTCAAGGGACAGTAGACCTGAGTAATTGATATAAATTTCAGCTTCATACCTCCACGCGTTCCTGAGAAAAAGGGTCTTGACAGACGGACGGACAGACGGACAACAAAGTGATCCTATAAGGGTTCCGTTTTTTCCTTTTGAGGTACGGAACCCTAAAAATACTTAAAAAAGGTCTGTCGCCAACATCCTCCCCCTCGTGTGCACTCACACCGTCCGTTGGTGCGGCGACATCCTTCTCCATAAGCAGAGGCACTAGCTTTAGGATGGGCCTCTTCAATATGCCTTTTAGGGTGGCTACTTCCGCTACCCGAGTCACTCCGTCCGGGCCAGGAAATAATGATTTTATCCTACCTTTTGGCCACGTCCCTCGGGGAAGACTCGCTGGTTTCAGGGGCCTATATTTTGGTTTCATCAGCCCGAGAAATGGCCTTGTGAGCCCACGACTTGTGTTCCGCCAGTCCTTGGGGAAATGAAACCTGAATTCGCGTTATCATTGCTACTAACCGAGCGAGTCCAGTTACCGTTGCCCGTGGTAGCTGATCATTTGCGATTTAGTAGATGGATTCGCTTGGTCAGGGCAACCGCTCGTACGCACCACTGCGCTAAGCAGTTCCGGTCATCTATAATTAATCGCCAATACAACAGTGGTTCGGAAAATCACTCAACTCGAAATGCCACTTCCAGGATCTCTGGGGTCTCTGGGAGAGCCCACAATATAAAACCTTTGTCAGCCCAAGAGATCTTAGAAGCTGAAAGACATTTAATATTACGATCCCAATTAGACTCTTTCAGCGAAGAGTACACCCGGCTCTCAACCGATCTTCCCACAGACACATCAGGAAGACTTAAGAACCTAACGCTAATACTGGGGAAGGACGGTTTGATCCATTTGAACGGTAGAATCGCTGAATTAGACGGAGTCCCTACGCAGGAAATCAATCCTATTGTTTTGGATGGTCGGCATCCTATCGTAAAACTGCTCTTAGACCATTACCACAGAAAAGTCGGCCACGGTAACTTGGAAACCGTCGTAAATTTCCTGCGCGGGAAATACTGCGTTCTAGCTTTACGTCCTAGCGTCAGGTCTGTCGCCAAGCAGTGTAGATTTTGCAGAATTAGGAAACAAATGCCCACAACTCCTCAGTTTGGGAATCTGCCGGAAGACCGCCTGGCACATCACCAACGCCCATTTTCTCACACTGGCCTCGACTACTTTGGTCCGGTGGAAGTCGCAATCGGACGAAGACGCGAGAAGCGTTGGGTGGCCCTCTTTACGTGCCTCACCACCAGAGCCGTCCATCTCGACGTTGTGAGTTCACTCTCCGCGGACGCTGCAATAATGGTGTTACGCCGGTTCATCGCCCGCCGAGGATGTCCGGTGCGCATAATTTCGGATAATGGAACGGCCTTCGTGGGCGCCGCAAATCAGCTACCCGAAGTATTCAATTTTGCGGCTAATGAAAAAATCGAGTGGGTGTTCATTCCTCCAAGTTCGCCGTCCATGGGAGGAGCCTGGGAACGACTGGTGCGGTCTATTAAAGTCGCTTTGTCGGCAACACTCAAGGAAAGGGCCCCCAGGGAAGAGCTTTTTGTTACTTTGTTATTAGAGGCGGAAGCTATTGTAAACTCGCGGCCTTTGACTCATGTGCCCATCGATCCGAATACGCTGCAGGCCTTAACCCCAATGCATTTTATCCTGGGCACCCCGGGAACTGAGCCACCGCTCCACCGCCTGTCTGACGACGATCTTATTCGACGACAGGACTTCAGAAAAGTACTGCGACTGGCGGAAAACTTTTGGGCGAGGTGGGTTAAGGGGCCGGTCTCCCATCGCATATTCTTAAAATAGGTGACCCTGTTCTAATCGTGGACAACAATCTTCCCCGAGGAACGTGGCCAAAAGGTAGGATAAAATCATTATTTCCTGGCCCGGACGGAGTGACTCGGGTAGCGGAAGTAGCCACCCTAAAAGGCATATTGAAGAGGCCCATCCTAAAGCTAGTGCCTCTGCTTATGGAGAAGGATGTCGCCGCACCAACGGACGGTGTGAGTGCACACGAGGGGGAGGATGTTGGCGACAGACCTTTTTTAAGTATTTTTTAGACCTATTTTCACATTGATCTTATTACCTTTTTCTATCGGCTTCATTGTGCTTTGTTTTTTTATGATTTGTCATTCACTACTTAAAAATGAAAGAAATAATATGTTATTTTAGTTGGTTTCCTCATTTCCTGCTTAGAAAACATTATTAGCCATTGGTAAGTCTTTTATTATTATACCTATCCTCTCCCATCGTTATTAGTTTGTGTTCAGGATTGTTTATATAGTCCCCTCGACTTGATAGTTTCTTTTAATTTTCAAGTTTCAGACGGGACTTCTTTTAGAGACTTATAATTAGTATAAAGAGTAAAGATAGGTACCTACTGCTCGTTTTTAGTTTCGACAAAGTGTGAAAGGACTTATGGCATAACATTACATCGATACCGCTGACCTGTCCAGTTGAAACCTTTGTTTACTCTGGGAATAGGTAGGCGAATTAACGTGTAAAATGTCCCACCAATTGTTTACTTTGTTTCGGCCCGTACCGGTTGGACAAACGGTATTCGACAACAAACCTTTCCGGCGCCATTGCTCCCCTGTCAATACGCGTAATTATGGGCACGATGTAAATTCTTCTATTTTCGCCATTTTCGGGTGACATTTTCGCGCGCGAATGATCAGATGATATCGTAATGAATATTCATGAGTTGCGTCAACAAGGCACAGCGGACATAAAATGGTTTATTTATTTTAGATAAGTACTAGCTTCTGCGCGCGACTATAATAAATAGCCTATGTCCTTTCTCGAGACTCCAACTATCTCCTTACCAAATTTCAACCAAATCGGTCAAGCGGTTGAAGCGTAAACAGGTAATAGACAGACAGACAGACAGGCAGACAGACAGAGTTACTTTCGCATTTATAATATTAATATTAATATGGATTTTATGCAGTCATATTTATTTTTACTAATCGTAGCTGTAACCGAATATTGTGTTTCCGGATTCTAGATTCTTAGCAAAACCAAGGTACCTATTTCCATTTTGAAAGGAATGGTCCAGAGTTGAAAAATTTGATCTTGGACAAGCTTTTGATCGCTTTTGATTCTTCGCATGCAAAGGCTACGGAGTTCGATACCCCAAACATTTGTACTGTAGGTACCAAGTCTCTAAACGACACCGCAATAATAAGAAATCATATATCACAATTATGATATCTGTGACGACTATAACGGAGGACATCGTGTCTCTTGTTATATCTACGCTATGGGAATTTATTTTAATTACATAATTATAATGTACTTCGCTAAAAAAACTTTTTACTAACAAACTCAGTACTAAGTAGATCCAACTCACGAACAGTCGCCGTCAGATATATATGAACAACTTGTTCACCTTTGTGGTGATCATAAATATCTAAATATGCACTCTAACGTCTTGACAATACAACTGTGTTCAGATAACCTTGTTTGTTCACATATATATCTGATAATTTGCACTAATAATTCTATACTTCGAGAGCTAAACATTAAACAGCGCTTGTCCTCCGTGGTAAAGTCTAGAATCCTCTCTTTTTTCGGGCATATATCGAGACGTGGAGAGTTTTCCATCGAACGACTGGTAGTTCAGGGCAGGGTTGAGGGCACCAACCAGGCCACGCGGTAGGTCCCCCCTGAGATGGACCGACTTGGTCAAACCCGCTACAAACCAGCCCGTGCACGAGAACACTAGACGCGCAGCCGTGAGAGAGGAATGGCGCCGGGTGGTAAAGCTCGCCACTCAAGACACGACGGCCACGACCACTCTGCCAAGAGTGGAGCGACAAAGAAGAAGAATATATCTGATGGCGACTGTTCTATATAATTACAGAATGACAAGCCCTTTTCGGCCCTTTTCACTAACACCATGGTAATGAAGCAAATACAGTGGTTACAGTAAATACCTACCTACAGGTGTATTCTCTCCAATGTATTCTACATAGTCCGGGATTCAGGCAAGTCTCGTAAGAAGCCGTCGGACCACCCGCGGTCTAGTCCGTAAGGCACCCGTACCAGCACGAACTGTCACGACCCCTTTAGATAAATCACTCCCCGCAACCCCCAATAACTCACAATTATTCAGCTAAACGAGCAACTGGCCTAGTTTGATAAGTAAAGTCAATAATACTACTACTACAGCCTATTTGCGTCCCACTGCTGGGCATGCCTCCTCTCATCACCAGAGGGTTGGGCTATTGTCCCCACGCGGGCCCAGTGCGGATTGGGGACTTCACACAGATCTTAAAATTACTTCGCAGATGCGTGCAGGTTTCCTTACGATGTTTTCCTGCACCGAAAAGCCCAGTGGTAAATTCAAATTGAAAACCGAGTGTCAGTATACATTTATAAACTTTTATTATACCATAGTGTCACTCTTAAAATTAAAATGAAATTAACGACATAAGTATCCAAATCTTCAAGCCGTTTAGGGTTAAGAGCGTGCTAAAGAAATATGCATACATACATGCATTCCAAAAAATAACCCTCCTTCTGGCATAAATGGGAAAAAAAGAACACCAGAAAAGCCAATCAACAGCTTTATAAATAGGCAATCTAATAAGTACCTGTTACAGTTTTTACTTGGATAAAATATAGATTCTTCATTCGCTGATAATTACTACTACTACTACTACTACAGCCTTGCTTGCGTCCCACTGCTTGGCACAGGCCTCCTCTCATCACAAGACAAAATACAGATTTTTCATTCGCTGATAATTATATAGGTACTATTTATGTACCTATCCACTACTACTACTACTACTACAGCCTATTTACGTCCCACTGCTGGGCACAGGCCTCCTCTCATCACAAGAGGGTTTGGGCTATAGTCCCCACGCGGGCCCAGTGCGGATTGGGGACTTCACACACATCTTTGAATTACTTCGCTGATGCGTGCAGGTTTCCTCACGATGTTTTCCTTCACCGTAAAGCACAGTGGTTCAAATTGAATTAAATTAAATAAAAAATAATTTAAATTGAATTAATGTACCTATCTGTGTTATTATTATGTATAAACATTCCACTTACACTTGAAGAATGAAAACGTGAACGAGAAACCTTTGCTTATTAGTTTGAAAAATCTATATACTCTTAGGCCTCTGATCACGCTTTCACTTTTACACATTAATCTGTCTTAACTTATTAGAGATCTAAAAAAATCTTCCGCACGCAAATTACCTCGATAACCGAACAAAACCGATTGTTTCAATGATAGCCTTCAAATTTCCCGTGCCCGTCAAATTCTTTTCATACCTAATCAAAATTATTGATGGGATTTCTTCATCGCGCTGTCAGTCACAGCGCCCGGAGAAAGTTCTTTAATCTACACAATTCACATTAAAATCTCCGCTCACACCTCTAAATTCAATCACAGACTGAATTGACTTTTAAAAATACCACATCGACCTTTTGTATCGGGTCACATTTAAGATTTGCCTTTGTTTAATGCAGATATATCTGTTAAGTGTGCAGGTCGATAATAAATAGCGAAGTGGATAGGATTTATTTATGATACAAGACATATAGCCAATACAATCTCTACTAATGTTATGAATGCGAAAGTAACTCTGTCTGTCTGTTACCTCTTCACGCTTCAACCGCTGGACCGATTGAGATGAAATTTGGTAAGGAGATAATAAGTCGTGGTGGCCTAGTGGTTCGACCTACCGCCTCTCATGCAGAGGGTCGGGGTATCGATTCCGGCTCGCACCTCTAAGTTTACTTTCTTATGTGCGAAATTCAATTTGAATTAACCACTGAGCTTTTCGGTGAAGGAAAGCATCGCGAGGAAACCTGCACGCATCAGAGAAGTAATTCAGTGAAGTGTGTGAAGTCCCCAATCCGCACTGGGTCCGCGTGTGATAAGAGGAGGCCTGTGCCCAGCAGTGGGACTCAAATAGGCTGTAGTAGTAATATTTTCTTTCCAATGTGTTTATATTATTTTACTAAATACCTACATGTTTTACATAATGTTCACGATTGTACTCACTTAGTGGATACTCACCTAGAGTATCCACATGTAGCGTTATGGGGATAAATCGAAGTTTTTAATTAGTCAAATGGTACGATTTATTAACAGTCGGTTAGTCGAAGCGTCCCCAGTGGCGCTCATTTAATTACGCGGTCAAAACGCTCGATACATTTGCTTTGTAATCATCCAGGGGTGAAGTAAAAGGTTTTAAATGAGAAATAGTACATTACTACAGAGGCCAGGAAGGAGGAAGTTGCAGCGACAACTTCCGTTCCCCGCCGATGTATGTATAGTGCTTTTCTCAAGCATGTTTGAGAAATGAAATAAATAAATAAAATAATATTTTATTTATAATATATTTTGTCTTTTTTACATAAATAAAACTGCGCTACCTATGTAGCAAATATAGTTCATGTTTTTTTAAAGCTGTATTGGCAGAATGTCATAGCGAACCATAGAGTAAGTATTGCTTGTAGCTTTTTTAAATGGCGGAATGCCAAGATTCTGTGTCACAAATATATCAAATGGAAATTTAAAAAAAGTGAGTTGCCGGCATAGGCCTGCAACGTTTGTATGAAATTTCATTATAGACCAATTTGTCTAGCCGCGCCTGAAACGTGATACTTCCCAGGCTAATAAGAAGAACATAATATAAATATTTCATTGCATGTTTGAGAAAATACAATTGATATGGAATTAAAGGTTACCAGACACCTTTTCAGATGTACACTCCTTTCGGAGAGGTCGTGGCATAAGTAGATGGTCTAATGAGTTGGTGACGGCCTTGGCGAGATTTCTCCATCTCTCCCTATTATAGTGACACTGCGTGTACTTACATCCTAGCCTCCAATATTTTTTAAAGGCCTGATATGCCCTCTTAAGATAAGTCGTGGTGGCCTAGTGGTTCGATCAGCCGCCTCTCATGCAGAGGGTCGGGGGCTTGATTCCAGCTCGCACTTCTAAGTTTACTTATTTATGTGCGAAATTCAATTTGAATTAACCACTGAGCTTTTCGGTGATGGAAAACATCGTGAGGAAACCTGCACGCATCAGCGAAGTAATTCAAAGATGTGTGTGAAGTGCCCAATCGCACTGGGCCCACTTGGGGACTATAGCCCAAACCCTCTCGTGATGAGAGGAGGCCTGTGCCCAGCAGTGGGACGCTAATAGGCTGCAGTAGTAGTAGCAGTATGCCCTCTTAAATTATTTATTTTATCCCTTTATATTTTTGACTACACCATTTTGTAGCGGTTCATAGGACTCACATCAAATTTCAACCAGCTTTAGTCTACAGGTAAAAGAGCTCATACGGATGGAAAGATGAATAGACTGACAGACAGACGGACACGATAAAATTATAAGTTCCGTTTTTTTTTAATATATTGGCGTGGAGCGCTCTCTCACATTCAATAATACAGGGAAAAACACAAAGTCGATACTGTGGGTTTATAATTACCGTCAAATGGTTTTGATCCAGAAACAAATACAGGTATTTCTTTTCCAGAGAACATTGGCTGTGACATTTGCCATTATACAAAAAATGTGTAGGTAGTACACAAAGAAAACCGCCCAGACATACGCGTAACCAACCATTTATCCTCCCCCTTCGCGAGCTAACATTAATAGAGCGACGAATTTTCGATTTAACCCGCGAAATGGAATAAAAAGCATGCCTCGGGTAGATTAATCGAAAGGGGATCAGGCCCTTGTTTTGAATGAACAAATAGAATTAAAACATTCCCCATAGGTACCTACGTTAACAGCTCTATTGACCAGTGTAAATAAAATATGATACTCGATTTTCATTTCGTTACCCGTCCATTTCAATCAAGGTTCAAAGTGGTTTTGGGTTGCAATAATTGATATTAGTGACTATTTTTTGTATCATGGGGAAGTCTGATTGGACGTCGTTGTTTTTTTTTAACAATTAAGGTGGCAAATAAGGATATGACCCCCTTAATATTACCAGGTTATCTTCGCCTATGGACACTTGCAGCATCAAAGGCTTTTTACCGTCTGTTAAATTAATCCTTGTACTCGTTCTTCATTCGGTTAAGAAACGTCTATTAAGATCACAAACTGAACGCTATAAAAAAATGGTCCCGATTGTTATTGATTCTAAACACCTTGGCCTCTACATGCCCAATACTGAAGCACAGAATATTTAATAGTACTACATACAGAATCGCTACGATACCTATCACCCGCCTGAATCTAGCCGGCGCACAACTCGCGCCCATCTCGCCCTTACCGTCATTTGTTTCATCCGGAGATGGACAGTGAATCACTGGCTCGCGTAGTGGTACACACACATTTACAAGTGTACAGTCGTCCTCGCACGCAAACATTGACACTTCATTCGAATTGTGTCCGAAATCGTTCTTTTATAGGCCGTGTCCGCCCTGTGATCTTACTGAAGCAAAGAGTGACCTTCAAAAATGAAGATAAGCAATTCAAATCGAGGCCTTGATCATGATCGAAATCTGGAGCGATCGAACCCTCGTCTCAGGATATCTAGATGAACCTTAATATACAAACATTTTGCTAAATCGGAATCCCTTGTAGGTTTCTCTGGGGCTTCTAGAAAAGAGATTTTCTAACCCCCAAAAGAGGCTCGACGGTAAATTATATACAAAGGAAGTGAGTGAGGTATTTTCTTTCGTTAGCACATAGGGAGCGTTGCTAAAAAGTTTGGGAAACAGTAAGTATAATAAGCTGTTATTAGGTTTCCATCTTTAAAAAAAAACCGGCCAAGTAGCGAGTTAAACTCGCCTGGAGAGGGTTCCGACCCTTGATTATTTTCAATGACGTCATTTTCAAACCGTTTCACAGGATAAGCTCTTTTATATGATAGATTTCAAATACCATGGACCTCTTAATAATTTTCCTGTAATCTATAGGTCAATAACTATCCTCCGAGTATTTTCCAAACTTTTAGGTCCAGTAGTTTCGGAGATAAGGGGGGAAAGATAATTTTTCGCCTATTTTCTTAAATAACTCGAAAAGTACTGAACAAAAAACAAACGAAAAAAATATATTTGAGATCCTCATTAGAAGTACTTTCATTTGATATGTCACACAATATACTTTGAAAAACATTATTTTCGATACACGTCCGTCTTTGGGCCACAAACTTACATATACGTACCAAATTTCAACGTGATCGGTCCAGTAGTTTCGGAGAAAATCGACTGTGACAGACGGACGGACAGACACACGAGTGATCCTATAAGGGTTCCGTTTTTACCTCTTGAGGTTCGGAACTCTAAAAACGTAAAAAAATACCAAAATAGGTATTAGGTACAACGATTTTACCAAGAATAACAACAATCAGTGTTGATTCTCCCATAGTATCGTCGAGAGTCTTGAACATTCAAAAACTGTTAAAGACTTCAAATACTTTTAAGACATTAAAAACGTCTAAAAATCTTTAAAAGAATATTTGAAAATTCGTCCAACAAAGCTGGCACGTAGGAATCGTTGTGTAGAAATTTTCGAATCTGGCATCCTCGAACTCTCCCCGAGGTGTTCGTGTTCGGAAACTTCCAATACCGATTCTATTGAATCGGAAACAGCTTGAGTCATTTTATTTTTGTAAACTTACATTATTTGTGCTTTTGGTATGACATAATATTTTAAACGATGTACAATTCAAATTTCAAACAATACAAATGTTACACGTCACTTTTCATGTACCTTGTGTAACTTAACACGAACATAAAACATTTGCATTTTATTAAAATAGTGTCCCATTGATGGGATGATGGATACAGACCTCAGAGAGGCTGTGGGCGTGACTGACTCAGTGTGGATTGGACTTTTAATTTACACACTATCGTTTATTAAATGCAAATAAGCCTACCTAAAGGCTGTAGGTACAATCTCAAAAAAAATACACCTGTACATTTTTGAACCCAATTTAAAAAATTTAATCGCTAACACATTTTAAACACGTTTTCCCTTCTTGTAAGCTAAATCTAAGAAGGTAAAGAAAACTAGCTAAAGGCAAAAATGTACTTACGACTTACTCAATTTCAAATACCTAAGCCTCATTTTCATGTAGTCAAGAAAAATATTTGCACTTTAACGGAAAAGCAAATTGCTTTAAATAAGTGTAAAGAGAGGCGCCTTAAATACTTAATGAGAAAGGCAATCTAACAGAAACATTTATATAAAAGAGTGTCGAATTTGTAAGTAATGAGGCATGAGGCGCTTAGGAGAGACGTTCGTATATTTCGTAGTTTCGATCGATCTGTTCAAGGGGATTGCTTATACCGTATCTACATATACTAATAATACGTCTGTAGAAAAAGTCGCGTTTGAAACTTGAAAATTAAAAAGAAACTATCAAGTCGAGGGGTTTATATAAACGATACTGAAAACAAAATAACGATTTAAAAAAAAGTTGTCTGTATGTACGTATATACATACATATGGCCAGATTTAACTCGAAAACTACTGGACGAATTGCAACGACATTTGTTATGGGGGTAGTTTATAACACTGGTCAACATATGTATAGGCTACTCTTTATCCCGGAAAATGCATACTTCCCGAGGGAATGCTATTACCGAATTCCACGCGGACGAAGTCGCGGGCAGAAGTTAGCATTATCCTAATTTTATCAGGCAATAATTCTTATATTTTATTTACACATAAACATAAATTACATTAAGGTACTATATATATGTATAATTATGTTACGTATGTGTTATCTATTACGTACGTATGCAAAGAAGTACTAGTGCTAGCTAGCTTTCACTTTCTTAAAGCTCAACTAACTCTAATTGTAAGTATTTATTATTCTTAGGGATTCAGTCATGAGAATTTAACGCGTCAGAATTGGAAAGAAAACAGATTCCACTAGCCAGCCGTCCTTTTTCCTCTTAGCTCACTTTTAACTTAGCAAGCCGCCATCCGACTGGTGCAAACTGGTTCAAGCCGGCTCTGTCTCCATGACAGCTCCTGTCGGGGTGGATTTTGCACCCCAACGGTGTCCCGACGGATTACTCACGGCCCGGTGACCGTATCTGCGCCGATATCGTTAAGGAAAGGTGAAAATGTCGGCGAAAATCTAAATAAAGCAATATGACGGCGATCGGGCGTAAAATACGAGCGTACTTTGAATTACTTTGTATATGCCGTGATAAATGCATTGGAATAAAAATAGTACCCATTTTTCTGTCCGTCTATTTATTTCTGCTATTACCACCACTGGAACGATTTAGAAGAAATTGCATATTTGGAGATAGTTTGAGTCCCACGAAAGGATATAGGTTAGGTTACCTACTTTTATCCCGGGAAATTCCACGCGGAAGATTTCGCGGGAGGAGGCTAGTTCTTA
Source organism: Aethes cnicana (assembly GCA_963971205.1). Lineage (NCBI taxonomy): Eukaryota > Metazoa > Arthropoda > Insecta > Lepidoptera > Tortricidae > Aethes > Aethes cnicana. The sequence goes on from OZ020284.1 coordinate 8,811,139, forward strand.
ATTAAATAAATGCCTAATAGGAAATGTTTTGAAAGGATGATATACTGGTAGTCTTATACCGCCTCTTAAAAAATGGAATTGTGCATAGACGCATTCAATCAAGGTTGGTATCGCTTGATTCCTTATGCTATACCTAGTCCAAGTCCGTGACCATTTATCGTCAGCTGTGCTTATTTGATAATCAATACCATAAAAAATGCGTAACAGTTATTTTTGTCTTTCTTTAACAAGAACACTGGGAAAATATTATCTACCTCTGAATTTCAGAGTCGTAATTGAATGATGGATCCGGTCTATTATCAAAATTCTGATTTTATTCCGAATTGAGGAGATTTTTTCTACTCCTCACCTGTTCGCTGAGGGTAATTTCAAACTCCTCGGAACAGCTATCAATCACCTCAACATGCGCGTGAAAAATATGGATAACTTTTCTATTTTTAGGGGTGTAGACTGTAGAAACACAGTGATTTCATACTTATCTATTAGTGTTAAAATCTATCAAAAGTGTAATGTAATCTACCTACAGCTCTTTTTGCTAATTAATTACCCAGTGTTTAGTGTATTTATTTTCACAAATAAAGTGAATAACTGACAGCCTCTAACTAACCATTGCTTTATTAGTGGTCTGTGTCCACAACTTCGTCGACCCTCGTCTGGGTGGAATCTGAAACTATCTCTATACCAAAATCGTCTAAATCGATCCAGCGGTTTAAACGTGAAGGAGGTACCTAACAGACAGGCAGACACAGTTACTTTCGATATTTATTCTATCGTCGCACTCTCTATATGTACACATTCAACAGTCATTTGGCTTAATGTATCCAGTCGCTATTCACTGCAAGATTTGGCTCATCATGCACTTACCAGAGGCATTACTGGTATCGGAACATGAGCCTCAAGATCACTTATCTTTGGAAATTCTCGCGCAAGTCGAGTCAATGAGCTTCTTATTCATACTGCTGGCTGACTCACGACGCACTCGAGACAAAGAATAACAAAACGTCTCAACGCAGGGGTGGTTAGGCAATAAATCAAGGGACATCATAAATACTCCTCCCCTCTAGGGTAAGAAGTGTCGCATTTTCCAACTCATAACGTGGGACTCTAATGCAGTCTCAGAAATGCGGTTTTCTAGGGAGGCAGCTGGAATTCGGAAGTCCTTATTAAGTTCAATTCCAGTTTTGCGCGTACACCCAATTCAATTTTTGGCAATGTGTATATATTTAAAGGAGTGGAATGGAGTTGTGCAAAATAATCAAAAATCAAACACGGTTTTTACTTCCTCATGGAACCGAATTTTCCAATAGTTGGCATGGAAACAGCAGGTATTTCTATAGAATTCCTCAAATGCACTTTTATTTCCAGCTTCATATCACGTTGAAGCAGATGTGACTGAAAATTAGAGCGACAGTTACTCGGATTAAAATGATAATTCAATTCGGCGAATTGAAACGGAGCTAAGAGTTGGAATAAAACTATTCCGGTATTATATTCCATTAACCTGAGTGCTTTGAAGTGAGAATATTTCACCGTATCACCGAGCAAGCTGTCATTATTTAAAGCTGGATTTCACGTACAATCCGTAAAGTGCTCACCTGATTTCCTCGCAATGTGACGGAATCAGTTACGAGATTAAACTCAAGTAAGTGAAAGTAATACGAATACGTGACTTTCAATTTTAGGGATATCTGGGGTATAAATCATAGTTACCTATTCATGATCCGTTAAATATGATAATTTTGACCTTCTTAATGAATTAGCAATAGAAAATCAAACTCAAAACATAATATTGCTTCGGTCTGCGACTTGGCGTGGAATAAATCCTACTATCCTACTTATATTATAAACGCGAAAGTTTGTAAGTATGGCTGGATGTTTGTTACTCTTTCACGTAAAAACTACTGAATGGATTTTAATAAAACTTTACAATAATATAGCTTATACAACAGAATAACACATAGGTTACAATTTATAAAGATATTGTGTATACAAGCTACTCGAAATACTAATCCTGCGCAGACGAAGTCGCGGGCACCAGCTAGTTTTAATATAATTCAAATGACAATGACTCTACCCCGACATCCGATTGAATTAAACAATCTATATTTGTGCTCCGAATGACATTATACCACTTATGAAAACTGCAAATCTGTTCAGTAGTTCAGGAGATTAGCTCTTATAGACGGATGGACAGAAATAAACAAAAACTAAGTTTTTTTTTTGTAATAAAGCAATCATACCATCGATCATCGTAGTTCTTTATAGTATTTCAAATACGATATAAATAGTTATTTTTATGGACATATGTATTTGACTAACATTTTTCACTGGAGTGTTCGGTTCATCGCAAAGTGGGGCACACGTTATTCAGCAGCGATGCAATAACTTCCTTCCCCAGTTTATGAATTATGCACTAAGCCCACCGCCAACATTTCTATTGCAACTTACATAATCAGATCGACAGTCATGGCGTGAACTGAAATTCTACTCTACGCTACTTTCACCCCAAGGTTTGTTTTTGAGACACCGAAAATTTGATCCACCCATCGAACATTATTGATGCATTACAACTTAAAAGCGACGACGGGTACTTACAACATGCTAACAAGTAATCAATGGACATACGGAAACCTTATTAGATTTGAAAACACTAGTACCTAGTTATTAATTGTTGATAACGTTGTAAACGGCTGCATTGCTTTGCTTTTACATTTTCTTTGTGCTTTGATGACCAGGAGCTCAACATTGCTATTTGATTTTTTAGGCGCGTAGTTTATTTAAAACCACGCAAGAATGCTGTTAACATGATTATTACGACGTATGTGAATATTAAAAATTCGTAAATGTTTTAAAAACCGTCGAAGAAAATGCAGAAATCGATCAGCGGTTTACATTCATGATGATACATAAAATAATCCTTATTTTATTTAAAAGAAAACAGCGAAAATAAAAACACTTTGAATTCGGAATTCATTTACCTTTATTCAGAATTCATTCTTGGTACCGATCCCCTTCAAATCAATCCTAAAAGTATCCCTCCTCTCTGCATGAGAGGCGGTAGGTCAAATCACTATGCTACTACGGCTAATGACATGAAATGATGAATGATGAAACTAGCCTAATTAAAAGTACACCAAAATAAATAGAAAAATAAATCACTCGCCGGATATAAGGCGACCTTTGTTTAGGTTTCGATAACGAGAAAACCCATTTCCACCACTGATTTGACGTAAAAAATGTACGTCATTTATATTTCATGAGAACAGTCACGCGAGCGCCAGCTAGCATTCGGTCAGAGAGCAACCACGTACGTTCTATTTTATTTTATTTTTTTGACAAACTTTTACCGTCAGTAGTGGTGAATTTATGAGGAGGACATCATCTGAATTTGGTCTTGAATAAAATATTCTTTGTTTCTTCTAATAAGTCTGTAGAAGTCATGTGACTAGTACCTGCCTCACATGTATTATGTACTTACCGATGTCCGGGTTTAACTCGAGAACTAGGTCGTATTATAATTGCCACAAAATGTAGTATGGGGATTGGGGCTAGATTATATCACGGGTCAACATACAGGCTACTTTTTATCTCGGGAAAACGCATATTTACCGCGGGAACGCTGTTAACAAATTCAACGCGGACGAAGTCGCGGGTAGAAGCTAGAGTTAAATAATTGCTTAAAGAAATACTAGGTTAGTTTTAGTATTTACACAGGAAAAAAACATGGCTTAGAAAAAGGCATAAGTATTTAATGTTAACTATTTTCAGGAAAAAAATTCGCAAAGAATGGTCTTTTTCCGTGTTAAGCAGCCAGTCCCTTTCTATATTTTAAGAACTTTACGTAAGCAATTCTAAGTAGATAATCTTTGTAATTAAATCCTATGGCAAACATCGTCCTCGTCGACATTGACATTGTTAATATTTTCTTTACACTGTTAATAATTAATTAATTATTTTTATTTATAATCCTCTCTCGTTGATTCTCCCCGGGTTTCGGTTCGCGAGCGACCTACCGCAAAGGGATCGATCAGCAAACGGGTCATTGCCGACAGAAAATAGACCGAGCTAATGTGCTTAGGTACATTTTACCTACAGCCAAAAGACCGAAGCAGTGTAAAATAAAATTAAAATAAATAAATAAAATGAAATAAATTTTATTGCCATTTCACAAACATCACTTTGCTTGATTATAATAAAGTTTGAGGCCTCTTTTTAAGTTAGAAAATACCTGTGTTAAGAGGCCTCACTCTTGCTTAACTAGAAAGGGTTAATTATCTGTTATGGTGTAGTCAAAATAATGAACAATTGTAAATGATTGTTGGTAGCTTTTTGACTAATTCCATACGTTAGGTGAATTAGGTATTCTACACTCAACCGCAATGAAGTCGGGTCAGTTTGTATGGAAAATATAGGATTTTCCATACAAAGTGACCCGACTTCGACTTCTCTGCGACTTCATTGCGGCGGTTGAGTGTAGGTACCTACTTATTATGAAACTTTAAAATACACCTTCCTATGACAACTTTCCAAAATAATAAATCCAGATATGATTTTTGTGTTAAAACTGTATAGCATATCAATAAAAATCAGTACAAAATGTGTGGTATCCCTTCAACCAACCAAGGTTCAAGGTTAGCTGGAATAAATCCCTTCTAGGGATAAGCTCGCCTTTGTAAATGTGTCGCTTCTCTGTATTGAAAATTGTATTTGTGTGTTTTTATTCTGTACAGTAAAGTGTTACATACTTACTTAGGTACTTACTCAACCCTTGGGCAAAGCGAAAAGACACGGTCTCATGTTGCAGTACGAGAAGAGTAGCATTGTGAATATTATTAAAAACATAGGGATAAGTTGTGTTAATTGAGTTTATTCAAATATTTTTCGGGCCTCCCCTTTTTTCCGCCAGGTGTCCCTGTTCAGTGCCTGTGTTTGCCACTCTTTATCAAAGACGTGTAGGTTGTCCCGCCATCTCATTTTTGGTCTGCCTCTTCGCGGAAGCCGTCATGTGGAGTCCAGTCGGAAGCCAATTTGGCCCCACGGTCTTGTATTTTTTTACCATATTTAATTTATACCTAACCTAGAAATAATGTTTCCTTTAAGATTTTAATTAATTCAGTACCTAAATCCGCTGTCGAGATATCTAATTCACGGATCAATTCCTATCCAATCAATTACTCTAGTTACTTGGCTCCAATTCCGAGTGCAATTAGTGCTTGCATTACTAAGATACTTATACGAGTATAGGTACACGGATTATATGCCAGTCCACAAATACAGTATCTCTATAGGCTGAGATCTCAATGCAGAATCTATGACGGTCATCGTAACACGCAACCTGGACGGCCAAAATCTTTCCCGCTTTTCAGCCACCAAACAGCTGCTGTGCCCGACTGCTCTGTTCGCACTATATGTGTATGTATATGTGTACCAATATAAAAAAAAAACTTTTTTCCATAGTAACAAAAACTGCAACCAACCACTGTGTAGCTGCACCGCGGCTACGCAGTGTTGAGTTGTGAATGGTGTAAAATACAGTTTTCATTTTTTTACAGAATTCTCGAGATGCACGAGAATGTATCTCGAGTAAATTTAGAGATACATAATTTCCGATAGTCTTCATAAATTCCCTGTGTAGAATCTAATATTTACCATCAATATCTACTTATCTAGTATACTAGCTGGGGGTATGCTAAACTGCAATCTGGGGACATGGCCGTGCCCCCGCCAAGTCGAGCAAAAAAGCGGCACGGCCGTACCATCTTTTTCTCGAAGCAGTTCCGGCCATAAAACTAGAAGCCTACATTTTCAGTAACCAAGCAGGCATTGTATAAACACGGTACTATATTTCAAACAAATATTATTGTCTAAGGAGTAAATACGGTTAAAGTCGGTCCTCACTCCCCTCATACAACCATGAGGCGCTTTCAAAGCTTGATAAACCTTTATACGACTAGAATGTTACAGAACTAGTCAACAAGCAAGTTTGCCAGACAGAGTTGCTTCAATAATGCACACATGAACGCACCAATAGTCGCGATGCAATTAAAACGCCCCCACCCTCCGATTCATGGAAAATGTATCTAAACTACAATAGGGAAATGGAAGTCGGAGTTAACTATGTGCGGGTTCCGTGTGTTTGCTTTGTAGAATCAATGAGTAATAAAAACTAAAGTAAAGTCAAACAAATTAAAGTATGTAAAGATCTGCTGGTGTCAAATGGATGAAAACAGCACAAGATATAAAGAAGAGATAAATGGCATAAAATGAAGGAGGCCTACACCCTAGCGGTTGAAAACGGCTGAAAAAAAGAAGATCGGTAAGAAGAGCAGGCTTTTTCAGGATCAGAAAAAAATCCATGGGAAAAATACTCGCTGAATTTTTGCAGGCGGGCGCGCCGCGGCGGTGGTATTGACTATAGGTATGTAAATAATTCGACATAAGTTACAATCATTTCAGCCGAAATTGCGTTTACTGAACAGAGGTATGGTGGACTATGGTCACCACATAGACATACCCGCAGGCTCATTGAGTTTGGCCGTTTGGTTGGAGAAACTCAATATGAGTGGCGCACATAAATACGGACATACATACATACGGACAGAAAAACTACTAGTCGTCTTCGACATCGCAAACGATTGACCAAAGGCCACACATATAGCCGTCTTGTGCCACGCTCGTTCATCCAATATAAATATTGTAATAACTTGGCATCGGTAAATAATTAATTATTTAAGCTCTGAATATTCCGTCGACCTTTTTGGCATTTCATATTTAAAAAGAGTACGAATGCAGCTTTTAAGACACCTAAACAAACATTCATGAGGATCTCCGAAATCGGAATTGCCTGTCGGAGAACTTTATTAAATGCCGATTGGTTCGAGTATAACTGCATTTTATCACGATATTTATATAATAATATCCCTTTTTGTGAACAACAGAACTCATAAATAGAGAGAATGTTGAATTTTTACTAAGATTCTCTTCTGCTATATCTCATAAACGTAGAGCAATTAATCATACGTCAGTTTGTTACAAAATCTACTACTTATGTTTGGTCATACCTGTACGAAAATATTTCAGTGTATATAATTTAAATATAGAATCATCACAATTTGTTCCAACTATTAAAAATTCACAGTGTCGCGAATCCCGTCATCCCGTCTGCAAAATCGTTCCCTTGCCCCTGCGCAGTCGATCGCCCCGGGAGCTGTCATTCAAATGTCACTGCGATGACAGCCGGCCACGTGGTGTTGCCATATCGGCTTTATTTTTTTAATAAAAAGCCAATTCTTTCGCCCTTATTAGATTACTTACCAATGTAAACATTTCGACTTCTCAGTTATTGACGCTTTGAGCGATCTTGTTTAAGTATTGTTAAATATGCTTAAGTGAGCAACTTAATATTCATATTCAACAAAACTAAGGGTATTTTTTTGTGTTCTTGTTTGTGTTTATTAGTGTTCTAGTTCTAGTAAATGTATAGTCTCAATGTCTAATGACTTTGCACACAACATTGCTATTCTAAGATACCTAATTATTAGATCTAAGGAGATACAGGTTTTATACATCAGTGCATATTTCTTACACAAGTTTTTTTTATTATTTTAACTGTAGAAAAACTGAAAGATATGACGTTTTCATAGTATTTATTTTAACCATATCTGCTTTTATTAAAAAAAAAACTGGTATATTCTTCATCTTAAGCTGGACCAATTAACGTAAATCCATTGATAATTGGGACAAACTTCGAAATTTAGTTTATTCAGCAAATGGGCCACATCTGCACACTTACACGTCAGTAATGAACTTATTTTTGAACTTTAAATAATAAACACGAGATAAACATCAACATCGAACGTTTCCCACTAGAACTGCATGACGAAACGTCACGCCAAATTGCGGGGTACAGAAACGGTATGAAATTTAAAACTTTTGTCGGCAATCGTAACAAATGTCCCCCTAAACGGTTTGGGACAATGGCAGTTTAAGTCGAATGCTAAACACGTGTCAAACGTCGCGACATTGCTATAACTTTGAAATAAAATCGTTCATATGAGATAGGGGAGCACAATGGGCTTATGATGTGCAATGCGCGTGACGAATCCACGCACCCTGTGCAAGTCAGTGTCATAGTGCCCCAGCTACGTCAAAATTGGAATTAGACGCGTCAGCGACCAGAGATGGTCAAACTGTAATCGACTAACGAATAACGATATACTAGGTACTAATATTAAATCTGTAGAGGAAGTCGCGTCTGAAACTTGAAAATTAAAGGAAACTATCAAGTCGAGGGGACTATATAAACGATACTGAACACAAAATATATATTTTTTTACAAATATTGTCCGTATGTAGGTATGTATGTATCTATGTCCGGATTGAACTCGAAAACTAATGGACGGGTTTCAACAAAATTTGGTATATTTATAACACTGACAATATACAGGCTACTTGTTATCCCGGAAAACGCACAGTTCCCGCGGGAACGCTATTTCCGAATTCCACGTGGACAAAATCGCGGGCAGAAGCTAGTTAAGAATAAGTACTCAATCGCGAAAGACGATTACAAAGGACTACAAACTATTCTTAGCCACATGAATTGCGATTAATGTACTACGAATAAAATACCTTTGTAATCGTGTAAATTATGAATTAGAGACATTTTCTCGAATTCAAAACAACGGCTGGCCGGATTTTTTTGTGTTCCAAAGGTTTGTCAAAAAATGGCTTCCGTCTCTCATTCGAGATTCAATCACGATAGAAACCAGAATTACGATTAAACAATCGTTATTCGAAACGTTTGACCGATTTAATTTATCGTTAACTTGTTAAATAAAATATTATTTTATTATGCCCATTTTTTCCCTGTGCACGTCACGGTGTCATAATACTCATAATACCTCAGCTATGTCAAATTTGGAATTAAACGCATCAACGGCTAGCGTATCAATAAAGAGCGTTGTAAAATTGTTGGCCCACTCTTCGGGCGCCGTTTTTTCGGTTGCAAGCGGTTAATCCCAATTTATACGGATTGCGCATTCGAAAGTTATTTGCGTGGAATAAATGATTTCGTATTGACTCGTCGGTGAACGATATATACAGGCGATCAAATTGCTAATGGATTAAAGCGAAGCAGTCATACACGGGTTTTACGAAGTAGGTCATATGATGTAGGTACAATTGATTAATAATACTTAATGCAGGTTATTTTTTAACAATTGTGTTATTCAACTGTTGAATCGCCGTTTTATCTTCTATACTACATAATAATAAGTCTGTAGAAGAAGTCGCATCTAAAACATGAAAATTAAAAGAAACTATCAAGTCGAGGGGACTATATAAACGATACTGAACACAAAATAACGACTTTTTAGAAAAAACGTTGTATGTATGTTTGTATGTATGTCCGGATTTAACTCGAAAACTACTGGTCGGATTGCAACATAATTTGGTATGGGCGTAGCTTATTACACTGGTCAGCATATAGGCTACTTTTTGTCCCGGAAAAATGCATAGTTCCCACGGGAATGCTACCAACGACACGCTTCCACGCGGACAAAGTCGCGGGCAGAAGCTAGTTTAGTATAATTGAATTAAAGCACAGTAACAAGTACCTAATAAGCACATAGATTACAGAATAACTTAGTCTAACACGCAAAGTAACAAAGTCACTTATAATTTTTTTGCTACTTAGGTGCATGGTGGATTGCTCCTATTGTCTTCCTGTACCAGGCGCGGTCCCAGACAAAGATTTGGGGGAGGTCATCATGTTAAGATTGGGGGGGGGGGGGGTCACGAGTCCCATAATTTCTAAAATGGCCATTTTTTCTATGGGACATATCCGGTTCTAGAACCGCCACTGTCCTGTACAAGAACACACTACAAGTAACTATTTATTAATCTGCTACAGCTCCAGCTACGCTAAAGATTATTGCAGCAGAAATTAATCCATGAATACCCAAAGTCCGTAGCATGTACACGCCATGCATATTCATGCCTCGAGTCGTCAAGTCATGCGACGACGATCTTACTTCTCTTATTGGTTGAGAACTCCCGTTCTTGTAGCTGTGTCGAGTTTGATAGTTGGTACGAGGCGAGAACGAGTTTTTAATGAAATACAATACAATACACTACAGGGGCTATATTCGAAGTCTTAAATAGGGATCTCCCTGTTACCTACAGGATCGCTCACGCGTCAAGTTGAACTTTAAATCTAGCTGCTTTAAGTTCACGCGACGCGTGGGGAGATTCCTATTTAAAGACTTCGAATATAGCCCCAGTACTTACACTGTGTTGAACACTACACATTCAAGGAACAGTACATACATCTAGGTTGATAGGCGGTGTTTTGCACTAAGATGTGCAGAAGAAAGAAACATTGCACTTATAAATAATAAACATTATACTTCAATAGATAAACATACATACAAATAAACAGATAACAGCCAAATAAATGGAAATAGGTATTAATCCAGGAAAAGAAAAGCAGTAGGAACAAATCAGATAAGTAACTGCTTTGAAGATTTTCTCTCGATTTTAGCATTGTTTGCAAATTAAAACATCAATATCATAAATAATTGTTCACTCTGGCATGTTTAATACATCCACAGTTTTGTGCTAAGATTTTATAAACGACGTGCCTGGCCTGAGCGATGCTTTTAAACAAGTATACAAGTTATACCTTCTTTAAATGTTTTCATTCTCGGTCTTATACGAACTGGTACATTCTCCTTACAGATTCGCAAAACGAATGTCAAGACTCGGCCAAACGATCATTGCTGGAATAGTAGATTGTGTGACTGGGAGCAAAATGGTATATATTACCGCGGTTGACCGATTGAATCCATAACGACGCGAAAGATTCCAGAATCTTCAAAGGAATCTTGAGCTAGCGAGGGATCAAAGCTATGTCACCCGAGGTTTAAATAGTTTTGCTACCGTGTTGCACACTCTGCTTTTCACTCCTCCTATGAGAAAACCAATAACAGCAGGGAACAATATCCCAAGCTCCCTAGAGAGCAAAATCTTACTTTGCTCCCTGTTTGCGGGGCCGAAATGGAGAGGGAGCAAAATCGCATTTTACTCCCTCTGAACAATGTACTCCTATTCGAATAAGAGTAGTGAAAAAGTAAAGAACCCCTTGAATGTTATACTTAGTAGTTATGCAAAAGTAAGTTGAGAAACTGTCTTCAACATTACAGTAATCTAACAGTCATTATTGATTTTCTGAGCACATGCCTGCGGCTTACTCTAATTTGGCCGAAATTAGAAATTTATCAAGGGATCCGCACTACCGACGAGCGAGCAACATACTGTGTGAGCGCCTTATTCTAGGCAAACTTGAAGAAAATGGTTGAACCCCTGACCCGACCGCTTCGGCCAAAAGCATGACCGCCTTTCATGCGACCACGTCAAACCCAGGGACTGAATTACCTGCAAATATCCGTATGACGTCTGAAAATATTTCAATAGAGTTATTATTTATAGGAGGGATGATTTAACTCTACTTTGTCCTTGATCGCCTATTGCTGTATGTTCCGTTATGTTTCGGTATAAATATAAAGGTATATAGCAAATTAACCTTAAGTAATAAATTATAAGCCGAAGCCGTGGTGGCCTAGTGGTTATGGTTATGGTTATGGTTGTGGGCTCTAATATCCGCACTTGGCTTATTTATGTTGAGCCTTTGTACGTTAAAATGCCGACTAGGGATCTAGCCAGCCTAGCTCCGACCAGAAGCGCAGGATTTTCCTGGTATCTCCGCAGGCTTCACGAAGCGACCCCGGTGTCCCGAGGATTTCAGCCCGTTGTGCAGCCACCATCTCGCATTCCAGGACGACATGGGCAGCCGTTTCCTCGGCCGACAGGCATCCCCTGCATAGGGGGCTGTCGGTTATACCTATAACATACAAATGTTTGTTAAGTGGACAGTGACCGGTGAGGTTGCCTACGACCGTTCGTAGGGCAGTCCTCTCCAAAGCTAGAAGACGACGTGTGAGTCGACGGTCCGGGTATGGTACATTCTCCCGTGATTGTCTGCATGTGGTGGTTTGTGTCCATTGAGCTTTGTGTTGTTCTATTGTTCTGCGTGCGACGCAGCCATGTCCTAAGCTGGTTGAAGGCGATAGGCATTATTGGGTGCGGACCGTGTACCTCTTGGTCTGACCCTCTTCTAGCCAGCTGGTCTGCTGCGTCATTTCCAAGTGATCCACTGTGACCTTTGATCCACTGGAGCGTGATCTGGTTGTTGTGGCAGATCGCTTCCAGTGAGTAGTGGCACTCTAGTATGAGCTTTGAGCTGATGTTTTTGCTATCTAGTGCTCGTAGGACGGCAGCGCTATCAGAAATTATACGTATCTTTTGATTTGTGATTTTTCTTCTGGCTACTGCCTCGGCAGCCTGGGTTATAGCAGCGCATTCGCATTGGAAGATGGAGCTATGCTCACCCAGGGCCATTGATATGTTAATGTTGATATCAGGTGCCTGATTTGGTTTTCGATCCATCGGTGTAAATGCGTACCTCATGTATGCTCGATTGGTCCTTTTTCTCTTCAACAAGTCTAATATGATAGGACTTGTTGAAGTTGTGTTGTTTGGGTACTTTGTCGTTTGGGGCGATTATCAGTGGTTCGTATTTGATGGCTTCCTCCATTATTGTACTGTGTGCACCATTTGGTCTTCCCCACAGGCCCAAGGCTTTGAGCCTTATGGCTGCTGAGGCAGCCTCCTGGTGTATGAATAAGTCCAGAGGAGGTAGTCCCAGCAGGACCTCAAGGGCGGCCGTGGGGGTAGTTTTCATGCAACCAGTAGTGGCTAGGCAAGCCAGACGTTGAAACTGTTGCAGTTTATCTTTGGCGGTTTTGAGTTTGGTCCTGGGCCACCAAGCTACTGCGCCGTAACTGATAATTGGTCTTATGACCGCAGTGTAAAGCCATATGACTACTCGTGGATGTAAGCCCCAAGTTTTGCCTATGAGTCTTTTGCACTGCCAGAAAGCCCTACAGGCTTTTTCCAGTTTATTCTCGATGTGTTTGTTCCACAGCAACTTGTCATCCAGCAGGACTCCCAGATATTTGACCTGCTTTGATAACGTGAGTGTAGTTCCAAATAACTTTGGTAGCCTACAGTTAGTTGCTGATCGTTTTTTTGTAAACATAACTAGTTCCGTTTTGGATGGGTTCACCGAAAGATCATGTTCAGAACACCATCGTTCGACGATCTTAAGTGCTTCCTGCATCAGGTCGCACAACACTCCCTCAAACCTACCCTTTGCAAGGATTGCTACATCGTCTGCATAGCCAACAGTATAGAAGCCCGCCTCATTTAGCGTCTTAATGAGGTCGTTTACCACAAGGTTCCACAGGAGTGGAGATAGGACTCCACCTTGTGGACAGCCTCTGGACACAACTGCTCGTGTTGTTCCATTTACTGTTACCTGAACAGCTCTTCTTCTCAGCATGGAGTCAATCCAGTGCACTGTGACCTGATCAGCTCCATGGCTAAGAAGAGCTCGGCTTATGCTGTGAAATTGTGTCTTGTCAAAAGCCCCTTCTATGTCAATGAAGGTTGCAAGAGTTGTTGATTGTGTTGATAATGAGAATTCTATCGGCGTCACTATGTTGTGTAGTGCCGATTCAGTTGATTTGCCTGAGCAGTAGGCGTGTTGCTGGGCGTGTAGAGGATACGACGCAAGTGCCCTGTCTCTGAGATCTCTGTCACAGAGTCTTTCCATGGTCTTAAGGAGGAATGAAGTGAGGCTGATTGGCCTGTATGATTTGGGATGCGTGTAGTCACTCTTGCCTGGTTTGGGTATGAATACTACCTTTACTTCTCTCCATTGTCTAGGTATAAAGCCATGGAGAAGGCAGGCTCGATATATCTGTACCAAGTGTGGGGTTATGGTGTCCTTGCTCCACTGTAGCAGACCCGGGAATACGTTATCAAGTCCTGCCGCTTTATACGGTGAGAAGCTGTTGATTGCCCAGAGAACCTTTTCTGGTATAATGATTCTTTGGGCTATGTTAATGTCCTCAACACTTTTCTCTTGTAGAGTGTGTTCGTGGATTTCTTCTTCCCATGTCGCCGTGTTTTCAACCCGACAACCTGGAAAGTGTGTATCAAGAAGCAACTCACACATCTCCTGATTTGTGGACGTGTAGTTGCCGTCGGGTTTTTTAAGGGAGCCTAGGTTGCGATTCGGTTCGCTACTTAAGATGTTTTTGATCCTGGCTGCCTGTGTGTTTGATTCTATGTTAGTGCAGAAGTTCCTCCAGCATTCCCGTTTCCTTTCACGGATTCGCTTTTTGTACTGGTTCTGGGCATGTTTATATGCTAGCCAGTCGGAGTCACTTCGCGTGTTTTTTGCTCTATTGAAAAGCTTACGGAGTGGCCTAGTGGTTCGACCTACCGCCTCTCATGCAGAGGGTCGGGAGTTCGATTCCGGCTCGCACCTCTAAGTTTACTTAATGTGCGAAATTCAATTTGAATTTACCACTGAGCTTTTCGGTGAAGGAAAACATCGTGAGGAAACCTGCACGCATCTGCGAAGTAATTCAAAGATGTGTGTGAAGTCCCCAATCCGCACTGGGCCCGCGTGGGGACTATAGCCCAAACCCTCTCGTGATGAGGAGGCCTGTGCCCAGCAGTGGGACGCAAATAGGCTGCAGTAGTAATAAATTATAATGCTGTCAATCTGTCAGTGTTATCAATTTTGATACTCATCAATCGTCATCATTGTAGAGTGGATTCGCTTTGATTCGTCTTTTCGAATTTAGAAGTCTATTTGAATTTTCCGACAGAAAAATTCTGCCGGAAGGCAGTATGCAGGTCTAATACATAATGTATGCACTGAGTGCTTTCCGCCTATCTTCCGGCGAGCGTAAGATTTTTTCTGACTGAAATCTTATACTAATCCGGTATATGTATTTCTCTATTTATTTATCCAAGCGATCTCAGAAACGGCTCTAATGATTTGGACGGGAATATTGGGGTTTACGGGAGTGATAAATCGATCTGGCTAGGTATCATACCTGAGCAAACTCGGCTTTAGCTATTTTCACCCGAGCAAAACTCGGTCGCTCAGGTACTTTCTTATAATGTGGCCGCACATTACACACAGAAGCACACACTTAAGCGGCCCATGCAGAATAAGGACGTCGTATAAGGGTGATCTCACGGGCGTCATTTGTCGGGCGGCGGGCTCGCATATTCATGAGACGACGTCTTTCAAGCCGAGGATAATAGTTTTTTAATCTTCACGACCTGCCATACGGCTTTGTATAATTTAAAATTACTTTGAGTACTTTGAAAATACATAAAGTAATACAATGCTGTACGATTGCATGAAAAGGGAAAAGGGAAAAGGCGCGTTCGTTAGAAAGAAGAAATCGTAGCTTCTGCAACATTAAAGAATGGACCGGCCGGCATTGCCAGCGTGGAACACATTTTCGGCTGGAAAAAGATAAAAATAAATACGCGGAGCTGGCAGCCGACCTTCAGTAGTGGAGAGGCACAATAATAAGAAGAAGACAGTTAACGCTGTCGATACATAAGTAGTAGGTATTCGCCGATTCTGGAACACGGGGTGGGCGGGTCCGTGGGGTGAAATTGGGCGGTAGGCGGACCACCATCCCCTTAAAAAAAAAAAAAAAAAAAAAAAAAAAAAAAAAAAAAAAAAAAAAAAAAAGGCCCCCACTTGGAACGTTTGGGATAGGTCTCAGGACTCTCAGATAGCTCGGTTACGACTTACACGATGTGCTATATCTTCACTAAAAAATCCAAACCCCTTATCTAGACCACCGACCCTTTTCTATTGTCTATCCATGCTCGGTTGCTATTGTTTACCATTTCAATCCTTACCTGATCCGCGGACCCTTTTCTATTGTGTGTTCGTGCTCTCGGTTGCTATTGTTTGCCATTTCAAAGCGTACCTGACCCACCGATCCTTTTCTATTGTCTACTCGAGCTCACTTTTAATTGTCCTCTCAACAATTTGATGAATACCTAAACTATTTCTATACTACTGCCACTTTGGTTTTAATTGATCATAGTTCTAACCTAACCTAACCTATGCTACAGAAGTCTCTACAAATCGGAGGAGATTCCGTGTTTGGAACGTTGTCCTAATATCATGTAATTTAATAAATGCGCCAGTTTGGTTTTAATTGATCACAGTTCTAACCTAACCTAACCTATGCTACAGAACTCACTACAAATCTGAGGAGATTCCGTGTTTGGAACGTTGTTCTAATTATCATGTAATTTAATAAATATCCAAGTAGTTATTGCCTAAATATATTTTATAACTTGTGTTAGCGTATGTGTTTATAGAACTATTCAGTTCTTTGTATAATTGGGTGGTCGTTTAACTTGTAATAACACGATGGTCGTTTAACTTGTAACAACACGAATAACACGATCCATTGGACTCTATCTATTGTTAAATAATAAAAAGGTTTAATGTTTTTATGATGGGCGTCTATTAACAAAGGGCCGAATGACTATTGTAATTTTATTATTTCGGTGTCGGTGAATGCAGCAAACGCGTTCCAACTAGTTAAGACGAGATTTTAACGGTAAACTATTGTTGCATCCTTATAAAAACCGAAGGATGGAAACGTTTTATATGTATTTCGACTCCAGTTGTGCTTGCTATCAGAGCTCTGTTAGTATACAGTAGTACAGTGTTGAATCGTGCTAAAGTGTTTTTGGTGTAGTGTTTATCGACTCCACATTATGGATGTAAGTATTTAAATTAACTGCTTTTTAATTTATGTGACCTAACCTAGCCTAACCCATGCTACATGACTCTTTTGATGATAGAACTCACTACAAATCTGAGGAGATTCCGTGTTTGGAACGTTGTCCTAATATCATGTAATTTAATAAATGTCCAAGTTTAACTTGTAACAACACGATCCATTGGACTCTATCTATTTTTCACTCGTGTTCATAGTTTTTGATAGTGCTTTAAATAGTTGTGTAATTGGTTTCAGTTTACCGACAATACTTTCAAGAATTATTATTACCTTGAGACTAATGGCGAAGCTAGCGATGAAGAAGGAACGGTTGGACACCAAGTAAAACAAGCTATCGCGAGAAAGCGTGCTGGAAACAGCATAGATGGATTTTTTGAAAGACCAAAAAAGAAACCTAAATCGGCGAAAAAGTCTTCAAGTGTTTCACAAAGCACTAATGACGGTGTGGCATACATATCATCGGGACAAGATGACGGCGTTTACTCATCCCATTTGATAAAAATAGAAATTTTTGATATTCAAAAAATCAAGAACATTGCACCAGGGGAGCAGTGGAAACACGCTGACGTCAGGTTGAAGTTTTATACGTCTTCAGAGGAAGACAAACAACTTGAAAGCACTCGTGATGTTATTTTTAACATCACAAAACAATTGGTGGAAAAGGACACCTGTGTTAAATATTTTATAGACAATAAGAAATTGTGAATTGTGCTTGTGTTATCTTAAGACTAGGTTAAATTTTTATTACATAAAAAACCCATAAACTTAAAAACAACCTTCATTTGTATAACAAAAATATTTTAGTATCGTATTGCTTTTTCTTAAAACTCATAAACTTTAGTGTAATGTTTTATTGCACACCTAAGTTCTAGTGAAGGGTCGGTACCTCTTAATGTACCTCATTGTTCTTATATACTAAACATCCATGACTCGGGTACAAACATTCATGCTCATCACACAATGTTTGTCCCTAGCAGGATTCGAACCCGCAACCGTTGGAACAGTGGGTATGATCATTACCAACTGAACCAAACCTGTCGTCATTGTTCTTATCTAAATTTTAACTCTTATTGTCTGAAGTTGTTGTAAAAAATGTTCTTTTTTCCTTTTAAACCGAAATCTATTCTTAAGTGTAGTATTTTTGTTTCTCGTGTAGAAGTGGTAATAATGTGTTTTTTTTTTATCTTTTATGGTATTCATATAGAAATAAAAGCCAGTTTTTAGTGAACACATTGTTTTATTTTACAAAAATGACAAACATATTTCTTAAAATTAAATCGTTATACCCTTCGTTATCCTCGATTCTTAAAATATAAGTAAAGTAAACAATATTCATCACAAACTGAAATAAATGAATTTAAACATATTTCTTAAAATTAAATCGTTACATAAAAAATTCTCAGAAAACAAACTCAGCAAATCACTCATATTATTCCCTTGATACTTAAAATATAAGTAAACTAAACAATATTCACCGCAAACTGAAGTAAAATAATGTTGAAGTGGTTTTTGGTTATAAAACCATCGTTTCGCATTTCTATTTAAAAATAACTTATGATACCCAGTAGGTTTCCGTCCAAACGAATCAAAGTATTCCCCTACACCATCAGTATCAATATGTATAGCAACCCAGTGGGAACCTGGTTTCGAATCAGGATCCAAATTGCTTATAATAAAAACTGGAAGATCAAACCGAATAGGGATTTGGTTAGCAGCAAATACGTTTGATTTCAATCTAGAGTCTAGTTTTTCCATACAATATTTAATTTCATTAGTATCCATAGTAGATTAAAATATAATACATTCATCGATGATGTTTGGATCAATGATTAAGAAGAAATGAAATTCTTTACTAATGTCATTGTATTTATATTTATCTTAACTGTTATAATCTACAGATACTTCGCGATTTTTGTTTATTTCAATAACATTATCAAATTCAGCGTACACAATACAGTTAACAGTAGTACTCAGAGCTGAATCAAAACGAACTTCTATTCGAACACTTCCGTGTCGTACAAGGTTCCAGTGTGAGGTTGAACTTGCTGATAGATCAGGAGTTAGATCAAAACATAACAAACAGTTACCGCCGCTATAATCGGTTCTGCTTATTGCATTACCTTCATTGTGAAAGTGAATGCCAGTCCCAGAAAAAAGAGTGTGATATGATGATGCTATTAAACCAGTGCTAAATGATGGTTGTAAAGTTTTAGAAGGAACTTCATGACCATCTACAAATAAACTGAAAGAATTCATGTTATAATGTTGAAAATTGAAAGGGTTCAATGCAAGATTACCATTAAACGCAGAATTTAATACAAAACCAATAATACATCTCTTAGGTACTTGTCCAAGAAATATGTTATCCAAAGTTTTACCCTGTATTCCCGATGGTATTGTCAGAACCTTCACTTCAGCTCTTGTGATAGGATATTTTGCTGTTGTTGATGCTAACACTTTTTGGTGGGCTAACAAAACACTAGGACTGATTCTAGCTCTTCTTATGATAAGGCTAGCATCCGTTATTTGTACCTTAAATTTCTTATCTTGGTGACAAATAAGATTAAATGATTCTTTTGATCGCACTAACTTAACACGCATTTCTACACCATTGATTAGAAACTTCTCTTGATTAAACATATCGCCATGTAAGTGTCCAATCATTTCAACTTGATTACTATTTTTAACAAATTCCATTCTTTTTTGAAACCCTTTGTTATTTGCATCAACGGCATCCACATAATGTGCTGTATCTTCATACCATAATCCACATGTGAGGTGAGTTTCTTTAGCGGCTGGTCCATAGTTAAGTAGATTTTCCATATAAGCACGGTAAGCATATGTATTGTTTGGTGGTGAGATGAGTTTTTGATTTAAATACACATCGAGCTGGTTAAAAAGGGAGTGTAACCAATTATTAACGGGGGCAACTTGAGTATCAGATTTTAACTTTGTACCATCTTGGTTTAATATTTTAGCTTTTATGTGTAATAATGTATGTGATAGGTCAATGTAGTCATCACCTGATCCAGGGATTTGAAACTCAATAGGGCCATCATCACTTAAAGATGAAATTGGATTGTAATGAACCCACTGTCCACTCTCAATACTCGTCTGAGTCGAAGGAAGGGCAAATATATCTAATTCAGATTTTGCACATTCACACGAATGACTATGTAGGAATGACATGATTTACTTTGAAAATATATCGTCACTATATTTATTTCTTTTAGTTCCTCTTCGGCGTGATGCTTTCGAGGTAATGAGAGGTTCCCGTCTTTTGGTTGACATTTTATACCCAGATCCCGACATGAGAGAATCAATCTTTTCATCAGCTTTTCTTTTTAATTTAGCACTAGCTTCTTTAAATCGAGTCCTAACTGAACTATCCATAGGACGTGAGTTTATCATATCAGATAACAAACCAACACCAGCATCTAACGCTTCTTTCCCCACGGTTTTAAAACCACTGGATAATAATGGAATTACTGATCTAAATAGTCCTCCCAAAAAACTTCCTATACCATGACCCCGTTGAAATGGAACACCTTTATAGACAATTCCTACACCAGATCCAGCTTGATGTGAATAATAATGATCGTAGGGACAAGAGTGATATGATTTTTTATGATTCATTTTATTCGTTGAAAGTGTAGTTTCACACAAGAATTTCCGAATTGAAATGGCACTCTTGCACCGGTAGTTGTTCTTATATCTATTTCCACGGTGTCAAATTCTCTACGCAAAACAGATACATAATGAGCGGGTGAGAAAATGTGTGTTTTATATGCACCATAAATAAATTTTGTAGGGTCTAATGGTATTATTCTAAGCAATGTTGTTATAACATCACCAACTATCTGTGGTTGTATGATATCGGTATAAATGAATAATTGTGATGGTAATCCTAAATATAAATTAACGGGGTTTTTCCCAAATGTAACTTCTCTTAAATTAGTTCTTGGTTTAAAACCTAACTGCAGACTTAGTATTGGTGTTGTTATAAAAGAGGTTAAGTCATTATTGATTGTTGATACCCCAACCATTTTGGTCAAATTATCATATCTAAATTTAATGTTATTTTTTAATTGTGGGTTTTCATTGAAAGCATTAATAAAATGTTCAACGCTATCATATGTAGTCGCTGGTATATGACTTTTTATATCCACAATTTTGGTTGTTTTATCAGAGGATGACACTACTTTCTTTTTTAAATAAATCATATTTTCATGATCTTGAACATTATACATTGAACAGGGGTATTGAAATTCTACTAATCCAACTACCCATTCTCCTTCCAGTTTTATACTCTTGGGTAATTTGGTTAAGAAGTGTGCAGTTGTATTGTCCGTATAGTAGTCTGCGGAACTGTTACTTAACAGTGTAATATAAAAACTGTTATCCATCATATTTTTTTCAAGCTTGAAGCGAGTATCCAAGAATTAAATTTGTTAGGATAACCTCGCCACTTCACTAGTACTTCTTTTCTGGCACCAACACCACGCGAGCGTACTATTTTATCTATTTTATATTCAATGGTGGGGAGGTAAGTTACTTTTTGTAATTCTTTAGAATAAAATGTACCAACGATGGGTTCACCATCTAAATCCCTTAACGTATAGACAACTCGCGGAAATCGGTTTATTATTGATTCAATTGTAAATATTTCATCACTCCAATTAGTTTCATAACCCTTTTGAAAAATATGTTTATATTTTGTAATTCTAACGTGATCACCAACATTCAGTTTTGTAGTTTCCAATGAAATTTGTCTATCCTTCTTTCTATCATACAAATTACACCAAACAGTCATGATGTTATCAGAATTTACATCAATAGGTCGCATTTTAATACTAGAATGATAGCTATGGTTATAAGAATAAAGGAGATCTTGCAAAATATCTACATAATTGTAAGTATTTTTATGAGTAAAGTACCGCCACATTTTCATTTTAAGAGTTCTTTGAAATCTTTCTACTATACTTGCTTTAATATCGGGATTATTAGTAGTATAATAATTAATGTTTTTGCTCTTAAAGTAATCTCTAGCTACCTTTGAAACAAATTCGGTACCTTTATCAGACTGGATGTGACGAGGAGTAGAATTAGCTTCGGTAAATATGCTTTGAAAACATTTAATAACAGTTGTGCAATCTTTCTTCTTCATAGCTCTTGCGAAAGCATATTTACTGAACACATCAATAACACACAGAATATATTTGTATCCATCATTATATTCACTGTAAGTACTCATATCACTAAGATCAGCTTGCCAGAGTTCATTAAAGTTAGATAAAATGTATCTATTTCTGGCGAATCGTCTGTGAATAGGTTTATGTAACGTGTACGTCTCTTGAGATTGTAACCATTTTTTTACTTCATCTTTGTTCATTCGACCTTTCATTTGTTGACTTAATTTATTTAAACTACTATAGCCAGCTGGATTGGAGACATCATAATAAATTTCATGAATGTCTACTAAGGGTTCCATTTTTCCCACTCTAATTTCTTTTTTGCCCTGAGGAGTCCACTTGAAAGAGGTGTACTGGTGCTTGTGGCTTTAAAAGATGATGACGATCGCGCACTTGACGGAACAGATGATGTGCGAGGTTTATTTATAAATTCTAGATTAGTAGGATTACCTATACAATGCGTAGGCACTTTTATATCCCTTAATACTGAAGCAAACTCTTCCCATCCTGTTGGTTTTGGACGTTTAAGAGATCTAACCGTATCGCTTACCAAATCTAGAATATTGCTATTTGGAATAGTTCGATTGTATATTACAACTTCTCCATTAGTTTTCCACCAAATTTTTGGGTTACTCAAAACAATACATTCCAATAAAGTTCTAGTTTTTTTCTCATATGATTTTGGTAAATTTTCTATGATACGAGATGGACTAAATTGTACAAGTTCTGGATTTGTTCCAGACGGTGTTGTTACAGTATTTGTAGAAACATCACCTTCTGGTAACGTTTTATTTGATACTGATTCATAATTTTCATGTTCCTCATTTTTAATTACTTCCTTACTTTCATTGTTGTGTTGATCAACCCCCTCCATCATAATTGGTATTTTAAATGGTTTTCGATCTGAATCAATAAAGTGTAAAAATCGTTGTAGTGCTTGAGAATATAATGCCCACTTTTCACGATCGTTCATTTTACTCTTAAGTATTTTTTGCATCTCTCCATCTAGACGAGATGATACATTTTCGGATACACTATCATTTCGTTTCAATCTCTCAATAAAATCTGGTTCAACTAACAACATTTTTTTTGTGTTTTCCATTTTATTTATGCTACAGAGCTTAATAAAGCACTTAAAACCGCACCTAATATTATAGGTAGAAATGCACCTCCTTTTTGAATAATAACAGTTTTTCTAAATTTATGTTTCCCCTTCGAAACTAAGTTTCGTAATGTGTCTTTATATTTTTTTAGCTTTGATTTATCTTTTTTTTCCAGTGGTATTTTCCCCTTTAAAACGTTGTAAATACACTCGCAAATAATATTAATCTCTTCATCATCACAAGATTTTAACAACGCCGTGCGATACTTTGGTTTAAGTAACTGCAGCGCTTCAAGTAAATGTTTATATGTGTTTACTCTTGCAGACATTATTTGGAACTGATTAAAACATGTTGATTCTTATCGTATTTAAACCCTTTTTTAGGAACGTATACAGTACAATGTCCATCAAAAGGAAATATTTTAGTTTTAAAACGACATATGTCATCTGTATTTTGTTTCAGATCAATCATAAGGTAACCATGAGCATCTTTAGTGGCATCTTTGTAAGCTTCATCTACAAATTTTGGGTTTTCTGGATAGACTTGTCGTGACAAGTAGCGGATTTGTGTTTTATCCCTCGGATTCTTGAAATATACAATATAGCTAGTATTCAATGAAATATCACGTTGTCCCCTACCTTGATGAAATATGTTTTGAGTTATATAGAAAACACTTAGGTTTCTATGATGACTACCTTTTGTAAAAATATCAACGATTCGTCCATCTGATTCTCTCATCAAATCATCAATTATGAGAAGTTTGGGTCTTTTCCCATCAAATATAGAAAAATCTGGTATTCCTTGGTTATAATTTACATTTTTCAGATCGTATAAAGGTTGCATTTCATCATAACACCAAATAATTTCATCAAATTCAACATTACATACTTCTTTTGCATTGTTCAAAAAGTTTGTAACAAACTGAGTTTTACCACAACCACTAGGTCCTGCCACAATAGTGGTGAAAGGGTGAAGAAAATGTATCATTATAAATTCTCTTACTGTGTGTTGATATGAAAACGTATGGACTTCAAATGAAAGGAATCAAAGAATTACAAACATTTATAGTAACATGGAATAGGAAATAAATAAAAAAATGTTTTTAATACTTTTGCTTTTTTATTATGTCTACTAGTGCTACAAAAAGGAGGTTGTTGAGAAGAAACAAGAAAAAATACAATTCTTACGTATAGATTTTATTACATAACTTATAAAAGTAAACATTCTTTTACTAAACATTAACTTCTCAAGACAATCATTTTAAACCCATAAACTTATATACAAAAGTTTCATGTACACTAATTTGTATTTACAAAACTTAAAATAAATTTTAAATATTTACAATGGATACCAATCCCACAATTGAGGTTACATATTCTTAATACAGTATTCTACAATTTAGATTTGATTTCTAAAATATACAATGTACAAAATAGTGATGGAAAGACAACAGATATAAGGTTTAAACTAAAATGTTTGATTTGGTATCCTGTAATGACCCCACGCTAGTGTGTCTGTTGAATTTTTTAATAAGTATCGTTTAGTATCATTGTAAGATAACGATATTTTATTGATATTTTGAGTAAATATACTATGTTTTATTGATTTAAAACGCAACATTTGAGCATACTGTATTGTTTTTTCAAACAAACAAGTCTTATAGTCACTAAGAGTTAATTTTTTAGTAACGCACTTATTAATTCCTTTAGCTTTAGATATAACACCATTGTTCTGAATATCCAAGGCATACATTTTTGATCTGAGACCTACAAATTCCTTTAGAATTTTACCATTATTTTCATCTTTGAAAAAACCTAGCTTTTTTTTGTTTACTAACGGCAACCCATATTCGTTGTTGGGTTTGTAATCCGATGTGTCGTAATGTAAATTTAGGTCCGGTTTCATGTCCTCATAAAAGTTAGAGGTGAATATTTGATATATTAAACTATCGGTATCTGTATAAAGAAGCTTGAGATTGTCTTGATATTTGGTTTTCATATAATCGTAGTGGAATTGATACATTAAGGTTTTCGATAGGTCTAAAATGCAGAATCCAAGATAGATTGGTTTATTATAATATATTTTTGTTTTTTTTAGTTGCACAGCTACTAAGTTTTCAGAAAATATTGATAAACTATGAAATTCAGGTTTAGCTATTAAAGATTGAACTCCTTGAGATTTACCATGATTTTCCCAGTGGTTTAATAATTTAACATTTACACGTTTTGCAACATTTTCCATGGTTTTTCCAAAAACAGAATTATTCATGAGTTTGAAGAAATCTTTTTCAAAATCAGTTGATGCCAGCGAACGCATGTGGGTATTTAAATCTATATAACTTTTTAACCAAGGAGATTGTTTAAACTTTAAGATTCGATGAACTTTTGTTAAACGCAAACCATTTTTTAAACATTGTTTTAGATTTCTGTAATGTATTACGTATTTGCATTTACTATTTAAATTGGGAATCAATTTTTTATCCTTGGTTTCTCCTAAACATACATTTTCTGGACAGAACGGCAAGTCTGAATGAGAATCATGTAATTCCTTAGGGTACTCTAGATCGACTTCTAAAATAAACCCGAATTCGGCATCATCCGGAACATGAAAATCAGTTTCGTTATTTACCCATTCAAAATTACCGGTGGGAAGACATTGAGACATCGCCCACCCATATAGATTATTTGCGTCTAAATACATGAGATAGGATGTCGGAATATTGGGGTCATAGTCATCCATAAATTCATTATTTGCTTTTGCGTGTCTGTTGCTACATTGGGAAATACCTCCTCGAACATTATTTGCTATAAAAGCTATTTTATTGATATCCGTCAAAAGTTCTAAATTAATTCTGGTAGTCCTTAACATGGCGTCCCACGAAAGTCCTGGGGCCGTGTAATAATGGGCAGGATCTAAACCATATGTCTTAAGACACACATTTCTAAAATTTTCAAATACATCGGTTAGTAATAAAACATCTGTTTTTAGATAAAGATCGGAATAATCCCCCATATTTTGACATTGAAAATGAGACCAAACATCTTGAGCATGTAAAAAATCGTTTTCTGAAATGTGATTGTCAGTAAGAGTGCTATAGAATTGATCCCGAGCAGGTAGAGAAGTTAATTTCAAGGAATCATATGATTTCATGTATTCATAAGGATAGACACCTTTTCGTATTAGACGTTTAAAGTCTTCTTCATTCGGGAAATTCAATTTCATTTCATTAAATTGATCGTTTGTTAAGTTTTTAGCTAATTTGTCTAAGCTACTCGACATAAATTTTAGAGAATCAACGAATCTCAGTTTTACAACACGGTTATTTACTTCTAAACATTTAGAAAACGAAATGTACTTTTCTTTATTCTCTGGGATCAATTCTATGTCACCATCTTCAAGTCCAAGACCATGCACTATGAAATGACTATCATAGTTGCTTAAATTATGGAAAAATACTGGTACAAAATTAGGAGATCTGTATTTTTCGGAACAGAACTTATGTGCAATTCCTTCATAAACACCAGTATGGTGGTTATAAGAAATATTGATATCCCCGTTTAAATTTTTATCACAAATATAACAAGTACTAGCTTGTGCAATGTCTGCATTATTTTTGGATGACAGTGGTAGGGGAGTTTTCACAAAGGTGTTGCTTCTACAAATAGCTTCTAAATCTTTTTTAACTGATTTCATAAATGTTTCTGCACAATTTTTGCCTTTGTATGTTCTATAAACGGATAGTGTATCATCATACGAACATTTGATATAATAACCAAAACTATACACTTCATGTTTTTGCACATTAGTAGTCGAAGATGTTATTGGGTTATTAGAACAGGACTGAATTGGATTTAAAAATGCTTCAAAATCTGCATAAATGACAAAAGGTACGCGTAATTTTCGATCATAATTATCGAAAGTAACTTCATTACAAGGTGTGTTTTCATTAAACCAATTTTTCTTTTGATCTTGTTCAGAAGGTAGTTTTGTGCAAACCTGAAAACAATCATTTTGTTGGTGATTGTTTAAGTTGTCTTGTGATGTAAAGTGGGTTAGACAACCATCACAAATGTAAATGGCGTGCTGTGTGTTTGAAAATTGTTTTGATACTAATCGAGATAAATTATTGATTAAACAATAATGTCCTTGACTACCATTTGTCAAATATAACAAATTAAAATGGGTTGGTTTTCTGTTTTTTGTTAGGTGTAATGGACCTACAACATCATGTTTTTTGTTTTTAGAATCATACTCCAGACCAAAAACGTTTATACTCATATTATTCATATTTTCAAATTTTTGTGCATCACTCAATTTAAATGGGAAAGCTAAGTTTCCGAAATGTAACGCCTCTCTGTGTTGCACATACGAACTAACAAGGTTAGAATGCTTTGTAACAGGATAAAGTCCTGATAAGATAGCCCACCGGAAACATTCATGATCATTATTTTTGACATTTATTATAGCTTTTTTGTTTTTTATGTCAGATGGTAGATCAACATAAGAAGATCCACGAAGCGGGTTATACTTGTTTATGTTAACATCTAGATGATTGAACTTGGTAACGCTCCACCCACTGTCTTTTCTCTCGAAGTTCGATAATCTAGTTGTCACTTCATTAATTAAAGATGTGAATAAGTCATTTTTATCGCTACTGACATCTATAATATTATTACTAAGTTGAAAATCAAATGTATTATTTAGTTGTTTAGTTTCCTGAGTAAAATCAGCATTCAAAATAAAATTTACTTTTAAAGCACAATGAATAGATAGTGAACGATCTAGCAATGTAAAAATTTTATCTTTATTATTTTGCAATATTATTTCGGGAACAAGTGATTGGTTTTCTTTTTCATTAAAAAGTATTCTATAGGTTGCAACCCTATTCCTAAATGCATTTTCAATTAGTTGCACATTAACGAATTCGCTATCAGATTTAGTAACATTACCCTTATGTATGTTACTATTCAGGTGACTAGCAAGAAATCTTTTTGATATGGTTATATTACATACAGAACATTCAATTTCATTATTATTTTTTGCGCTTACATTGTTAGATCCTCTCCTGGATGGTTCTGTTGATGATGCAGCTGCAGCTACATCACGACTGGTTGAGACATGATCCCGACTGGTTGACGGACGGTTTCTCTTCACAGGGACTTCTGTTTCGAAATCTGTAGCTGATCTCTTAGCTCCTCTTCCTATTTGCATAGATCTGTAAAATATAAAAAAATAATTAAAGTTGCGATTCAAAAACTTAATAACACATTCAACATGGTTATCATGTTAATTATACTAACTTAAATCTTCTCTACATTGTTGACAGTATGCTTGCATTTTTAAGACCCCATCAATTGCATCCGATGACAATGTAATAGTATTTCGTTTCGATTCATCGATATGACCGTGACATGGTGTATAGTAAGGTATGATATCCGGATCTTCAAGAAACTTTTGGGGCAATCGATTGTCTATAAACCACAATCTTATATTTCTATGAAAACACTGTAAAACGAATTCTTTGCTTAAAACTGCTATTGTATCATAAGTTAAACTGGGCCCCGTATGAAAATATCCGAGCACCATGTTGGAATTAGTATATACGCACACACACACACAATACACTCAGTAACTTGACCACGGTAAAAGAATGAATGAATGAGATCAACTCGAAGGTTCTCTCTTTTATAGAGGTTCCCCACCTAACAATAAACAAACAAATGAAAACCTGTCATAACAAGTTAACAGCAGTATTTGAACACATCGAAACAAGAATACAATATCAAGTTAAAATATAGGTGTTATAAACGTGTTGGAAGAGGAATATTCAATATAAAAAAAAGCATTACTTACGCGTTACGATGTAGCTGACTCATTAGTTCACCAATCTCAAATAATTTCTGATCTTCTTCCAGTTCTTCACAAAGGCGGATAAGTTGTACATCGTAGATATCACAATTCAAACTGTCCATGGTGAGAAGAAAACAAGAAATAAAGTATTATATTGTACTCTTCGGTCCTTAAATAGTGTACATCAGGTATGGAATCTTTAAACTATAGTGGGGATCTAACCTAACGAAAATAAATATGTAACACATTTCCTATTACCGCTTTTAGATAAGGTACAAAAATGCCGCACTTAACAATAGATTTCGGTTTAAAAGGAAAAAAGAACATTGTTTACAACGATCATAAACATTTAGAGTTAAAACTTAGATAAGAACAATGAGGTACATTAAGAGGTACCGACCCTTCACTAGAACTTAGGTGTGCAATAAAACATTACACTAAAGTTTATGAGTTTTAAGAAAAAGCAATACGATACTAAAATATTTTTGTTATACAAATGAAGGTTGTTTTTAAGTTTATGGGTTTTTTATGTAATAAAAATTTAACCTAGTCTTAAGATAACACAAGCACAATTCACAATTTCTTATTGTCTATAAAATATTTAACACAGGTGTCCTTTTCCACCAATTGTTTTGTGATGTTAAAAATAACATCACGAGTGCTTTCAAGTTGTTTGTCTTCCTCTGAAGACGTATAAAACTTCAACCTGACGTCAGCGTGTTTCCACTGCTCCCCTGGTGCAATGTTCTTGATTTTTTGAATATCAAAAATTTCTATTTTTATCAAATGGGATGAGTAAACGCCGTCATCTTGTCCCGATGATATGTATGCCACACCGTCATTAGTGCTTTGTGAAACACTTGAAGACTTTTTCGCCGATTTAGGTTTCTTTTTTGGTCTTTCAAAAAATCCATCTATGCTGTTTCCAGCACGCTTTCTCGCGATAGCTTGTTTTACTTGGTGTCCAACCGTTCCTTCTTCATCGCTAGCTTCGCCATTAGTCTCAAGGTAATAATAATTCTTGAAAGTATTGTCGGTAAACTGAAACCAATTACACAACTATTTAAAGCACTATCAAAAACTATGAACACGAGTGAAAAATAGATAGAGTCCAATGGATCGTGTTGTTACAAGTTAAACTTGGACATTTATTAAATTACATGATATTAGGACAACGTTCCAAACACGGAATCTCCTCAGATTTGTAGTGAGTTCTATCATCAAAAGAGTCATGTAGCATGGGTTAGGCTAGGTTAGGTCACATAAATTAAAAAGCAGTTAATTTAAATACTTACATCCATAATGTGGAGTCGATAAACACTACACCAAAAACACTTTAGCACGATTCAACACTGTACTACTGTATACTAACAGAGCTCTGATAGCAAGCACAACTGGAGTCGAAATACATATAAAACGTTTCCATCCTTCGGTTTTTATAAGGATGCAACAATAGTTTACCGTTAAAATCTCGTCTTAACTAGTTGGAACGCGTTTGCTGCATTCACCGACACCGAAATAATAAAATTACAATAGTCATTCGGCCCTTTGTTAATAGACGCCCATCATAAAAACATTAAACCTTTTTATTATTTAACAATAGATAGAGTCCAATGGATCGTGTTATTCGTGTTGTTACAAGTTAAACGACCATCGTGTTATTACAAGTTAAACGACCACCCAATTATACAAAGAACTGAATAGTTCTATAAACACATACGCTAACACAAGTTATAAAATATATTTAGGCAATAACTACTTGGATATTTATTAAATTACATGATAATTAGAACAACGTTCCAAACACGGAATCTCCTCAGATTTGTAGTGAGTTCTGTAGCATAGGTTAGGTTAGGTTAGAACTGTGATCAATTAAAACCAAACTGGCGCATTTATTAAATTACATGATATTAGGACAACGTTCCAAACACGGAATCTCCTCCGATTTGTAGAGACTTCTGTAGCATAGGTTAGGTTAGGTTAGAACTATGATCAATTAAAACCAAAGTGGCAGTAGTATAGAAATAGTTTAGGTATTCATCAAATTGTTGAGAGGACAATTAAAAGTGAGCTCGAGTAGACAATAGAAAAGGATCGGTGGGTCAGGTACGCTTTGAAATGGCAAACAATAGCAACCGAGAGCACGAACACACAATAGAAAAGGGTCCGCGGATCAGGTAAGGATTGAAATGGTAAACAATAGCAACCGAGCATGGATAGACAATAGAAAAGGGTCGGTGGTCTAGATAAGGGGTTTGGATTTTTTAGTGAAGATATAGCACATCGTGTAAGTCGTAACCGAGCTATTTGAGAGTCCTGAGACCTATCCCAAACGTTCCAAGTGGGGGCCTTTTTTTTTTTTTTTTTTTTTTTTTTTTTTTTTTTTTTTTTTTTAGGGGATGGTGGTCCGCCTACCGCCCAATTTCACCCCACGGACCCGCCCACCCCGTGTTCCAGAATCGGCGAATACCTACTACTTACATATGCCCCAGGCTTTCGATGGATGTGGATTGCGCGTTGTGTGTATATGGCAAATGGTTGGAGGAGGCCCGTCATGCATGAGCAATATTCAGCATCATCATTTGAACCGAAAGCCTTCTTCCTGCTTAATATAGGTCTGCTTTAAGGTTCTCCAACCCGACCACTTCTACGTCGGGCGCTTCAACAGTATTCGGGTGGAAAAAATCCTTTTAAATTAAGCTACATGATTTGTGAAAGAGGATACGCTTAAATAGGGTGTGAAATCTAAGATTACGGCCGACAGAGAGAAATGGAAGAAAGTAGCACAGTGAGTGCTGAACCCACATAACGTGAGATAGTGGTAAAGGAGGTGATGACGATGGTTGACAAACGAGCCCACAGGGCACCTGATGGTAAGTGGTCACTGTCGCCCATGGACATAAGGAAACTGAAGATTTCCAATACATTGCCAACCCGAGGGTCAAGATTGAAAGCCTCTTTGTTGGTAATTTTACCAGCTCTCTTACCCCTTTACCGGAAAACAACAACGCGAGCTCTGCTACCTATTTGGCAGCAGGTAACATGGTGGTAGCTATCCAGATATGCATCGATCGCCATCCGGTTCTACCACCGGCATAGCATAGGTAATAAATATAGTGCCTGTACGTCTTCTTATTTTAAATCTTAATAGCAACAAGCCTGATCTGGACTTGTACTTACTTTGTAGGTTGCTCATTCATTGTTCCGCCTCAAGCCACGTGTTGCCGTGTAATTGCATAATGCATGACCGCAGGATAGACAGACACTGCACAACCAAACTCTCTTGGATGGCTGATTAAAACTGCATTTACATTTTACTTTACCTACTCTGTTTTTTATTAAATGGACGAACTACTTACTTTATGAAATGTGGTGATCGGTGAGATCATCCATGGCGATGTATTTATTCATTTGAATAAATAAAATAAATAAATATTTCGGGACCTTTTAGGCAATTCACCTCACTCCAATGCAAACAAAACTTATAAATAAATACTACAGGTGCTATAGATAAAAATATAATAGATATTCTTTCTCAACCATCACACAAAGTTTGTTGCCCCTTGCGGGATTCGAACCCGCGACCATCTGAACGGTAGGCAGGCGGGGTCACTACCAAGTCACTACGAGCTTAGCCTATCCGGTCGTCAAATAGTATCCTACTTATTTGAGATTTGACACTTTTTGACACAAGAAGAGAAGAATAAGTATCTTTTTTTTCCCATTTTCTTCTATTACCTAACCCCCGTCGTGTGTCTATTAGATCGTAGTTACACCGCTCTGCTATTTTCCAAGCTCTACTTTCTTTTTTTCAAGTTATTAACTTACTTAATTTACTTAGTGTTTTAATTTTAATTCTGAAGATAGTTTATCCTACTAACACTTTTTATTACTATGCTTTTAGTGTAGGTACACAATGTCGAGTTTTATTTATGAAGGTACACGCATTGATCCCATTTAACACACTTCAATGGGGACTATCGTTTCTTTGCTCACCAGTTGGCGCCACTGTTGACTAAGGTCCAGAGGTATAGATCGGCGACACAAAGGCCGCAATGTTGTGCAGTTCCGTTTTGTTCGGAATTTTAATTTTTGCCCAACAATCCATATTTGCGATAATTTCAATAGGTAAATTAAAGAAATTTTAATTTATATCACGAATCCCGCCAAATACCAGTGAAAAGTGAATGATATTTGGACCTCACGCGACACAACGCCTCTAGTGGCAAATTCACACGCGATAGCCCCCATTTATCCCTCTTGAAAATTTAATGAAAAAACATTCCTCGTGTTGTGATACTCGTTTTTTCAAATAAAAAAACTAATCAAGATGGAGAACCAGTTAGCGTCAAGAAATAAGCCATTAAATTCGCAATTTAATATTTCTGCATTATTTTACATGAGTTCAAATTCGCGAAACGTCGAGTAGATTTTAAATAAATTTCCATTTTAACATGTTTTATTTTATAGTGTGATCCATTTGGACGACGTCTAGGAAAGGGGAAGCCGGGGGCATTTGTATCCATTATTGTCGTCAAATTAAATCCGCGTGCCGCCTCACTGCGTCGATTTGCTAATGGATTGCACTAACTCGAATTGATGTGTAGCAACAGAATGCACATAAAGAAATCCTCACTAATAAGAGGACATTTGGGAAAATTCAAGGAACTCAACGTAAAGGAGAAGAGCGCGTCACTTGTTTGTTGTTGATACATTTGTGCTGTAATTATTAGTTAATCAATTAGTTAAACAAAAAATCCAAAATTCAAAATTTCACCATACTTTTCAAATTATTAGATGCAATTGCCAGGGCTTGTAACCGGTTAATTTAAAAAACCCCGAAATAGCCAAATATTTAGAATTATTTTATAGTCTTTATGTGGAACTCCATAGTGTATTTAGGTTATTACTTCATATTATTTTATAGCCTTATTAAACATGAAATAGTAAACGAAAGAACGATAAGAAAACCGGTTTATTTGTATGGGGGCAAAAACCGGTTACAAGCCCTGGCAATTGCACGCGTCTGCGAAGTAATTCAAGGATGTGTGTGAAGTCCCCAATCCGCACTGGGCCCGCGTATAGACTAAAGCCCGAACCCTCTCGTGATGAGAGGAGGCCTGTGCTCAGCAGTGGGCCGTAAATAGCCTGTGGTGGTGATTTCAAAATATTTAATATTTGGGTAAAAGGGAGAGATAAGAGGAGAGAATAAATACAACTTTGTTAAGATACTCACAAACTTGTTTCCCAAAATTTTTATTCCAGCATAAATTCAGTGGACGTCTTTCTGCTGAAATGAACTAATTAAAGATGTCCGAAATGTTCAAAAGAAATTGTAAGAAAAAATATCACCTTTACTAAGAAACGAAAGCTTCTCAATAAAATCTTCTTTATGAGAAACATTGATTAGAAAAGCTGCCTCCATTTCCAAGAAAGCTTTTGCCATCGCAGAACTTTGATATTAAATATCGATCATAAACTTCGTTAAATAAAGACTTTTTAGCTCTTACAAAAGTCTACTTACAAGGTGTACTCGTAAATGGAATACGTGCAAAGAAGTTATTCCATTTTATTTCCTTACCGGCTGCGTCTTACCAAGTGATGTACCAACAGCTTCAAATACACAGCTGATCTCCTATAGCGTTGCTCAAAGCTTGGTCCAAGGCGGTTATAAATCTCAAGTTCTCAAAAGGCACGCGTCTCCAAATAATGCGCCAAAGATGTATTCAAACTCAGGCTAATGCTAGTATCCGAGCAACTCGCAGAGTTTCCCGCGGTAAGGAGATTACCTTTAATATTTCAACGCTCCAGCTGCACCTTTTGCCTAGGATTTGCATTATTGAAAGAATGAAGATCAATAAGATGAGTGAAGAGTTTTGTTCGAATAAAGTTCGGTCTTTCAGCCATTTTGTTAGGCGTTTCCGATAAGTCAACGTACTTACGTATTAGTTTAGTTTAGTTGTACAAAAACAGAGGTATGAAGTAAATAAAAACAAAACAACATCGCACACTTTTAGGTCTTGCACTTGGTTCATTGGAATCTACGATTTTTTTTAAACTTATTCGTGGTCCGACACATTCTTTACTTACTTAGTGGCGTGACATTGTAAGTCGAGTCGAGTTTTATTGCTCGTCGTAGCAGAGCGTAGCACCTACAATGTAGAATCTGGGAAGGAACGCTACGATACGTAGTAACTTAGCTCGTAGCATCCTAATGGGGGCAATCGCGTGTGAATTTGCCACTAGAGGCGCTAGTGTCGCGTGAGGTCCAATAACATTCAGTTTTCACTGGTTTTGGCGGGCTTCGTGATATAAATCATAATTTCTTTAATTTACCTGTTGAAAAGTGATCTCCTTCGTGAAATTATCGCAAATATGGATTATTTGGCCATGAATGTCAACGCTTTGAAAAAAAAAAAATTATCTAAAGAAAACGGAACTCCACTACATTGCGGCATAGCTACTCGATATGATGATAGTTATTTATAATTAATAAATTTTATGAGATTCAAGATTGAAAACTTTGTTTCGGCGCCGATCTCCTAAGTCGCCTTAGACACAGCTATACCTCTGGACCTTAGTCAACAGTGGCGCCAACTGGTGAGCAAAGAAACGATAGCCCCCATTGCATCAGATCTCTATGCCTGGCAGCTTATTTTACAAGAAAACAAATAATAAGAATCTCTGACTAAAACCAATCGAAGGTGAAAAAAAAAGAAAATGAGTCGCATCCAATCGAGAAGAAAACTGGTTGGTAGAAAGTTTACCTCCTGAATTAAAAAAAGAAACAAATACTAATGGCCAGTTACAACAAGACATTTCACTCAAGTTTCGATAAAGAGGTCATTGAACTGGGTCGGGCAGAACGCAGCGGTGGTATCGTCACGTTTTTCATAAACGGCATAAAGCAATAACGATGTCGCGCCGCGTGCACGCCATCTCTGTTATGCTGAGATATAATTACAATGTCTATTCTGCGGGAATTAAATAATTAAGACGTCATTGGATTTTCGTTTATGATCAAAATAGAAATTAATGGAGGGTAATCATCCACGTATTATTCGTCTTTATTGTACCACATTTTCCAAAACTTTAGGTCTGGACTGGTCTACTGGTAGTTTCGGAGATAAGGGGGGGGGGGGGGTTATTATTGACCAAAAAAGAATTTTTTTTTTTTTATTTGAGATCCTCATAAGAAGTACTTTCATTTGATATATCACACGATATAGCTTGAAAAACTTCATTAATATTTTTTCAAATTTAGCCCCCAAACTACTACTGCAGGCATTATGTTGATAAAAAGGAACCTCGAATAAATAAAACAGAATCTGGCGTTTATCAATTCCTGAAATACCTGAATTGTGAAACCTACCAGTTTGGTATTGACTTGTATACGTTGTGACTGTATAGGTAATAATAGCAGAACACAATATTCAACTATAATTCCCATAACTAATTAAGGACGTGTGTAGAAATGGAGCGTGACAGTTCGTGTCCCGGGAGAAAAAGGGTCCATCTCCATTGGAAAATTACCCCTTTTGTAATGTATTGTGCTTGCAATACGGTTTTAGTTACAACGGCAAAAAATGTTGATGTATTACTTTGTTGCTCATGGAAATTAGAACGTGACTCCCATGTTACCAACCGTCCTTTGGGAATGCAAATGCTTTCAGGGTGTGAATTTACCTGACAATCTGATTTTACCATAAGAACAAAACGGTACCATGGGCATTTTTACTTAATCTTGTACCCCAATTAGTGTAAATGTTAGAAAAAAATTAAGACCGTGTCAGTTTTGTGACCATCATTAAATTCATTAAGCATTAAGTTTAATGAAATTATACATTTTCATATGATTTATAAATTGCTTAATGAATAATCTTTATAAAACATCGAGAAAATAGTTTGCTTTCATATGAATTTCGTTCTTAATTGTGGTCACAAAACTGACGCGGTCTTAAATTTTTTCTGACATTTTCACTAATTGGGGTACAAGATTTAGTATAAATGCCCACATACCAGATTAAAAAATACCTACATATTGATAAAGACAAGTACATGGGCAACGTATGCATAACTGCTTCAAAATAAGTAGGTAAATTTAGGATACGTCATTTCGGTTTATTTTCACCCATTGTATAGTTACGACTTGTCTATAACATAGGTACGTCCAAAAACAAGTAGCAGCTTTGAACAGCCGTGCTATTTTCAAAGTACCAACCTATTCATTAACAACCGTTATACCGCTATCACTATAATTGGGAAACTTTCTGTAACACACATACATGTTCTTAATTATTACCTAGCTACGGAAAACAAGGCCCGCCCAGTCCCACTTTAGTATCGCCGCCTTTTGAGTCGGATATTTCAAGCGCAGTTTAGTGATTCAGACATGATTACCTACTAGCTTCCGCCGCGCACTTCGCCCGCGTGGAATTCGGTTATCTCGTTCCCGAGAGGGAACAATGTTTTTTTCCGGGATAAAAATTAGCCTCTCCAGGATAAAAAGTCCTTTTCCGGGACCCCAACTATCTCCATGCCAAATTTCATCTCAGTCGGTCCAGCGGTTGAAGCGTGAAGAGGTAACAGACAGACAGCCGGACGGGGTCTGTCTGTCTAGGACAACCGATCGAGAAAGGGCTACTTTTTATCCCGGAAAAACGCATAGTTCCCGCGGGAAAGCGATATCCGAATTCCATGCGGTCGAATTCGCGGGCAGAAGCAGTATGGAAATAAGTGAGAATCGACTTATTTAGCCACGTTACGTAAATTTCCATATGAGAGCCGATGTTTTTTTTTTCATTCTGCTTAATTAGGCGTGTATTATCGGGCAACCATCACCACAACATCCTATTTACGTCCTGCTGATGGGCACAGGCCTAGTCTCATCACGAAAGGGTTTTGGCTATACCTAGTCCCCACGCGTGCCCAGTGCGGATTGGGGACTTCACACACATCCTTGAATTAATCGCAGATGCGTGCAGGTTTCCTCGCGATGTTTTCCTTCACCGAAAAGCTCAGTGG
Source organism: Aethes cnicana (assembly GCA_963971205.1). Taxonomy (NCBI): domain Eukaryota; kingdom Metazoa; phylum Arthropoda; class Insecta; order Lepidoptera; family Tortricidae; genus Aethes; species Aethes cnicana. Next base: position 8,849,065 of record OZ020284.1, read on the forward strand.
TAGTAAAAAAAAGGAATATTAGTTTTACCTTAAATCATACATTAAAAAAAAAAACGAGTAACTACACTCAACCGCAATGAAATCGGATCACTTTGTATAGGATTTTCCATACAAAGCGATCCGATTGCATTGCGTTTGAGTGTATTTCCTAACACATTGTGTCACATGATCGCCTCGCCGATAGCATTCGTTATTGAATCGTCGCCAAATCCACTTAGTTTTATGACGTGGAAAATGCGATACGATGCTGCGTGGCGTGGGGGCGCTGTAATGGTGGAGGCTTGTAAGTCGTTTCGATATTTCGGAATAAAATACCATAAAGAACGTGTTTCTAGGAACACGTACGAAGGTGTTCCGCTAGAGATAAAGCAAATTAACAGATCTCTCCTGTAGGTACAGTCAGAGAAAAGATAATTTAGATTTTTTCTACAGACTGACAAATCTCCCATTGCGGCGTACATCTGAAAAGCTCTGTATGTGAGCAATATCCAGGGCGCGCTTCAAATTTCCATACAGGCTACCTAGGCATCGACATCTATTTATTTATTTATTTATTTATTAGAACCTTCAACAATAAGTACACTGTTTCACTGTTATGTTTTTACATGCATTCTTAAGATCTAAATGTCTTATCAATTACAGAAGGTCACCACATGTGCCAAAAGAAAGAAACAAACATCACTTACTAAATCTAAATCTAACTTCTTATTAACAATTTTTTGAACAATATTTTAATTACTTTTAACTTTTTTTTAACTATTTTTAAAAGACAATATATTTAACAGATATACAGATTTTATTATCGCATTTAACACTTGTTTCTGGCGTACCTACGCTGTTTGTATGAATGTTGTCATTTTAGGTTCACCTTGTGAAAAAGAATTCTGATAACGATGCCGCCAGGGTCAATCTCATCCAGTACATATTTACACAGATTCAATTTTTTTAGAGGACATAAGACTGTAAATAAGAGCAATAGCCTAATTATGAATGCCACTAGCTTTGAATGTTGATTAAAAGTTTCAGAACCATAAGTTTCGTAAAGGACAAAAAAACAGCTCATTTCAACCCTCAGGGAGTAAGTCCGTCCCAATAAATCAGAAATTGAACTTTGTAAAACCTCAGCGATATAAATATTAATAAACTTACATTAAATTCGAAGATATTCTTACATTTATTAAAGAACTTTTCACGTGGGAAGTTTTAAGGGTCTGCGCCCACGCAGAATCATATTTAATAGGAGGGTAATGAGAATTTAAATCTGAATATTGTAGCGTGGTGACCTTTGAAAGAGACTTTTCTCCAGTCGCTAAAGTTTCATCGATACTTATCATTAAAGAATAGGAAGTAGAAAAAACATCTATCAATTAGTGAGAAGTGCATGAAAATCCGTTCATTTTTTTTTACTTTATCGCAAACGGACAGACGCTGCGGGATACTTTACTTAACAACATGCAGTGATATACTGATAAAATTTGTTTCCTACCTCCATGTTCACGAACTGTAACAAGTCTCTTAGTTTAGAAGAAAAATCATTGCACAGAATAACATAGATACAGTAAAGAAATAAATAAACGTACTAATACGCCGTTATTTTTGCCAAAAACGCACAGCAAGAGCAGAACCAGATGCTTTTGTGTTGCTTTTAAGTGCACATTAAAAAGGAACCGCCACTTAACGCGAAAATAATGGATATGATATCCTTTTAAGGCATAATCGCTATTGCGAGCTATTTGGCAGGCCCGTGCGAGGATATTTTCGTCTTCCCCGACGATTAAGTGGGGAAACGTCGCGACAAATCAACGGAACTACTCGGAAACTCGCGTTTGCGGACGCAATTTATTATTCACTCGCTTTCTTTCCTTTTGCGTCCGCCGCTTTATTGATATCCGTCAAAAGTTCTAAATTAATTCTGGTAGTCCTTAACATGGCGTCCCACGAAAGTCCTGGGGCCGTGTAATAATGGGCAGGATCTAAACCATATGTCTTAAGACACACATTTCTAAAATTTTCAAATACATCGGTTAGTAATAAAACATCTGTTTTTAGATAAAGATCGGAATAATCCCCCATATTTTGACATTGAAAATGAGACCAAACATCTTGAGCATGTAAAAAATCGTTTTCTGAAATGTGATTGTCAGTAAGAGTGCTATAGAATTGATCCCGAGCAGGTAGAGAAGTTAATTTCAAGGAATCATATGATTTCATGTATTCATAAGGATAGACACCTTTTCGTATTAGACGTTTAAAGTCTTCTTCATTCGGGAAATTCAATTTCATTTCATTAAATTGATCGTTTGTTAAGTTTTTAGCTAATTTGTCTAAGCTACTCGACATAAATTTTAGAGAATCAACGAATCTCAGTTTTACAACACGGTTATTTACTTCTAAACATTTAGAAAACGAAATGTACTTTTCTTTATTCTCTGGGATCAATTCTATGTCACCATCTTCAAGTCCAAGACCATGCACTATGAAATGACTATCATAGTTGCTTAAATTATGGAAAAATACTGGTACAAAATTAGGAGATCTGTATTTTTCGGAACAGAACTTATGTGCAATTCCTTCATAAACACCAGTATGGTGGTTATAAGAAATATTGATATCCCCGTTTAAATTTTTATCACAAATATAACAAGTACTAGCTTGTGCAATGTCTGCATTATTTTTGGATGACAGTGGTAGGGGAGTTTTCACAAAGGTGTTGCTTCTACAAATAGCTTCTAAATCTTTTTTAACTGATTTCATAAATGTTTCTGCACAATTTTTGCCTTTGTATGTTCTATAAACGGATAGTGTATCATCATACGAACATTTGATATAATAACCAAAACTATACACTTCATGTTTTTGCACATTAGTAGTCGAAGATGTTATTGGGTTATTAGAACAGGACTGAATTGGATTTAAAAATGCTTCAAAATCTGCATAAATGACAAAAGGTACGCGTAATTTTCGATCATAATTATCGAAAGTAACTTCATTACAAGGTGTGTTTTCATTAAACCAATTTTTCTTTTGATCTTGTTCAGAAGGTAGTTTTGTGCAAACCTGAAAACAATCATTTTGTTGGTGATTGTTTAAGTTGTCTTGTGATGTAAAGTGGGTTAGACAACCATCACAAATGTAAATGGCGTGCTGTGTGTTTGAAAATTGTTTTGATACTAATCGAGATAAATTATTGATTAAACAATAATGTCCTTGACTACCATTTGTCAAATATAACAAATTAAAATGGGTTGGTTTTCTGTTTTTTGTTAGGTGTAATGGACCTACAACATCATGTTTTTTGTTTTTAGAATCATACTCCAGACCAAAAACGTTTATACTCATATTATTCATATTTTCAAATTTTTGTGCATCACTCAATTTAAATGGGAAAGCTAAGTTTCCGAAATGTAACGCCTCTCTGTGTTGCACATACGAACTAACAAGGTTAGAATGCTTTGTAACAGGATAAAGTCCTGATAAGATAGCCCACCGGAAACATTCATGATCATTATTTTTGACATTTATTATAGCTTTTTTGTTTTTTATGTCAGATGGTAGATCAACATAAGAAGATCCACGAAGCGGGTTATACTTGTTTATGTTAACATCTAGATGATTGAACTTGGTAACGCTCCACCCACTGTCTTTTCTCTCGAAGTTCGATAATCTAGTTGTCACTTCATTAATTAAAGATGTGAATAAGTCATTTTTATCGCTACTGACATCTATAATATTATTACTAAGTTGAAAATCAAATGTATTATTTAGTTGTTTAGTTTCCTGAGTAAAATCAGCATTCAAAATAAAATTTACTTTTAAAGCACAATGAATAGATAGTGAACGATCTAGCAATGTAAAAATTTTATCTTTATTATTTTGCAATATTATTTCGGGAACAAGTGATTGGTTTTCTTTTTCATTAAAAAGTATTCTATAGGTTGCAACCCTATTCCTAAATGCATTTTCAATTAGTTGCACATTAACGAATTCGCTATCAGATTTAGTAACATTACCCTTATGTATGTTACTATTCAGGTGACTAGCAAGAAATCTTTTTGATATGGTTATATTACATACAGAACATTCAATTTCATTATTATTTTTTGCGCTTACATTGTTAGATCCTCTCCTGGATGGTTCTGTTGATGATGCAGCTGCAGCTACATCACGACTGGTTGAGACATGATCCCGACTGGTTGACGGACGGTTTCTCTTCACAGGGACTTCTGTTTCGAAATCTGTAGCTGATCTCTTAGCTCCTCTTCCTATTTGCATAGATCTGTAAAATATAAAAAAATAATTAAAGTTGCGATTCAAAAACTTAATAACACATTCAACATGGTTATCATGTTAATTATACTAACTTAAATCTTCTCTACATTGTTGACAGTATGCTTGCATTTTTAAGACCCCATCAATTGCATCCGATGACAATGTAATAGTATTTCGTTTCGATTCATCGATATGACCGTGACATGGTGTATAGTAAGGTATGATATCCGGATCTTCAAGAAACTTTTGGGGCAATCGATTGTCTATAAACCACAATCTTATATTTCTATGAAAACACTGTAAAACGAATTCTTTGCTTAAAACTGCTATTGTATCATAAGTTAAACTGGGCCCCGTATGAAAATATCCGAGCACCATGTTGGAATTAGTATATACGCACACACACACACAATACACTCAGTAACTTGACCACGGTAAAAGAATGAATGAATGAGATCAACTCGAAGGTTCTCTCTTTTATAGAGGTTCCCCACCTAACAATAAACAAACAAATGAAAACCTGTCATAACAAGTTAACAGCAGTATTTGAACACATCGAAACAAGAATACAATATCAAGTTAAAATATAGGTGTTATAAACGTGTTGGAAGAGGAATATTCAATATAAAAAAAAGCATTACTTACGCGTTACGATGTAGCTGACTCATTAGTTCACCAATCTCAAATAATTTCTGATCTTCTTCCAGTTCTTCACAAAGGCGGATAAGTTGTACATCGTAGATATCACAATTCAAACTGTCCATGGTGAGAAGAAAACAAGAAATAAAGTATTATATTGTACTCTTCGGTCCTTAAATAGTGTACATCAGGTATGGAATCTTTAAACTATAGTGGGGATCTAACCTAACGAAAATAAATATGTAACACATTTCCTATTACCGCTTTTAGATAAGGTACAAAAATGCCGCACTTAACAATAGATTTCGGTTTAAAAGGAAAAAAGAACATTGTTTACAACGATCATAAACATTTAGAGTTAAAACTTAGATAAGAACAATGAGGTACATTAAGAGGTACCGACCCTTCACTAGAACTTAGGTGTGCAATAAAACATTACACTAAAGTTTATGAGTTTTAAGAAAAAGCAATACGATACTAAAATATTTTTGTTATACAAATGAAGGTTGTTTTTAAGTTTATGGGTTTTTTATGTAATAAAAATTTAACCTAGTCTTAAGATAACACAAGCACAATTCACAATTTCTTATTGTCTATAAAATATTTAACACAGGTGTCCTTTTCCACCAATTGTTTTGTGATGTTAAAAATAACATCACGAGTGCTTTCAAGTTGTTTGTCTTCCTCTGAAGACGTATAAAACTTCAACCTGACGTCAGCGTGTTTCCACTGCTCCCCTGGTGCAATGTTCTTGATTTTTTGAATATCAAAAATTTCTATTTTTATCAAATGGGATGAGTAAACGCCGTCATCTTGTCCCGATGATATGTATGCCACACCGTCATTAGTGCTTTGTGAAACACTTGAAGACTTTTTCGCCGATTTAGGTTTCTTTTTTGGTCTTTCAAAAAATCCATCTATGCTGTTTCCAGCACGCTTTCTCGCGATAGCTTGTTTTACTTGGTGTCCAACCGTTCCTTCTTCATCGCTAGCTTCGCCATTAGTCTCAAGGTAATAATAATTCTTGAAAGTATTGTCGGTAAACTGAAACCAATTACACAACTATTTAAAGCACTATCAAAAACTATGAACACGAGTGAAAAATAGATAGAGTCCAATGGATCGTGTTGTTACAAGTTAAACTTGGACATTTATTAAATTACATGATATTAGGACAACGTTCCAAACACGGAATCTCCTCAGATTTGTAGTGAGTTCTATCATCAAAAGAGTCATGTAGCATGGGTTAGGCTAGGTTAGGTCACATAAATTAAAAAGCAGTTAATTTAAATACTTACATCCATAATGTGGAGTCGATAAACACTACACCAAAAACACTTTAGCACGATTCAACACTGTACTACTGTATACTAACAGAGCTCTGATAGCAAGCACAACTGGAGTCGAAATACATATAAAACGTTTCCATCCTTCGGTTTTTATAAGGATGCAACAATAGTTTACCGTTAAAATCTCGTCTTAACTAGTTGGAACGCGTTTGCTGCATTCACCGACACCGAAATAATAAAATTACAATAGTCATTCGGCCCTTTGTTAATAGACGCCCATCATAAAAACATTAAACCTTTTTATTATTTAACAATAGATAGAGTCCAATGGATCGTGTTATTCGTGTTGTTACAAGTTAAACGACCATCGTGTTATTACAAGTTAAACGACCACCCAATTATACAAAGAACTGAATAGTTCTATAAACACATACGCTAACACAAGTTATAAAATATATTTAGGCAATAACTACTTGGATATTTATTAAATTACATGATAATTAGAACAACGTTCCAAACACGGAATCTCCTCAGATTTGTAGTGAGTTCTGTAGCATAGGTTAGGTTAGGTTAGAACTGTGATCAATTAAAACCAAACTGGCGCATTTATTAAATTACATGATATTAGGACAACGTTCCAAACACGGAATCTCCTCCGATTTGTAGAGACTTCTGTAGCATAGGTTAGGTTAGGTTAGAACTATGATCAATTAAAACCAAAGTGGCAGTAGTATAGAAATAGTTTAGGTATTCATCAAATTGTTGAGAGGACAATTAAAAGTGAGCTCGAGTAGACAATAGAAAAGGATCGGTGGGTCAGGTACGCTTTGAAATGGCAAACAATAGCAACCGAGAGCACGAACACACAATAGAAAAGGGTCCGCGGATCAGGTAAGGATTGAAATGGTAAACAATAGCAACCGAGCATGGATAGACAATAGAAAAGGGTCGGTGGTCTAGATAAGGGGTTTGGATTTTTTAGTGAAGATATAGCACATCGTGTAAGTCGTAACCGAGCTATTTGAGAGTCCTGAGACCTATCCCAAACGTTCCAAGTGGGGGCCTTTTTTTTTTTTTTTTTTTTTTTTTTTTTTTTTTTTTTTTTAGGGGATGGTGGTCCGCCTACCGCCCAATTTCACCCCACGGACCCGCCCACCCCGTGTTCCAGAATCGGCGAATACCTACTACTTACATATGCCCCAGGCTTTCGATGGATGTGGATTGCGCGTTGTGTGTATATGGCAAATGGTTGGAGGAGGCCCGTCATGCATGAGCAATATTCAGCATCATCATTTGAACCGAAAGCCTTCTTCCTGCTTAATATAGGTCTGCTTTAAGGTTCTCCAACCCGACCACTTCTACGTCGGGCGCTTCAACAGTATTCGGGTGGAAAAAATCCTTTTAAATTAAGCTACATGATTTGTGAAAGAGGATACGCTTAAATAGGGTGTGAAATCTAAGATTACGGCCGACAGAGAGAAATGGAAGAAAGTAGCACAGTGAGTGCTGAACCCACATAACGTGAGATAGTGGTAAAGGAGGTGATGACGATGGTTGACAAACGAGCCCACAGGGCACCTGATGGTAAGTGGTCACTGTCGCCCATGGACATAAGGAAACTGAAGATTTCCAATACATTGCCAACCCGAGGGTCAAGATTGAAAGCCTCTTTGTTGGTAATTTTACCAGCTCTCTTACCCCTTTACCGGAAAACAACAACGCGAGCTCTGCTACCTATTTGGCAGCAGGTAACATGGTGGTAGCTATCCAGATATGCATCGATCGCCATCCGGTTCTACCACCGGCATAGCATAGGTAATAAATATAGTGCCTGTACGTCTTCTTATTTTAAATCTTAATAGCAACAAGCCTGATCTGGACTTGTACTTACTTTGTAGGTTGCTCATTCATTGTTCCGCCTCAAGCCACGTGTTGCCGTGTAATTGCATAATGCATGACCGCAGGATAGACAGACACTGCACAACCAAACTCTCTTGGATGGCTGATTAAAACTGCATTTACATTTTACTTTACCTACTCTGTTTTTTATTAAATGGACGAACTACTTACTTTATGAAATGTGGTGATCGGTGAGATCATCCATGGCGATGTATTTATTCATTTGAATAAATAAAATAAATAAATATTTCGGGACCTTTTAGGCAATTCACCTCACTCCAATGCAAACAAAACTTATAAATAAATACTACAGGTGCTATAGATAAAAATATAATAGATATTCTTTCTCAACCATCACACAAAGTTTGTTGCCCCTTGCGGGATTCGAACCCGCGACCATCTGAACGGTAGGCAGGCGGGGTCACTACCAAGTCACTACGAGCTTAGCCTATCCGGTCGTCAAATAGTATCCTACTTATTTGAGATTTGACACTTTTTGACACAAGAAGAGAAGAATAAGTATCTTTTTTTTCCCATTTTCTTCTATTACCTAACCCCCGTCGTGTGTCTATTAGATCGTAGTTACACCGCTCTGCTATTTTCCAAGCTCTACTTTCTTTTTTTCAAGTTATTAACTTACTTAATTTACTTAGTGTTTTAATTTTAATTCTGAAGATAGTTTATCCTACTAACACTTTTTATTACTATGCTTTTAGTGTAGGTACACAATGTCGAGTTTTATTTATGAAGGTACACGCATTGATCCCATTTAACACACTTCAATGGGGACTATCGTTTCTTTGCTCACCAGTTGGCGCCACTGTTGACTAAGGTCCAGAGGTATAGATCGGCGACACAAAGGCCGCAATGTTGTGCAGTTCCGTTTTGTTCGGAATTTTAATTTTTGCCCAACAATCCATATTTGCGATAATTTCAATAGGTAAATTAAAGAAATTTTAATTTATATCACGAATCCCGCCAAATACCAGTGAAAAGTGAATGATATTTGGACCTCACGCGACACAACGCCTCTAGTGGCAAATTCACACGCGATAGCCCCCATTTATCCCTCTTGAAAATTTAATGAAAAAACATTCCTCGTGTTGTGATACTCGTTTTTTCAAATAAAAAAACTAATCAAGATGGAGAACCAGTTAGCGTCAAGAAATAAGCCATTAAATTCGCAATTTAATATTTCTGCATTATTTTACATGAGTTCAAATTCGCGAAACGTCGAGTAGATTTTAAATAAATTTCCATTTTAACATGTTTTATTTTATAGTGTGATCCATTTGGACGACGTCTAGGAAAGGGGAAGCCGGGGGCATTTGTATCCATTATTGTCGTCAAATTAAATCCGCGTGCCGCCTCACTGCGTCGATTTGCTAATGGATTGCACTAACTCGAATTGATGTGTAGCAACAGAATGCACATAAAGAAATCCTCACTAATAAGAGGACATTTGGGAAAATTCAAGGAACTCAACGTAAAGGAGAAGAGCGCGTCACTTGTTTGTTGTTGATACATTTGTGCTGTAATTATTAGTTAATCAATTAGTTAAACAAAAAATCCAAAATTCAAAATTTCACCATACTTTTCAAATTATTAGATGCAATTGCCAGGGCTTGTAACCGGTTAATTTAAAAAACCCCGAAATAGCCAAATATTTAGAATTATTTTATAGTCTTTATGTGGAACTCCATAGTGTATTTAGGTTATTACTTCATATTATTTTATAGCCTTATTAAACATGAAATAGTAAACGAAAGAACGATAAGAAAACCGGTTTATTTGTATGGGGGCAAAAACCGGTTACAAGCCCTGGCAATTGCACGCGTCTGCGAAGTAATTCAAGGATGTGTGTGAAGTCCCCAATCCGCACTGGGCCCGCGTATAGACTAAAGCCCGAACCCTCTCGTGATGAGAGGAGGCCTGTGCTCAGCAGTGGGCCGTAAATAGCCTGTGGTGGTGATTTCAAAATATTTAATATTTGGGTAAAAGGGAGAGATAAGAGGAGAGAATAAATACAACTTTGTTAAGATACTCACAAACTTGTTTCCCAAAATTTTTATTCCAGCATAAATTCAGTGGACGTCTTTCTGCTGAAATGAACTAATTAAAGATGTCCGAAATGTTCAAAAGAAATTGTAAGAAAAAATATCACCTTTACTAAGAAACGAAAGCTTCTCAATAAAATCTTCTTTATGAGAAACATTGATTAGAAAAGCTGCCTCCATTTCCAAGAAAGCTTTTGCCATCGCAGAACTTTGATATTAAATATCGATCATAAACTTCGTTAAATAAAGACTTTTTAGCTCTTACAAAAGTCTACTTACAAGGTGTACTCGTAAATGGAATACGTGCAAAGAAGTTATTCCATTTTATTTCCTTACCGGCTGCGTCTTACCAAGTGATGTACCAACAGCTTCAAATACACAGCTGATCTCCTATAGCGTTGCTCAAAGCTTGGTCCAAGGCGGTTATAAATCTCAAGTTCTCAAAAGGCACGCGTCTCCAAATAATGCGCCAAAGATGTATTCAAACTCAGGCTAATGCTAGTATCCGAGCAACTCGCAGAGTTTCCCGCGGTAAGGAGATTACCTTTAATATTTCAACGCTCCAGCTGCACCTTTTGCCTAGGATTTGCATTATTGAAAGAATGAAGATCAATAAGATGAGTGAAGAGTTTTGTTCGAATAAAGTTCGGTCTTTCAGCCATTTTGTTAGGCGTTTCCGATAAGTCAACGTACTTACGTATTAGTTTAGTTTAGTTGTACAAAAACAGAGGTATGAAGTAAATAAAAACAAAACAACATCGCACACTTTTAGGTCTTGCACTTGGTTCATTGGAATCTACGATTTTTTTTAAACTTATTCGTGGTCCGACACATTCTTTACTTACTTAGTGGCGTGACATTGTAAGTCGAGTCGAGTTTTATTGCTCGTCGTAGCAGAGCGTAGCACCTACAATGTAGAATCTGGGAAGGAACGCTACGATACGTAGTAACTTAGCTCGTAGCATCCTAATGGGGGCAATCGCGTGTGAATTTGCCACTAGAGGCGCTAGTGTCGCGTGAGGTCCAATAACATTCAGTTTTCACTGGTTTTGGCGGGCTTCGTGATATAAATCATAATTTCTTTAATTTACCTGTTGAAAAGTGATCTCCTTCGTGAAATTATCGCAAATATGGATTATTTGGCCATGAATGTCAACGCTTTGAAAAAAAAAAAATTATCTAAAGAAAACGGAACTCCACTACATTGCGGCATAGCTACTCGATATGATGATAGTTATTTATAATTAATAAATTTTATGAGATTCAAGATTGAAAACTTTGTTTCGGCGCCGATCTCCTAAGTCGCCTTAGACACAGCTATACCTCTGGACCTTAGTCAACAGTGGCGCCAACTGGTGAGCAAAGAAACGATAGCCCCCATTGCATCAGATCTCTATGCCTGGCAGCTTATTTTACAAGAAAACAAATAATAAGAATCTCTGACTAAAACCAATCGAAGGTGAAAAAAAAAGAAAATGAGTCGCATCCAATCGAGAAGAAAACTGGTTGGTAGAAAGTTTACCTCCTGAATTAAAAAAAGAAACAAATACTAATGGCCAGTTACAACAAGACATTTCACTCAAGTTTCGATAAAGAGGTCATTGAACTGGGTCGGGCAGAACGCAGCGGTGGTATCGTCACGTTTTTCATAAACGGCATAAAGCAATAACGATGTCGCGCCGCGTGCACGCCATCTCTGTTATGCTGAGATATAATTACAATGTCTATTCTGCGGGAATTAAATAATTAAGACGTCATTGGATTTTCGTTTATGATCAAAATAGAAATTAATGGAGGGTAATCATCCACGTATTATTCGTCTTTATTGTACCACATTTTCCAAAACTTTAGGTCTGGACTGGTCTACTGGTAGTTTCGGAGATAAGGGGGGGGGGGGGGTTATTATTGACCAAAAAAGAATTTTTTTTTTTTTATTTGAGATCCTCATAAGAAGTACTTTCATTTGATATATCACACGATATAGCTTGAAAAACTTCATTAATATTTTTTCAAATTTAGCCCCCAAACTACTACTGCAGGCATTATGTTGATAAAAAGGAACCTCGAATAAATAAAACAGAATCTGGCGTTTATCAATTCCTGAAATACCTGAATTGTGAAACCTACCAGTTTGGTATTGACTTGTATACGTTGTGACTGTATAGGTAATAATAGCAGAACACAATATTCAACTATAATTCCCATAACTAATTAAGGACGTGTGTAGAAATGGAGCGTGACAGTTCGTGTCCCGGGAGAAAAAGGGTCCATCTCCATTGGAAAATTACCCCTTTTGTAATGTATTGTGCTTGCAATACGGTTTTAGTTACAACGGCAAAAAATGTTGATGTATTACTTTGTTGCTCATGGAAATTAGAACGTGACTCCCATGTTACCAACCGTCCTTTGGGAATGCAAATGCTTTCAGGGTGTGAATTTACCTGACAATCTGATTTTACCATAAGAACAAAACGGTACCATGGGCATTTTTACTTAATCTTGTACCCCAATTAGTGTAAATGTTAGAAAAAAATTAAGACCGTGTCAGTTTTGTGACCATCATTAAATTCATTAAGCATTAAGTTTAATGAAATTATACATTTTCATATGATTTATAAATTGCTTAATGAATAATCTTTATAAAACATCGAGAAAATAGTTTGCTTTCATATGAATTTCGTTCTTAATTGTGGTCACAAAACTGACGCGGTCTTAAATTTTTTCTGACATTTTCACTAATTGGGGTACAAGATTTAGTATAAATGCCCACATACCAGATTAAAAAATACCTACATATTGATAAAGACAAGTACATGGGCAACGTATGCATAACTGCTTCAAAATAAGTAGGTAAATTTAGGATACGTCATTTCGGTTTATTTTCACCCATTGTATAGTTACGACTTGTCTATAACATAGGTACGTCCAAAAACAAGTAGCAGCTTTGAACAGCCGTGCTATTTTCAAAGTACCAACCTATTCATTAACAACCGTTATACCGCTATCACTATAATTGGGAAACTTTCTGTAACACACATACATGTTCTTAATTATTACCTAGCTACGGAAAACAAGGCCCGCCCAGTCCCACTTTAGTATCGCCGCCTTTTGAGTCGGATATTTCAAGCGCAGTTTAGTGATTCAGACATGATTACCTACTAGCTTCCGCCGCGCACTTCGCCCGCGTGGAATTCGGTTATCTCGTTCCCGAGAGGGAACAATGTTTTTTTCCGGGATAAAAATTAGCCTCTCCAGGATAAAAAGTCCTTTTCCGGGACCCCAACTATCTCCATGCCAAATTTCATCTCAGTCGGTCCAGCGGTTGAAGCGTGAAGAGGTAACAGACAGACAGCCGGACGGGGTCTGTCTGTCTAGGACAACCGATCGAGAAAGGGCTACTTTTTATCCCGGAAAAACGCATAGTTCCCGCGGGAAAGCGATATCCGAATTCCATGCGGTCGAATTCGCGGGCAGAAGCAGTATGGAAATAAGTGAGAATCGACTTATTTAGCCACGTTACGTAAATTTCCATATGAGAGCCGATGTTTTTTTTTTCATTCTGCTTAATTAGGCGTGTATTATCGGGCAACCATCACCACAACATCCTATTTACGTCCTGCTGATGGGCACAGGCCTAGTCTCATCACGAAAGGGTTTTGGCTATACCTAGTCCCCACGCGTGCCCAGTGCGGATTGGGGACTTCACACACATCCTTGAATTAATCGCAGATGCGTGCAGGTTTCCTCGCGATGTTTTCCTTCACCGAAAAGCTCAGTGGTAGTAAAAAAAAGGAATATTAGTTTTACCTTAAATCATACATTAAAAAAAAAAACGAGTAACTACACTCAACCGCAATGAAATCGGATCACTTTGTATAGGATTTTCCATACAAAGCGATCCGATTGCATTGCGTTTGAGTGTATTTCCTAACACATTGTGTCACATGATCGCCTCGCCGATAGCATTCGTTATTGAATCGTCGCCAAATCCACTTAGTTTTATGACGTGGAAAATGCGATACGATGCTGCGTGGCGTGGGGGCGCTGTAATGGTGGAGGCTTGTAAGTCGTTTCGATATTTCGGAATAAAATACCATAAAGAACGTGTTTCTAGGAACACGTACGAAGGTGTTCCGCTAGAGATAAAGCAAATTAACAGATCTCTCCTGTAGGTACAGTCAGAGAAAAGATAATTTAGATTTTTTCTACAGACTGACAAATCTCCCATTGCGGCGTACATCTGAAAAGCTCTGTATGTGAGCAATATCCAGGGCGCGCTTCAAATTTCCATACAGGCTACCTAGGCATCGACATCTATTTATTTATTTATTTATTTATTAGAACCTTCAACAATAAGTACACTGTTTCACTGTTATGTTTTTACATGCATTCTTAAGATCTAAATGTCTTATCAATTACAGAAGGTCACCACATGTGCCAAAAGAAAGAAACAAACATCACTTACTAAATCTAAATCTAACTTCTTATTAACAATTTTTTGAACAATATTTTAATTACTTTTAACTTTTTTTTAACTATTTTTAAAAGACAATATATTTAACAGATATACAGATTTTATTATCGCATTTAACACTTGTTTCTGGCGTACCTACGCTGTTTGTATGAATGTTGTCATTTTAGGTTCACCTTGTGAAAAAGAATTCTGATAACGATGCCGCCAGGGTCAATCTCATCCAGTACATATTTACACAGATTCAATTTTTTTAGAGGACATAAGACTGTAAATAAGAGCAATAGCCTAATTATGAATGCCACTAGCTTTGAATGTTGATTAAAAGTTTCAGAACCATAAGTTTCGTAAAGGACAAAAAAACAGCTCATTTCAACCCTCAGGGAGTAAGTCCGTCCCAATAAATCAGAAATTGAACTTTGTAAAACCTCAGCGATATAAATATTAATAAACTTACATTAAATTCGAAGATATTCTTACATTTATTAAAGAACTTTTCACGTGGGAAGTTTTAAGGGTCTGCGCCCACGCAGAATCATATTTAATAGGAGGGTAATGAGAATTTAAATCTGAATATTGTAGCGTGGTGACCTTTGAAAGAGACTTTTCTCCAGTCGCTAAAGTTTCATCGATACTTATCATTAAAGAATAGGAAGTAGAAAAAACATCTATCAATTAGTGAGAAGTGCATGAAAATCCGTTCATTTTTTTTTACTTTATCGCAAACGGACAGACGCTGCGGGATACTTTACTTAACAACATGCAGTGATATACTGATAAAATTTGTTTCCTACCTCCATGTTCACGAACTGTAACAAGTCTCTTAGTTTAGAAGAAAAATCATTGCACAGAATAACATAGATACAGTAAAGAAATAAATAAACGTACTAATACGCCGTTATTTTTGCCAAAAACGCACAGCAAGAGCAGAACCAGATGCTTTTGTGTTGCTTTTAAGTGCACATTAAAAAGGAACCGCCACTTAACGCGAAAATAATGGATATGATATCCTTTTAAGGCATAATCGCTATTGCGAGCTATTTGGCAGGCCCGTGCGAGGATATTTTCGTCTTCCCCGACGATTAAGTGGGGAAACGTCGCGACAAATCAACGGAACTACTCGGAAACTCGCGTTTGCGGACGCAATTTATTATTCACTCGCTTTCTTTCCTTTTGCGTCCGCCGCCGTACGTTCCGCAAATTTTTGTCCGTCTTGTTAGTAGTGTCATTTGAATAGGAAAATGGAAAACATAAATATGAAAATTGGAGTCAAATTCAATAAGGTGGTGATTGTTGACTTCACAGACAAAAAATACTGAGATCTAAATGGGTGGGCAAGTTCCGTGGACGAACGTAAAACACTATTTAATAGCTTATAATGAAATTGCTTATTTTTTTCTGCTATAACAATGTAGGAATGCAATTTAAAAGTATAAAATGTTTAAATTCGACACCACTCGAACTATTTACCTACTTTTGAGTAGTTCAGATATTGAAGTTCAAGGTCCGATTTGAACCTGGAACAAATCAGAGGATCGCGGAGATGCTCGCCAGTTCTCTTGGCTTGAACTTGGCTTGACACGCTGCCGCGTTTCTAGACCTGGCGCGCAGGCTTTTGTGCAAATATTAGTTACTACAAAGGTAAGTAGCCTTTGTAGTAACTAATATTAGTCCAAATTGAACTTTGTTGATGACTCCTTCGAAATGTCTTTGATGCAATTCAATAAGTTAGTAGCGATGCGCCTGCAGTGTAGGTACCTACTCGTGATCTACCAACGAGCTTTTAGTAAACTTGCAGTTTACGAGTTTTAAGGCGCAAGTTTCGAGTTGGGATCCCACAATTTCAACCAGCGGTTCAATATTTGATCGAGTTATTAATAGGAGGAAGCGTTTAACGAACATCGCCTCCCCGGAGGCACGTACTTCGAAGTTGCGAAGTTACGAAACGAACGTGAGATAAGTTTTAGGTACAAACTTACCTTACATAGTAAATCATAGTGAAGAAACGGAACTAGAGAGAAAGTTCGGATTTTTTTTCTTAGACCTTCCATCGAATGATTCTTCAGTGAAGGTAGTAGTGTAGGTAGGCTGACATTTATTTACTTGGTGACAAGTTCCCTTAGTACAAAATAGTAAATGTAAATATGGTCTGTCACAGGACGGCTCACTCCCAGAACTTAACACACAACTAGAAGTACCACTGTGTCTATAGATAGGTGCTAACACTTCTCGGGGGTGATTTTTCAATCGTCAGATACTTAAATAAATTCTTTGCATAGTCCATTTATCCCGGAACTAATTCAAATTGTGTATGGACTATTCAATTTCGTTTCCTCTCCACTACTCAAAGGTTAGCTGGAAGAAATTCTTTACAGGGATAAGCTCGCCTTTGTACATTTGTCTCTTTTCGGTTTTGTGTTTTTACACTACTTTGTGTTGTACAATAAAGTGTTACTTACTTACTTACTTAAATTTTATCTGACGATTGAAAAGTCAGCCCTAAGTAGGTATAAAAACGTATAAATCCACTAATTGACTTCCGAAGAAGTAGCAAAATTGACTAGCAGTTTCGAAGTAAACCAACGAGTAATTACGGTCCGTTTTGCTGCTAAGTAAAACAATTTGGGTAACTTCGCGCCATCGGATTAGCGGGAGACCTTTTCGGCGCGCCGACAAACAAGGTCCGCCTTATTAATTAATTAATCAACATAAATAAAACTCTTCCGTTACCGTCTGTCTGACTGACTGACTCATTGACTTACTGATGACTAAGAGGACTTCACAAAATTCCCGAACGGGAAAAACGGGATTTTTACATTTTAATGTTTACGCGCATACAAAGTGTCACGAGCAAAAGCTCGTACGATATAATAATTATTTTAATGTACGTTTAGACAATATCTTCTAGTATTGAGAATTTACAGGCCATCAAAATAAATGTTACGTTTACTAATCATGTATAATTTAAACTTTCCAAGGCTCTATCTTCCAGGCCCTAAAATAAAAGAGTACTAGATATGATGTCGGAATTGTCAGACAATGATTATTTTAGTAATGATCGTTATTTTTCGTTAGTTAAGTTAAGTTAAACTTTTAAGTTAGTGAAGTTAAAGTACAAAAAATAAATACACTAAATTGTACAGTAAAACTTTTCGAAATACCTCAGTTTTACGATACGCAAACACGTCCAAACTCCGTGCTGCACAAACGTTAAATTTTAACAAGCATGCATGCATACATGCCGGTCTCGAATGCCAGCACAAAACTATTTACTTTACACTGCGACCGCACAAACTCAGCCGAAAAATCTCTAACCCACTGCGGGGTTTTAGAGGAAAGGGGTTATTATCAAAGCTGGGATCTGTGTAACGAAGGTAACGCAACTTCACACCTGCCCGCGTGATGTATGGGCCCCATTTATTATAATTTGAGACGAGCGCAAACTAGTTCGGTCGTGGAACCTTCGTGCTTCGGCTTTAGAGGAACGCTGGGCGATTTGCTGAGACAGATAAAACAAATAGTATTTCGTAGTTGGCTACAATTCTCTTCCAATTTTGTAGAAATACATATACATATCTTACTTTGTTTTCAACATCTCCACAACAGTTTATCACGTCTCGGCACTATCACACTCTGGCTATCTTCTCACTTTTATCTGGGAAAAAAACATTGGCGAAATTGGAATTGGCACATAACTAAGCATACTTACATACTGACATATAAAATGCAATCCGATATATGAACCAATGTATGACTGAATGCAGAGGGCGGTTGGCTGTTTCGTGCACTTTAGGTACATACCTAAATTGTATACATATACACGTAGGTATATCTCACTGTACACCATGTATCATGAACTAATTTTACGTTCGCCAAAGTATAAACCCAACTTCGAATACTACTAGTTTAAAACGAAACTAAAATCTGTTCGGTCGTAAAACAACTAGTATCGTGGGAGTCGACCACACGAGTTCGTGTTCGTAATCCTAATTCCAACCCGTACCTAGTACCTACATACTTAGTTGATGATTGATGATCGACCCCCACTAAGGCTAAGTTATTTAGAACATTTCCTATAGTTCCCAATTTGAATTTACCACTGAGCTTTTCGGTGAAGGAAAAACATCGTGAGGAAACCTGCACGCATCTGCGAAGTAATTCAAAGATGTGTGTGAAGTCCCCAATCCGCACTGGGCCCGCGTGGGGACTATAGCCCAAACCCTCTCGTGATGAGAGGAGGCCTGTGCCCAGCAGTGGGACGCAAATAGGCTGTAGTAGTAGTAGTAGTTCCCAGATAGGTTAATTAAGCTTTTATATTCAAACTAGCTTCTGCTCGCGAATTCGTCCGCGTGGAATTCGTAACCGGAACGGATTAACGCTTCCGCGTTTTTTCTTGATAAAAAGTATGTATGGCTCCCCGGAACTCGAACTATCTCCAAACTAAATTTCATTCAAATCGGTTCAGTGGTTTAGGCGTGAAGAGGTAATAGACAGACAAAGTAAAAGACTTTCGTATTTATGATATTAGTATGACGTAAAGTATTTTCTATTAGAAGAAGAAGATAAATAATTTATTTAACAAAAATGTCATTACAGACGACTTTAACAGTTTACATAACTTACAAAAGCGGTCGTCGTTCGAGTCAAATAGGAGGTAGCTCAGCATAATGCTGCGACGACGTTGATTGCAGCGCTGTCCAACCGTTTCAAGTAACAAAGCTTTGATACAAAAGCAAACTAAAAAAATAAACTATTAAATTGCTTGTTCGGAACTTTAGAAATTTTTTTATTATTATTATGAGCCCGTTCTGTCCCACTGCTGAGCAAAGGCCTCCCCCCACTTTTTCATTTATTAAGAACATTTATTACCAAGTAATATTATAAAAGAGATACTTAAGTTTTGTCGGTAACCCCCATACCATACGAATAATTTCAGAAGAGCAAAGTAAATACCTACTTATGTTGGAACAAAAACATTTCATACTAGTATACTAGTATACAAATAAAATATACTTTGAACATCAGACTTAGTTTGGAATTGGAAAAAGAGCTTTTCTTCCTATTCTTTTCCGCAGCCAGTCAAGGAGTTGATGCGCGGAAAAACTGACAGCTAGCAAAAAGAAATTTCGAAACTATGACGTTCGAGGTTGCCTTTTGTTCGGAACGAGCAAAATGAGATTTCCGCAACATTAGGCGTCGACCTGCCGCGGCGACAAAAAGTCTATCCACTCGCCCCGAAATATTCCCAGAACCGAAGATTTAGTTACACACCTGCGATAATGGCTACGAGAACTTTTCCATGGGATATTTTTAAAATGTATTTTTCACTTTAACTTGTGATGTTTTTTTGTGGATTTCGCGCACTTTACCAGGATTTGTTCGGCGAATAAAAATTGTTGGCAGTTCGAGCGTACGTTCACTTGGTGAATACAAAGAATTCCATTTAATGGACTTTTTAAAAGCTCTCTTTAAAATTGGTTTTGTTCTGTGTGTCCGTTACTATTACGAATATTGGAAAATGAAAATAAAATCAAATATCCGATACGGAGGAGCATTTATTCTGGTCGGAGGTGATTGGGTAGATCAGAGATTTTTTATGTTTCATTTCATGTTTCCGTATCAGTATTTAATTTTAGAATTTAGATCTGGAACATTGATCTTTGTTTGTTTGGCCTTCGATATAAAGAGGCGTTATTAGCATATTGGAACGTATTTTCTAATGTCAGTTTGCTCCATATATTTTGACATATTCTGTTAGGCACTGTTCGCCTATATGTTATTACTTATTATAGGCAATGATCTGGAATCTTCTTTTCTTATGTAAAAATCAACTGCCGAGCAAGTGAAGCTATAGAGTGTACAGTGTGTAATTAGTAGGTACAATATGGCAGCTTTGTTTTTTCGAAGGTTAGCCCTGCTAAAAAGTAACTCGAGAACTGCTGGGCCGATTTGAAACATTATTTTTCTCCCGTTTGTTAGTGTTTAGTGAAGGTTTAGACATATATATCCGTGGAGACATAGGTACCGGTACTACACCTGTGCAAAGCCATGGTGGGGAGCTACTTCTTTGTAAAAACCATTATTAATGTCCTTCTAAGAAAAACCTACAGACAAAACGTTTCCCCGGTGTTTGCATTTGGTATTGAATTTGAAAAAAAAAGCAATTGGGGGAATGTCCCTTATTGACAAAACGTGCTCTTTGCGTAGGGAAAATATTAAACATAATCCTCTTGTGAGCAACTTCTTTCATTTCTCAAGGATTGAGAAAGGAAAATATTGGTCTAAGCTTTATCGATTTCAGATAGCCTTCGGATGTTTTTTTTTATTTAGTTAGACTGAAAATCTGATGGTAAGTGGTTACCGCCGCCTATGTCATGCCTGCAACAGACATAGCAAGATCTACACACAACACCAATGAAAACGGGTCACTTTATATGGAAAATCCTATACAAAGTGACCCGTTTTCATTGCTGTTGAGTGTACATAAATAGAAGCGCGAAGCACTTACGCCGTTCACATTTATGTTATTATGTTATACCTTAATCCGCGCTTTATTATGTAACTAGCCGATGCCCGCGAACTTCGCCCCGCGTAGACTTAGAATTTGCGTACCCGCTGATACTTACATGTAGACAGTTATAGTTATAGAAGTATTGAAACATTGGTTTGACCCGTGGTTAACCCGTTCCCATGGAAATATCGGGATAAAAAGTTTTATGTTATTTCCCGGGTCTCAAACTATCTCCATACCAAATTTCATCCAAATCGGTCCACTCGTTGCGACGTGAAGGAAGGACAAACAAACAAACACACTTTCACATTTATACTTAATATTTATAATATTAGTTATGTAATTGCGTCGTGCTTTACTGTGAAAATTTTCTAGTTCAAATTAAGTAGTTTTAACTTTTATTTTAACGCCATTCGAGAAAACAATATCTATTTAATGTCCTCCATGCCGGTTTCGGCTACGGCGACTGCGACTGCTTATTATGCATTCGAGCGTTGTTGACAAGCCCTGACATGGCTAATGAAGCCAATTTTGGCCTTGAAAGTCCTCGAACAATGAACAGTAGTTGTAAATTATATTTGCCGGTGGCCTGTTCTTCAGTTGGTCTCGCTTTTCATCCAACATATGCCTGCGTTGGTTTTCAAACGCATACACTTTGTTTTTAACTGTCGAACGCCACTCGGTTCTATTATTCGCTAGTATCTCCCAGCGAGATGGCTCAATCTTGCATTGTTTCATGTGTCTTTTTTGAACATCCTTAAATATGAGGAACTGACCACCGCGTTTCCGCTTGCTGTTCAGGAGTTCAGAATAGAAAATGCGCTTCGCCACTCTCTCGTCGGTCATTCGAGACAAAACAAGACAATATTATATCAATGTTGTTTTCTGGAATGGCGTGAGCTCTACGAGTATATAGCTCGCTACCTACGTAATTAACTGTCACACGTCACCACTGTATGAAACTATTCGCTCCAAATACTGGCTTTTCGTAATTAATGAGAGGAATTAGGCGTCGCTAGCCAAAGTTCGGTATTACATATTGAATACCTAAGCAATAAATAATGTACATATATCGTTTTAAGCCTACCCACTATCGACGAGGGATTCAATATAAATACATTATTTATTCAAGCGTACTGTAATATTTATTCATAGGAGCTTTTATCATTCTCTACCTTCAGTTTTTCATTATTTAGGCGATACTCTAGTCTACTTGCCGTAAAGCAATATGGCGACCGCAGTCATAGAAGTAGATTTGCAGCGCCACGTCGATAGTCACTTTGGTTTGCGGAGAGAATAGACACGTGGTGAGGTGACGTGGAAAAAATTAACATCTGTTGGGTTTCTTGTGTTTGTGGTAGATTCGAACCGATGTAAGAGATGAGGTAAATTGTGTTAATTTAAGTAAACTGAGGCACAATTATCAAAAAGCCGTAGTGGCCTAGTGGTTCGACCTAACGCCTCTCATGCAGAGGGTCGGGGGTTCGATTCCAGCTCGCACCTCTAAGTTTACTTATGTGCGTGTAAATTCAATTTGAATTTGCCACTGAGCTTTTCGGTGAAGGAAAACATCGTGAGGAAACCTGCATGCATCTGCGAAGTAATTCAAAGATGTGTGCAAAGTCCGCAATCCGCACTGGCCCGCGTGGGGACTATAGTCCAAACCCTCTCGTGATGAGAGGAGGCCTGTGCCCAGCAGTCGGACCGCATATAGGCTGTAGTAGTAGAGGCACAATTATCAAAACTCACATTTTAATTAAGGTAAGTACCTAATGTCTCAAACTAGTCAAAATCAAGAACGTTTACAGTAAACCAACACTGGCGGTGTGCTGTGTCGCTCAAACCCACACCTCAGCGCCCTAAGCTGAGGATGGAAACTTAAATCCGCTCTCCAACTTTGCTTAGTGATATCTCTCTCTAACGCATGTAGTGCAAGATCAAGTGAAAGAGAGAGGCTTAATGTTTCGAGGTTTACAAATCCTGTTAGACAATTGACTTGTGTAGCACCTGAGGGAGATCACATTCAGGCGGCCTAGCCGCAACCGCAACTCCAAACAGAACAACTCCAAAGGGAAATTGGATCCAAATGTCAACTACACTTTGTGTGAACAAATGAATCTTTGAGTATTTTCATGAATTTGAAACTTTAGCACACAGACCACATGTTAATGAGTAAGTCAACTATTAGGACCGATCACCCGACTGAAACCAGGCAGTCGTCACCTTCTATAAATAATAATAAAGTCAACAGGATCCTTAAGATTTGAATTGGAATGCGTTGACTTTCACCGACTCTCCTATTAAGAACCCCTTATCGGAACATAACTACGAGAGCATTGCTATTTGGAAGCCATCCGAACGGACCGTGCATCAAGTAGGTATGTACTGGCAAGACTCGTATTTATACATAAAAATGAAATTAAATGTTACGATGTACATTAAATCCTAACACTAATCCCTCCTGAGTAATTAAATAATTCATTAGTAGGTAATGCCTAAGGTTAATTTTCTTTTAGTAGATATGTCTAATGTCTCGAAGCAATTTCTCAATCGATTCCAAGCCAGAATCAAATACATATAATTGAACTTGAGTTGCAAAGCCTAAATTCCCTGTAGGTTGTAAGCGTATACTAAATCTGAAACCATAGATCTTGTTGCGACGAACTCATCTCTAGAATGGAAATACGATATAAGTTCCGCTTTATCATCTTCAGTACAGGATTTTATTTTAATGAATATTTCAAGAATCTGAATGAAATTTTAATATTGCTGCCTGAAGAAGGAAATTACTTTTAACTCGTACGAGTACCTATATATACATGGGCATACTCTTGGGCAGGAATACTATTCACGTTTTGTAGTGAAGTAAGTTTGCGTATTAAGTAACGCTCAAAATTGACAATACTTGAATTTTTACAACGATTTCATTAGGTCGTCGGTAACTAACAACAAAGATCTTGCAAAAATTTAACCCACTTCTAATTATCGCATCATGATGAAACTCGGCACGTATATGTAACTTGGATGACAATGCAATAATACGGTACCACCGAGCTGATCTGATGATGGAGCTTGGAGGTGGGCACGGAAAAATCAAAGCGTTGTTTTTGTTTAAAAAAAACTATTAATTTGTTATTAGTATTAAAGCCAATTAATTGTATCTTCAACATAATATCAGTCAGAGCCACAATTCACTAACAAAGTGGCGTAAAGAAACTCTACCCTCTCAAGTCGGCCGCTGCGACGTTGAAACCCAATTTCGGCCACCCGACGCCGCCCGCCCATTAAGATCTCGGGACCGATTATGCTTGAGCCAGCCAGATTATTGTAAACGTCCGCTCTAAAATTCCATTTAATTATTTATATTTTTTAATTTTATAAATTTCTAATTTTTCTAGACGCCCGTCAAGTGCACGGAACTCTTTACAAGCGCGTTTACGATGATCGATGATGACATATCGAGTAAAAATTGGACTTATACATGGTGGGTCAGAAAATATGGCAAATAATTAATCCACAGTATCGGCTATCGATTCTAAGTATATTGTATAGGTCTTTAATTTTTTTTGAGTTGGTAAAAAAAAATATTTTGTATAAGATTCAGGCGTCGTTCACACAACCTATCCCAAATACATTTTTTTTTTACCAACTCAAAAATAAAATAACGACTTATACAATATACTTAGAATCGGTAGCCGATACGGTGGGTTAATTATTTGCCATATTTTCTGACCCACCGTGTCTATCAATGGTATAGGCAAACGAGCGCACAGCCCACCTGATGGTAAGTGGTCACTGCGGCCCATGGACACCGATATCCTATGATCCCCCATTAAGAAACCATAAGGTCTCGAATGCGTTGCCTACCCTGAGGCCCAAGATGGAAATTTCACCGGCTGCCTTAAGGCATTCACTGCCACTTCTGTTTTACGAACTTTTGCCAGTTGCCACATTTGTCATTAAGGGAACATTGCAACGCACATGTGCGTTCAAGGCACTGCGGGAAAGTCAGCAAAACGCACATATGCGTCGGTGGCAGTGAATGCGTTAACCCCCTACCGGAACACAACAGTGCGAGCACTGCTATTTGGCGGCAGGTTAGCGGGTAAAGACGTTAGACTACTCGGGGAAATTCCTACGGGACAATATTGGAGTTAGGAGGGTTATACCGCGTGAATCGGCAAATATTTACTATTTGTCTTATAATATTACAAATTGACACTAACAGGATTGGACCAAAACCAAACCAAATTGGAATGCAAATGTAGTTACGTACCTAACTGTAAATTCAAAAGTACTTATTCAAAGCCGAGATACGAACACAAATCAACTGAAAAACATGATGCGTAAAATTATTGTTACAAAACACGGTGGAGATCATGCGATTCTTGAGTAATTCTCCCTACGACTACTCAGGTACTTTGGTAAAATTACCCAAGAGAGAGCGGTCCACCGCTTGTCACATTTCACATTTGCGAACCATATTTGAATTCTCCGATATTCACAAAGGATTTGAGAAGTGAATATTTTGATACATTGGTAATTGAAATGGAAAATGAATTATTTCCCTTGTGGTACACTACTTAAATAGAATGAACTGTATTTTTTTATACAGACGAATAAACGTGAAATCCAAACGTAATATGAAAAGATCTTTTCTCAGCAGCGAGCGAGAGACTCGTGCATAACATAATCCGTACTATAATATTATAAATGCGAAAGTAACTCTGTCTGTCTGTCTGTCTGTCTTCACGCTTCAACCGCTTGACCGATCTGGATGAAATTTGGCATGGAGATAGTTGAAGTCCCGGGAAAGGACATAGGCTACTTTTCATCCCGGAAAAACGCGTAGTTCCCGCGAATTCCCCGCGGGTGAAGTCGCTGGCAGAAGCTAGTGATGGAATAAAATTTAATAAAAACGCTGAATACTTACATAGTCCAAGCTACCGGAAAAGCGATAAATGTATGTATGTCTATGGAAATTAATTTGTAATTAGACAATATTTTCTTAATATTTATTTAATTACAATAACACACCCTCCAAGACTGTATCATGGCTACACAGTTATCAATTACGCCTCATATAGCTATAGATATGTTTAAGGGATGCATACCAGCTGGTAGGGGTTAGGCTCTTAATAAAGACAGCCTGTGGTATAATTGCAGGGGAGGTTTAATGGACTTTAAAAACGTGACGCCTTTCTGGAACGTTCGGGGGCAGCATGCCAGCGTTATGTTCTTTTGGTATGGGGATTATTCGGAATTGGGCTAAGTGTTCTTCCGTGTTGGATCAAATTCACATATTGGATAAATGTTGAGCTGTTTGAATTTGAGGATCCAACGCTTATTCTTTGCTAAATTATGGGAGTGTATTACCAGACACGGCCTATAAACCTATCAGCGTTCATGCACCCCCGTCCGAAAGGTACTTAGTTTACATCTAAAGTTGCTATATTCGTATGAGAGTTTGCGAACCTACTAGATCTGAATTATGGTGTCCGGTTTCTTATCTAATTAACGTATCCACCTATGACACTTAGTACTACTACTACTACTACTAATACTACTACAGCCTATTTGCGTCCCACTGCTGGGCACAGGCCTCCTCTCATCACGAGAGGTTTTGGGCTATAATCCCCACGCGGGCCCAGTGCGGATTGATGGCGACTTCACACACATCTTTGATTGGCTCCGCAGATGCGTGCAGGTTTCCTCGCGATGTTTTCCTTCAACGAAAAGCTCAAGACACTTAGTACACTGTAATGTAATGTCAGTACGGATCGATATCACACAGATATAGGTCGGAAGCAAGGGTAATTTGTTTGACATAGTCTCTCATCTTCCCATTATAAAAAGGCTGATGTTGCGGGGTTTAAATATTTTAGCTGAAGGGCATCAACTCTCCAACTGCGCAATTTAATATGTAGTAGAAACGCACTCTAACAAAATAAACGGTGCAGAAACCACGCCTGTAGCGCTTGCTGAAACAACTAGTAGATAAAAATACAGCTAGCACCCTAATTTATTCTTCTGAATCGCCTGAAAGATCTGACATGAGCTATATTTTTTAAAGCTTTTTTAAGGCCTTGCTTCACTCAATGGAGATCGATAGACTATAAAACTTGACAATAAACCAAACGTGTCCCAAAGTTCGCCACTGGTATCTACCAGTGCGAGTGCACCTACATCGAGTTTTAGTTCTGCATAATAGCAATTATTTGTTGCATGGATGTAAGAAAAATATAATTAGTTGAGGAATATTTATAGATATACTAGCTTCTGCCCGCGACTTCGCCCGCGTGGAATTCGGTTATCGCGTTCCCGCGGGAACTTTGCGCTTTTCCGGGATAAAAAGTGGCCTATGTCCTTTCCCGGAACTCCAACTATCTCGGTGCCAAATTTCATCTTAATCGGTCCAGCGGTTGAGGCGTGAATTGGTAACATACAAACAGACAGACAGACAGAGTTACTTTCGCATTTATAATATTAGTATGGATTTATGGCGGTAGGAGCACTTACCCCGACTGGTGCAGTGCCAGTGTCGGCGGGTCGCTCGCGGTATTAGCTGACGGCGCTCACCTAAAACGGCACTTAATAATTAATACGCTATTAACGGGATGAGGGATTTTAATCGCCTGTTACTAAACTACGATGAGGTGTTTAATGCTGGGTTCAGTTTATCGTTGCTGTTATTTTATTTCGCCAGGTGGAGGCTCAAATAAACAAAACCGTTAACATTTTAGTAACGGGAAAAATATCCAAGCAACACGCGAATAAAACTTACAAAATACATTAATGTAGGTTTTTTACCAAATACAGTAATTTGGTAAAAACAATTTTTTGTAACTACTTTGACAGACTCATTACCTATGTACTTATTTTCAAATGGTTCTGACTATTTAGTAAAACAATGAACGCTTACCGCAGGATACGAAAAATTCAATAGACTGATTTTCTTTGGCTCCTTATTTTTCAACGCTTTCTCTGAATATGTTTTAGTAGACATAAGGAAACTTTCAACTTGTTTGCGAAGAAAGCTTTTCTAACGTTCGCCGCAGGAGATGAAACTCGAAGCGATGGAGTCCCATGGGAAGTAAGTACGTAGCAATGATTACTGTGGGCTTCTATGAATATAATAGTGGTTCTGAGCGTTTCTAAGAAGAAATAGTGTAAAATATGTGCTCACTAGCTTCAGCCCGTGAAATTCGGTTATCGGGAACTATACTTTTTCCGGGATTTCCCAGGACTCCAACTATCTCCATGCCAGATTTCATTTAAATCGGTCCAGCCAGTGGTTGAAGCGTGAAGGGGTAACAGACGGACAGAGTTACTTACGCATTTATAATATTAGTATGGAAATAGTACGAATTTTGAAAAAAATACAATGAGTCGACATACAAACCAAGTAGCTTTCAAATTTTACCTCCTGGTCCTTCCTATTCTGAAACGTGGCTAGGTAATGGCCCACGAAAGCCCAATCGAAACGACAGTAAGTATAGAGTTCTTCTACTATCTAAAGTCCCGCGCCTTCACATTTCAAAACGCTACAATGTATTTAAAAAGCACCACCAACACTCTCAACATATGTGTGCGAGCTGAGACAGCCATCAACTATGCGTTGAGAGTGTTGGTGGTGCTTTTTAAATAATAATAAAAAAATTGAAGCGTTTTGAAATGTGAAGGCGTGGGACTTTAGATAGTAGAAGATCTCTTACACCAACAGAATCAAACTCCTGTCGACCGAATAAAATTCCATCGTCAAGTTTTAACGATGTTTTAAACACCCAAATCCCACGTCGACTAGTTTTCTGACTGCGGATTGTTTTTCAATGCAAACTTCAAGGCGCTCTCCTCTAAATTGAATTTACTCTCCACTTGTTTAAAGGGCCCAAGGAAGTTATTTTTAACTTCAACTTCGGTTTGTTTAATTTAGGTGGATTTAATGGCTCAACTGAATTTAGCGATAAGGATTGTTGTGAATGAAGGTGTCGGGACTAAACACAGGATTTGCCGAAAGGTTGAATAAGATTTTATTTATTAAGTATAATTTTTACGATTATGTTCAATGTTTATGATAAAAAGGTAAGTTTAATTGATAATGAATTTGTCTCGTGCTTTCTTTTTTGTTCCTCATTTTAACATACACTTGCTGCAAATTACGATTGAATGCCAGCTTAATATCCCCAAATTTATTTCCCAGATGACTTCCAAATGATTGACTAATAACATAAGGTGAATTACTAATTAGACTCTGAATTGAATTATTAAATCTGTGATCTTAACTTTTTTACTGTACCTTACTTGAGTAACAATTAATTTGATAACATTTGTTTGTTATAATGTAACCTAAGTATTCTAAGAACACTTGGGACACTTTTATTGGGATAAAAATCTACTATATAAAATAAGTCGGGTTTTCCTCCCTGACGCTATAACTCCAGAACGCACGAACCGATTTCCACGGTTTTGCATTCGTTGGAAAGGTCTCGGGCTCCGTGAGGTTTAAGGCGGTACGAAGTCCGCGGTGTCAGCTAGTCTACTATATAAAAATAAGTCGGGTTTTCCTTCCTGACGCTATAACTCCAGAACGCACAAACCGATTTCCACGGTTTTGCATTCGTTGGAAAGGTCTCGGGCTCCGTGAGGTTTAAGGCGGTACGAAGTCCGCGGGGTCAGCTAGTAGATGTATAGAGAAACCTTCTTATAGATACTGAAACAATTCATTTTCATTCTCACCATCGTAAGCTAAGTCCGAGCACGTGTGTGTAACAAACGGTCAAATCATGCCACTCAGAATCTAAAGTCACAGCTCATTCAAGCGCGAGCTATCTGACATCTTACGTGTTGATTTATGATTCAATTTGAGTCTAACTCGCGTAATGTTTGCTCAGCTTCCCCTTAAACATAAATTGCTCCAGCGCTTGAAGCTTCCTTTAGCTCAGCGTCTCCGTGAAATAAGATAGTTCACTGTAGATGTGCTTGTTTGCGTCGCAATCCGAATAAAAAAAAATCCTATATGCGTGATTTTGCGTATTAAGTAATTTTTTTTTTAAGCGTAAAGTTTGTCCGGATATTTGATAACGTTTCACGCAAGGGTAGAATAGGAAAATCAGCGCAGCTCGCCCAGTGCTGTTCAAATGCCCATATACATTGATCTATTTTAAGTAAGGATTCCCAATCAGCCGGAGAAAAATGGCCCCGTCAAAACGGGTGCTCGATCGAACAGCTCGGGCACCCGTTTGGCCTTTGTTATAAAGCGGCGTTATTAGCATATTGGAACGTATTTTCTAATGTCAGTTTGTTCCATATATTTTGACATATTAGGCACTGTTCGTCCATATGTTATTACTTGTTATAGGTCAATGCCCAATGCCCGTATGCAATTGCCACAGCATTTTGCCGAGCCCGGTCTATTTATTACAGGTTGAAGTTTCCTTGGCACTCTTTTTGCTAATGTATTGTTAAATAGCAATTAAGACAGTTTTTATATATTATTTCGTTTCTTTAATTATTTGGTCGGCTTTTTTAAAATGTTCAATTCATGTAGAATCATTGCTCTTCTTAATTGACGTCGGTTGATTGATTTATGAGAAGTAATTTTATTTTCTCAGCATAAAAAGAAATACATTTATCAGTGTCTCAGCTGCCATTATCATCGCTGTTCCAGCGTTCAGGGAGAAGGAAGAATCCGGCCCAATACCGTCCGACGCCGGCGCAGGTGCCGGGGACGTACTGCAAATGATGATCAATACAAATGGCGGGATTAAATAATTCCACACCTAATGGCACGTTCCAACTGAGCAGAGAGAAGCGAATGGAATTGACCAATCACAGTTCTCTCGCTGACGTGGAGCGAAGACTTCGAAGACTGTCATTGGTCAATACCGATCCGCGCCGCGCTTCTCGTCAGCGGAAACGCTTATTACCCAAATAAATTAGAGTAATTTGTGACGAAATAATAACTTTTCTTCCCTCCTAGTTAATTTTAAGAAGGAAACCGTAACTTTTCACATGCTGCGTGGGATATTCACTGCACATTCCGTGCTGTGTATAAACTTAATAGGTACTTAAGACATAGATAACGTTACTCTGAGAGGGGCAGTGATTAAGTGGCTACTTGAGAGTACGGTCTAACTCAGAAGTAATTCACCATTGTAGCACCTTGCCGCAGTAAGATATATGCTGTGCTAAATTGAAACCACTTTCATTCACGTTAGAGAGAAAAGGTACTAAATGATGAGCTATTTTTAAGTTCGACAATATTTTTCGTTTCTCACGCAAGAAACGAAAAATATTTTGATGAACGATTAATAAATCGTTCATCATCGGTGGTGGAACAAGTCTCGAAACCTGCACGCTTTTCTATGTCAATGGTAGGCACAGCTCACCTGATGGTAAGTGGTCACTGGTGGGACGGCCCATGGACACCAAGATCCTATGATTCCCATTAAGTACCATAAGGTGTCGAATGCGTTGCCTACCCTGAGGCCTGAGATGGATTACCTCTGTGCCAGAAATTTCACGCTTCTGTGGAGCTATTCAAGCATGAGTGTGAAGTTCCAAATCCGCCTAGCCGAGCCGCCGAGTGGAGGCCTTAGGCCCAGCAATAAACATTAGAAGAAACTACATTAGACTAGACGTTACATGAAACACACATGAAGCCGTGGTGGCCTAGTGGTTCGACCTACCGCCTCTCATGCCGAGGGTCGACGGTTCGATTCCGGCTCGCACCTCTAAGTTTACTTATGTGCGAAATTCAATTTGAATTTACCACTGAGCTTTTCGGTAAAGGAAAACATCGTGAGGAAACCTGCACGCTTCTGCGAAGTAATTCAAAGATGTGCGTAAAGCCCCCAATCCGCACTGGGTTCGCGTAGGGACTATAGCCCGAACCCTCTCGTGATGAGAGGAGGCCTGTGCCCAGCAGTGGGACGCAAATAGGCTGAAGTAGTAGTAGTAGTAGTAGTAGACGTTACATTGTAAGAGACTGATGTGATGTTACGTAGCTCATATTCGTTTTTCAGTAGGTCCAAAGTCTCCAAAAAAAACCGGCCAAGTGCGTGTCGGGCCACGCGCAAAGTATAGGGTTCCGAAGTTGACGATGCCCACAGTACCTTTCTAAGACTTATTTAGCATCTTACCTGGCCTGTGGTATAACGTGCCCGCACGACGCCGTTTTTTAATCATTTCATAAGTTGGTAGACTATGAATCGTAAGTTTGTACAGCCTACTTAGCTGTGATACTTTTCCGTTCAACTACGTTATATATGCCACAACCGTGATTTTTTTCAGCTATCCAAATACCACCATTTAGCGGGCAGGGGGGGGGTCACGTGACCCTATCAAAAAATAGCACTTTAAAGCTTAATATTTCACAAACGCATCGTTTAATCAAATAAATAATGGTTTAACAAACTCACTATTTTTTTAAGACCTATTCAACGATATGCCGCACCATGGGGTGCGCAAGAAAAAAAAATACATCCCCACTTTACGAGTAGGGGAGGTACCCTAAAAAAAAAAATTGTACCACTTTGTCAGCGTAACTAAGATGTATATTCATGCCAAATTACAACTTTCTAGAACAAAGCATCTCCGAGCAATAGTGCGGACAGACGGACGGACGGACGGACATGGCGAAACTATAAGGGTTCCTTGTGGACTTCGGAACCCTAAAAAAGAGGAATATAAAAGCAGTGTATTGTCGCTTTGGACAATCATTTCAAATCCGTCATACAAAATTATTCGTAACTAACAGTGTCATACAAACATAAAGCATTTTTCAATTTAGCTGAGCACGGATATGTTCTCAAAGGAGTGTCCGGAGTCGCTTAAAAACGCTGTCGAGATCATTTTTCTTTATTGCGGGAAGCGACTGCCCGTACCGTACAACGAAGGCTATTCGCCTTTAACAAAATCATGCTCGGGTGTATACACCTGCTTTCATAATATCCGCTTGAATTTCCAATTAAAATAAAACTAAATCACTACTCGCAATACTCGAATTCAGGTTCCTGTGGTCACACTTCGACTTATCTGAATAGATAGATCAGTAGATCAAACTTATTTTAACTTCTGAATATTTGCAATCAAGTGCATGATAAAATCTATAATGGACACTCCGCATATTTCTTTGATTATCCTAGCAATACTTCTTTACAATGTTTTCCTGCCCCGTCACCTAGAGTGTTTTTTGATTATTTTTGTCACGAAGGCTACACAGGTACCTAATAAGCTCTGATGTGAGGTTCTAACATAGAGTGTGCATGAAACCCCAATCATCGCGTTTTCACTAAGTACACACATAGGATTATAATAAACGCAGTCTGTAAGTCCTTTTAGATTTGTTACTAGTGAAGCACTAAATCCAAAATGTAAGCTGTATTTTTGTCAAAGCATCGAGCCCTGAATGATTTAATAGGTTTTGGTCGGCGGACGCTCGACGTTGCTATATTACAGAAAAACTAATGGCGTTTTACACTTGTATTTTGTATTTTTATAACCACCACCACCGCAACAATCTATTTATGACCCACTGCTGGGCACAGGCCTCCTCTCATCACGAGAGGGTTCTGGCTTTAGTCCCCACGCGGGCCCATTGCGGATTAGGAACTTCACACACTACTTGAATTACTTCGGAGAAGCGTGCACCGAAGAAATTCTCAGTGGTCAATTCAAATTGAGGTTTGCACATGAATGATTTCAGAGGTGCGAGCCGGATTCGAACCCTCGACCCTCTGCATGAGAGGCGATAGGTCTAACCACTAGCCACTGCATCGTTAAAACAAATATAGCCATTAGGTACTACTGCGCACCTATTACCTACATTATTTTATTTCTGTAAGTAAGACACTAATTAAATATTTATTCTAAATATTTTACATGCTTTTTCCTCTAACACAGGTTTTTTCCAGATGATCGTTAACCGTGAAAGCGAAATAAATAAAACTACATTCCGTGTAAGTACAATATTAGGTTTAGGATGGTTCTTACTGCCTCTTGTCTATCTTTAGTACCTAGAGGAATCACATCCATACGCCTCTCCCTATAGAATAGAAATAAAATCGCAATAAAGTAATCTTAAGAGCATAAAAGTAGTTTTCTTCCGACTCGTAGATAAGGCAACTTTCTATCAGCTGTAATTTCATCTCGAGGGTGACTAAAGCCATACGAGGTAAATTGAGTTGGGGGCCCACTCATCTTGTAAATATAACCATACATAATATAGATGTTGTTTGGGTTATAATGAAATAGCTATCACGATAATTAATACTGTAGATATTTGATACGAACCATTTTTCGGTGAGTTTCAGGGGTTAGGTATTATACTCGTAGTTAAGGGTATTAGTTCCATCATTTTTAATAACCAGTTATTACGTGGATTGCTATATCGTATAATCTGTTAAATAGGGTTGATATCATATCATACAATACCTACATTTACCTACATACATCAATCAATATTCTTTTCCGTTACCGACTGAGTGATTTATAGACAACGCACAGCTGAAACTACTTGTCGTAGCTATTATTTGGCATTTAGGTTCATTGGGGACTGTAGGGGAACACTAAGAGAGGATTAACGGTTACGGGAAAAAATGGGATGGGACCTAACCGCGGGAAACTGCTAGCTGATAGAATATACCTACCGGAAATTCCTGGCACAGAGGCATTCCATCTTAGGCCAGGTAGGCAACGCATTCGAGATCTTATGGTTTCTTAATGGGAGATCATAGGATGTCGGTGTCCATAGGCCGCAGTGACCACTTACCATCAGGTGGCCTGTGCGCTCGTTTGCCTATACTACCATTGACATGAAAAAAAAACATCCAAGCAGCCACAACAGCTTATTCAAGTCCCACTGCTGGGAACAGGCGTCCTCTCATAACGAAAGGATTTGGCCTACATCTACGAGTAGTCCCACGCGGGCCCAGTGCGGATTGGGGATTTCAGACACATCTTTGAATTTCTTCGCAGGTGCAGGTCTCCTCGTGATTTTTTCTATACCGAAAAGCACAGTGGCAAATTTAAATTGAATTTTGCACATACGTAAAAAAAGAGGTAGTACATTATAAAGTAAACTAAAAAAGTAAGTTCCAAACGCACTGCTTATGTTGTAGGATTGTAACGATAATAAACAAAAGCCACCAAAGAGAAGCCCGAATTGGGTGAAATTTATGAAACGGAAAAAGCCATAATGCCACCTCATTATGCGTCCTATAGCGAATACTTTAAAACAGAGTTTCATTTTAAAACTGGGGAAAGATAAAAGTGCAGTAATTTATGGTAGCATTACGGAAAATTAAATGAAAAATGCTTCCCCATTATGTCCACATGTATGGTCGACGGTGTGGACGTAAATTGTGGATTGTATAACACTTTTCGGTAGTTTAATGATGATACCTGTGCACGGGCCTTTTTGGTCTGTTTTAAATTCATGACTTATACGTAGCTACAAAAATATCCGATAAGGCTTCTACAGATTCTCTTATTCTTGTTGCACGGTCAAGACTTCGGAAATCCATTCATAATAATAATTAAAAATGTATACTTAAGTGTGTTTGTTTTTTTTTTCTTGACGTCAACACGGCTCGACCGATTTTGATGAATTTT
Source organism: Aethes cnicana (assembly GCA_963971205.1). Lineage (NCBI taxonomy): Eukaryota > Metazoa > Arthropoda > Insecta > Lepidoptera > Tortricidae > Aethes > Aethes cnicana. The sequence goes on from OZ020284.1 coordinate 8,884,813, forward strand.
GGCATCCATGGGGATTATTATTTACAGTTTCCGTAAATAATCCATGGGGATAGTTTGAGACCATTGAAAAAACATTGAATAGATTTTATACCGATATTTCCACAGGATCTGGTTTTCCAAGGGCAAAATCCATTATTCTTGAGAAGTCGAGAAAAAGCCGGACTATTTTGGTAGATTTGGCGCCCAAATCTGACGAATTTCAGACGATCTTTCGTTTTATCTTACTTAATAACATTCCTAAATGAACCTTCGTCTCAATAACTCTGCACATCAGATTCATCGACGTGACACGACCAAACAGCAGTAACTCACAAGCTCGCATCATTTCAAATGAAGCCTCAAGTCTGAGGCGGTAAAGTGCCTACACGTGAAGCCTCTTTTGTAGATGAGATCTTTTAGTATAAGTGTAGATTTTACACCTTCAATCTCCCTTGATCGCGAGACACGTACGTCGAGATTCCGTCGTTATCGGTTGGTAATGCCGGCTCACACGTCGTTAGCGCCATCTCGTGGCAGCTTACGAAAATATAGTCATTAGTCCCACCTTGGCACCAGAACGCAAAAATAAGGTCACTGAAAATCTAGAAATTAGCACTTTTTGTAATCTTTCATGATTTTGATTATCCGCCAAAATAAACTCTCTATACATCCTTCCTTACTTATGTTATAAATGTGAAAGACAAACAAATGGAAGGACAAACAAACAAACATTGTTTGTCCTTCCATCACGTCGCGACGACAGGACCGATTTGGATGAAATTTGATATGGAGATAGTTTAAGACCCTGGGAATAACATAGGATACTTTTTATCCCGATATTTCAACGGAAACGGGTTTTCTACGAGTCAAACCAGTTTTTCAATACTTCTATAACTGTCTATAGATACGTATAGTGTCATCAGCTGTTACCTGTTACGCAAATTCTGAGTGTACGCGGGACGAAGTCGCGGCCAACGGCTAGTATCTAAATAAATCGCGTGTAATTAATTCTACGTGCAACCAAATTATCATTTTACTAAATCAATTTTGCAATTTTGCGGAGAGTCGTAGACTAACTTTGGATACAGACAGATACTTTTATAACATTATTTGTAATGGACGATTTTGACTACTTAATTAAGATTCTATTTATTAGACAATAATCTCTGAAAGGAAAAGGGAAGGGATAGCAATATTTCTAAGCACGTTTTGGTCGCTGGCCGTTATTTTCACTCTCCACTAAACCTTGTCTAATTCGCTGAAACGTTGGTCTAAGCCGGCAACAAACCGGAGGATCAACCCTTTTCTACGAAAAGTTCCTGTCACTTGCGTATAACGCGCACACGTGTGGGAATTGATTTATACGCACAACCCTCCTTGTTTAACTATCTAACAATGTTTTATTACATTTCAGTAGAAATGCTCTCTCTGGTTCGACCTACCGCCTCTCGTGCAGAGAGTCGGGGTTTCGATTCCGGCTCGCACCTTTAAGTTTACTTAAATGCGAAATTCAATTTGAATTTACCACTGAGCTTTTCGGTGAAGGAAAACATCGTGAGGAAACTGCACGCATCTGTGAAGTAATTCAAATATGTGTGAAGTCCCCAATCCGCACTGGGCCCGCGTGGGGACTATAGCCCAAATCCTCTCGTGACGAGAGGAGGCCTGTGCCCAGCAGTGACATGCAAATAGGCTGTAGTAGTAGTCCACCAAAGATGTGCCTTAAGGTGTCTAGAGAGCCTTAAGTTCGCTAAAATCTTTACCATTATAATGTTTTTCAAAGAAAGCTTGTAAAGTATATTGAAACTATCGATACGAATAGACCTTTTGATAGCCACCGTTGATCACACAGCGACCAAACTCTCGGTATAAAATAGATTTTAAGTAGTATACTAATTAATCGAACTGATGCTACTTTTGAATTTGGCATGGCGTGATGGTTAAAACTTGCGTTGGCTGCTTAACCACCGTATTTACCTTAGTAACGAGCCAATCAGACCGTCTATGAGTCGCGCTTACCTAATTAACACCCTTCGTTAACGCAATAATTTTAATGCATTACCGGCAAACTGGTTTAAGTCTTGAAAATATTAGACGCTTCGAGTCAATTAAGCCTGCTTCGTTGCAAGTCGCAAAAATATATTATTTAAGCTATACAGTCACAGATTTGATTCAGATTCAGTTTCAGTGCATACATGTAGTACATTCAGATGGTCATACAAATATATATCCTTTGACATGTTACCCGTGCAGGGTGTAGCATTTGTGCCGTTAAACAAATGTTTGTTACACTAGCTGTAAGATAAAACCATTACAACTGGCATTTGGTTAGTTTCAGCGGCCTTTAGCACAAGTCCCTTCGTTTTCATATCAATACTGATAAAAACGGCAACTTGCTTAATTATTTATATATATTTTCCATTCATAACTTTATCTACGACCACAGTAAAATATGTAAAAAGACCTGAAACGAGCAGAATATAAAAATGTAGTCCATATTAATAATTATAAATGCGAAAGTAATACTGTCTGTCTGTCTGTTACCTCTTCACGCTTCAACCACTGGACCGATTTGGATGAAATTTGGTATGGAGATAGTTGGAGTCCCGGGAAAGGATATAAGGTATTTTTTATCCCGGAAAAGGGCATAGGTCCCGAACAGGCGACAACCGAAATCCACGCTATCCAAAAGCTAGTTAAGTAATAAAATATTTCATCATCATCGTCATCATCATCATATCAGCTGATTGACGTCCACTGCTGGACATAGGCCTCCCCTAAGGCTCGCAACTCCGACCGATCCTGTACTGGTCGCATCCACCAAATTCCCACTAACTCTACCAGATCATCGCTCTATCTTGTTGCAGGCTTCCTGATAGCCGTTGTCCGGTACGCGGATGCCATTAGAGAACATTCTGGCCCATATTGGCCATCAGTACTGCTAGAAATGTGCCTCGTCCACTGCCGTTTAAGAGGGTTTATCCCGAAAGTTGGCAACGTTGCATATCTAATATATAAAATCTAATATATAAAAATAAGTCGGGTTTTCCTCCCTGACGCTATAACTCCAGAACGCACGAACCGATTTCCACGGTTTTGCATTCGTTGGAAAGGTCTCGGGCTCCATGAGGTTTATAAAAAAAAACTAAGGCGGTACGAAGTCCGCGGGGTCAGCTAGTACTATATATATTTGCAACGTTGCCAACTTTCGGAGTAAACCCTCTTAAGGTACGCAATTCTTCGAGCTAAGTCAGTGACCCTAATTCAACTGCAGTTAATTATCAAATTATCATTTCTGATTTTTTCATGCAGAAAAGTGAGAATTTCAAAATAACTTGTTACCTTGATACACCGCTATGCAGATTCCGGACAGCACTGCCGAGGCGTACTTCCGATGGTTTAGGCACATGTAGAACTCCAAACAGAACATGGCCCAGTACATGGGCAGGATGCTGAGATGCGAAATGTACCACAGCGACAAATAATAACTGTCGTCTTTAATCTATAAATGATAATGAATGGCAATAAACATTTTCCGTGACAGTCAAGATAGCGTACACTTTATCCAGAATCTGAATATGTAAATAAATAGTACTCAAATAGTAGATACTGTGTGGTGAATACTGTGGAAGCTGGCCATGCGTAGTGGTGAGCTGGCACATCTTCTTTTCAGATCAGGTAGGTATTTTAAGAGTATTTAGAACGAAGCGTGGCCTAGTGGTTCGACCTACCGCCTCTCATGCAGAGGGTTAGGGGTTCGATTCTGGCTCGCACCTCTAAGTTTACTTATGTGCGAAATTCAATTTTGAGCTTTTCGGTGAAGGAAAACATCGTGAGGAGGAACAGGCATCTGCGAAGCAATTCAAATATGTGTGTGAAGTCCCCAATCCGCACTGGGCCCGCGTGGGGACTATATCCCAAACCCTCTCGTGGTGAGAGGAGGCCTGTGCCCAGCAGTGGGACGCAAATAGGCTGTACCTAGTAGTAGGCCTAAACCAAAAAGTTGAAATGCGTACCCGGTAGACCAACATTAAAATTGTTAATGATATGGCAACCTGGTATATTGATATGCACGCCGTGACCAGGCTGAGTATAAAGTGAGTTGCAGACATTGACTCATTATTATAACTCGAGCCAGTCAGTCGAATCTGATACACCACGGAAGTCAGAAACGTTATTGCGGATAATATCTGAAAAAATACCGGATTCTTAAAACATGGGATTAAAAGCTGGCGGAAGAAGTGGAACAGTCCACGCTGTATATAATATGAAAAAAATACTCTTTTTACTTACGATACTGCCGAAACCAACTATCTTAATCTTATTTTTAACAATAGCAGCTTTGCTGCTGTTTTCCGGGTCCATAGAAGTCGTCAACATTAACTTGAACTATCCCATTTCCAGCATTTATAATGTGAGATGGCGTAAGTAGAAGACAGTTTTATAAATTATATAGCTGCTATCTTAGAAACTACGCCAGTATCCAAAAGTATGATAAAACGAGCAGACCTGGCTGTATTTACCTATATATATTCGATTAGCTATGTTTTGACAGATCGAATGTCATGAAAAACTCTACCATCCTCTTGCCTAAAATTTTAAAAAAAAACATCAAAAATACAATCCTCAAAAACTAGAAACCTAACTATAGGTTGACTACCTACAGAATAAAAGAGGTTGCTTTTGGGTTTTTCTCCATTTTCCTTCATATGGTTGTTCCTAAACAAAACCGGAAACGGAAAAACTCGCACATTTGACACTGCTGTAAGTTTAAGTTTACTTAAAAAATCTATTAAATAGGTTCAACAATATTTCACTAATCTTAAAGAATCATTAATATTAAAACTAATGGAATACAGTTAAGTCCTTGGCTAATAGGTTATTTGTTATTGTTAATTAAACTCGGAGTATTGTTATTAAAAACGACCGCATAATAAATAGGCAGATCATACGAATCATATTTACTGTGGTGAGACATACTCGTACTTAAGTACAGGTTTAAACAACTTAGAAGGCGCGTAGATTTAGCAATAATAGTCTCTGCATCAACGGCTTAAGTGCTTCGCCGCGCGCCTTCCAAGTTGTGTCGTGCTATACGAGGGCGGTTTGATAAGTCAGTGACTTTAAGTAAAACAAAAACCATTTTAACATATAAACTTTTTAATTACAATTCTGATCTCCTTGGTAGCTGGCAGTTTTTTTGTTTTTTAAAAAGGGAAAATAAAAAAGTTATTGAGGCATACGTCGAATACGGTCGGAAAATTGTTGGAAAATGGAGAAAAGCGAATTTCGTGTGTTAATTAAACATTACTTTTTACGTGGAAAAACTATTAAAGAGACTGAAAACTGTTTAATAAATATTATGGGGAATCTGCTCCTTCTCATGGAATGGTACATAAGTGGTTTACAGAATTTCGTTCTGGGCGTGCCACTACCAATGACGCAGAACGCTCTGGTAGGCCAATTGAAGTCACCACTGATGATGTCGTGAATAAAGTTCACGATATTGTTTTGGATGACCGTCGAGTTAAGATTCGTGAGATAGCTGAGACTGTACACATTTCATCTGAACGAGTTTTTCATATCTTGCATAATATTTTGAATATGAAAAAGCTTTCCGCAAGATGGGTGCCGCGTTTGCTGACAGCCGATCAAAAACGACTTCGTGAAACAACTTCCGAGCAATGCTTAGCCAAATTCAAGCGTAATCCCAATGAATTTTTACGTCGTTTTATGACGGTAGATGAAACGTGGATCCACCATTATACGCCAGAGACGAAAAATCAGTCAAAACAGTGGACTTCTGCTAACGAACGGGCCCCAAAGAAAGCGAAAACCGTTAATTCGGCAGGAAAGGTAATGGCCACTGTTTTTTGGGACAGCCAAGGGGTTATTTATATAGATTATTTGGAGAAAGGTAAAACAATAAATGGCCCTTATTATGACATTGTTGGAAAAATTCAACGCAGAAGTTGTGAAAAAACGGCCACATCTGGCAAAGAAGAAAATCCTTTTTCACTACGACAATGCCCCTGCACACTCGTCGGCAGTCGCAACAGCCAAATTAGTAGAATTGCGTTACGAAATACTGCCCCACCCACCTTATTCTCCGGATTTGGCCCCATGTGATTTTTTTTTGTTCCCAAACATGAAGAAATGGCTCTGTGGGAAAAGATTTTCATCAAATGAGGAAGTCATAGCTGAAACTGAAGCATATTTTTCAGGGTTTTGACAAAAAATATTTTTTGGAGGGGTTGAAAAAGCTGGAACATCGTTGGATGAAGTGTATGGAGTTGAAAGGAGATTATGTAGAGAAATAAAATTAAAAAAGGTGAAAAAAAATTTTTTTCCTGCAAAAAGTCACTGACTTATCAAACTACCCTCGTACTTCCTTTCCTTACAATCGGAAACTTATCGATGCGAAAGTGGCGGTTGCTAGAATTCATTGTCATTTTACGTTTGACAATAACACAAATAAGCAGAGAAACTGTTAACTTAAAATAATACCATAATAATAGCACCATTAGCTGTCTAGACATCTTCTTATGGCTACTTTACCTCCGCGTTTGCTCAGTTAAAAGCACTTGCGTTTCCCAGTTGGGATAAATATTGCAAAACGTTATGACACACGAAATAAATGGCTTTAATAAAATTGCGTAAGGAGGGTATTCGCTTAGCTCACTTAATTTACATATTAAACAATATACTTATACTCGTAAAGCGAAGATGGAACTTTCGGTAAGTAGGTACTGTATACTTATTGTACATTTTTGTTGAATTAAAATAGGGTGCGACTAATTACACTTATATTTTTATTTAATTACTGAGGATTCATTAATTGTGAATGTCTAATGAACTTATTTCAAGCGTATTGTTTGTTTTTCTAGTTATAAACGTGCTACTATAGACAAGTATTAATATATAAATACTTGTCTTAGCACATATTAATAAATAAATATGTCAGACCTGAGCGACCCAGTTTTGCTCAAGTGAAAATAGCTAAAACGTAGTTTTCTCAGATATGAGACCTAGCTAGATCGATTTGTCGCCCCCGAAATCCCTATACTCCAAATTTCGTCAAAATCGTTAGAGCCGTTACTATCTACTTATCTTAAGTATAAGATTTAATTTTCAAACATGCTTTAGGAAATATATTTTTTTTAAATACGGCAACCGATTGCATGCAATAATGATTATGACTACTGTGGCGCATAGAATTAGTACAGGATCCTGAGCAACTCCTCATATTTTTTTCTTCGCTTTTTTATTGGCTATACATATACATCTTTGTTTGAACCTACATAAATCAGTATTTACTTAATTTCCAGAAATATCCCATATCATTATATGAAATTGTTAATTAATGTTTTATAGTCATCATAAATGTTCGTTAAGCTTTTATTCATGAAGTCTCGTTGCAAAAGTCTATTCAATAATATTAATTCCGGCTTGCGCAGGAACTGAAAATACGTGCGACTGCCGGGAAATTCCGTATTTTAATTAAAACGAAACAAAGTTAAAAATCAGCCTTCATGGTTTTAATGGAGATTAAAATTTCTCTCGCGTACTCGTGTTTTTTTTGTTATAATTACTTGATTTTTATTTTTAAAATAAAATCTTCATTCGAGAACTAAAAGAGCAGGCGCTTAAGGGGTGTTCGTTTGCAAAAATCTCGGACCGCGAAATGTTTTGTGATTCGTCTAACCTGAGACCCTCGACTTTATAAAAAGCCATGTTACTGCGCGCGCGCATGGTTAATAATAATTGAGTCCCAGAACTCCCAGACAATAAGTGACCTTGATCACTAATTGTTCTACTAACTACAGCCTATTTGCGCCCCACTGCTGGGCACAGTCCTCCCCTCATCATGAAAGGGTTTGTGCTATAGTCCCCACGCGGGCCCAGTGCGTATTAGGGACTTCACATGCACACTTTGAATTACTTCGCAGATGTTTGCAGGTTTCCTCACGATGTTTTTCTTCACCGAAAAGCTCATGGTAAATTCAAATTGAATTTCGCACGTAAGTAAACTTAGAGGTGCGAGCCGGAATCGAACCCCCGACCCTCTGCATGAGAGGCGGTAGGTCGAACCACTAGGCCACCACGACTTCAATCATATATAGTTCTGTTCTAATTCTCAGAAAGTATGCATATTTCGCAAGACCATCATGGACTTTTAAAAAGTCCTAAGTCAACTTACAAAAAAAATATACAAATCTAACAAAAATCGTATCTACCTTCTAAAATCAGACCATCAGTGCCTCTTCAGAAACACCACTTACAAACTACTGTTACAGTAAACGAGAGTAGTATGTAAGTTACTGCTTCTGGCACACGGTTTCAGAACCCTGCGGAGCAGAAAATTTTCATGGTTTTTTTTACTTTGTCATGAAAAAAACAAAACGATTTTGATTTATGAAGGTTTTTTTTGTATGTTTTTCTAAGTAGATTTTTTTTTTAAGTGGACTGTTCTCACAGTTTTTTTAGTTTGTTGATTTATGGCCGTGCACTATACAATGCAGGTAGAGACATGTATTTCTTATGTGACAGGTGCATTTCATTGGTTCTGTTTTTTTTTCCCATCACTTTTTTTTTTCTAAGTACTACGAATTTTTTGATCGTTTATTTTATTCAATAGCACCGCACGTTTTTTGGTATTTCTCGCAGTAAAGCTATTACGATATATCATTGAAAAATTTATGTGGGTTGGGAGAATGAAAAGAACATAAGTAAAATTGAAAAAATACGTTTGTTGATTTGTGACCACCGGCTATACAATGCAGATACACCTTACGTGTCAGGTGCGTTCTATTGTTGTTTTTATAAGCATTCTTAGAATTTATAATCGGTAGTTTTGGCTTTTTCTCACGGTAAAGGTATTCACACGCTCTGAGAGTATGAAAATACAGATAAATATCCGCATTTATTATCAAATGTCATGTCCTATTGAAGATTATAATTAAAACGAAATAAAGCTAAGCAGATTCAAACTGGTTAGTACGTGTCGTTTGGTGCCACAAACAGATGTTTCTTTGCAGGTTGAAACACGTCCCGTTTATTTTATCATATAGGCACTGCGTTATGAAAACTGGTTACGACTTGTCGCTTTATACCACGAGCAGGTGTTGGTGTTCTATTCAACATTTTTTTGTCTTATCTACGACATATATGAGCGTGTAGGGTGTGTATGTGTGAGTGTGTGCGTGTTCTCAATAAAAGCGGAACTCCGACAGACAGCGCCATCATTCGTTCAGATTGCTTCGTCCACATAATAGTAACAACGGTGCTTGAAGTGATTAAATTTATCATAGTACATATTGTACGTGTAGTACATTGTTGTGGGTTTTAAGTTCTAAACGGTGTGTCTACGTCTTAGACTGCTGCGTGCTGCTGCCACGAGTTAAAATGGAGGTAAGTTTCAAAACTATGTACATACACCAAACATTGTCTGTTTTCTATTTGTATAAAACCTCTCATGGATTTTTTTCTGTTTGTTTTAGATATTAAACGAGAACTCTATTGATTACCCAATAAAAAATTATTATTACAGTAATTTGACTGATGATGAAGGCCAAGATATTGAACCACCTAAAATCCAAGCCCAAAAACGAACCAACAACATAGATGTATTTTTTGATAAGCCCAGAAAGAGGCAGGCTACGGAATACTCATCTACTGTTGCTCAATCTGCAAATGGAGGTACAAATTATATATCTTGTCGAGTAGATGATGTCTCAAAGAGCACTCATCTTGTTAAAATCGATGTCTACGATTTGAAAAAGCTACGTGGTATTCCAAATGATCAACACTGGAAATTTGCGGACACTAGAATCAAATACTACACTAAGTGCGAAGACGATGACTATTATTCCAACACAAAAGAATTAATTTACAAGATTACAAAACATATTGCAACTAAAAACGATTGCAAAAAATATTTCATCGACGGAAAGAAAAAAGCCATAACTTAAAACCCAAGCCCACCCACATCGCGCCCTTTCCCCCACCGACTGACAACTGAATTTTATCTATATAAGCAACACAGAACGAGCCACACCGCATCGATATCAAAAACCGTGGAAGTCGTGCAATACCAATATGGATCTTCAAAACTCGCTTTATGACGAAGAGCTGTACAACCGTTGCGAGGACCTCTCGGATCTGAATAACTCATTTTTCGATGAATATTTGTGTGAACTATGCGATTGCATTGAAATGTGGCATCTACAATCAAACGGATATTCACCAGCTACGCAGGCGCCATATTTACCAGTAAATTATTCGGGAAATCCTCTCCTGCTAGAGTGGGAATGTGAAGAAGACGCAGAGATGTATGATATTGAGACAGTTTCTCTCAGTAATGATGTATACGAACCTTTACATCAGCATGATTATCATGAATTGTGTTTTACACCTGTATCACGAGATGACGAATGCATAATGCAGTGGGAAATATAAAGAAATGCTGTACTAAGACTAAGGACTTTCTGTGTAAACAGTCTTAGTGTGTGTGTGTGTGTGTACATGTAAACTTCAACTGCTACTACTTTTTATCTTAACTTTTGTTTTCAATATAAGTGTTTGTATGACTTTTGTAAATGTGTTGTCATGTATTTAAAATGCTCAATAAAATCGTTTATCGCTTCTCTTGCATTTTTATTCTGTGTTTATCCATGTATAAGTTAACTAAGGAATATGAAGATAAAGTAAAGACATACGTATTGAAAAACATTCATTTATTTAAAAAAAATCGATCGAAACATGTTTCTTACGATAAAATCATTGCATAGAGTATTTTCAGAAAATATACTCAAATAATCAAACATCGTTTTACCTTTAAACTTAAAATATATATATACTAAACAGTATTCACCACAAACTGAAGTAAAATGGTTCTGAATTGATACATTGTTGTAAACCCATTTCTTTGTATTTCTTTTTAAAAACATCTTGTGATAGCCAGAAGGCTTTCTCCCAAATGAATCAAAGTATTCACCATTACCATTAACATCAATATGAATTGCCACCCAGTGAGAACCAGGTTTTGAGTCAGGATCCAAATTGCTTATGATATAAACTGGAAGATTTACAAAAAAAGGGATTCTGTTTGCTGGGAAAACATTTGATTCAATCCCAGGGTAAATTTGTTTCATACATAATTTCAATTCTTCTGTATCCATTTCAAATTATTGCAGCTAGTCATGAGCCTGTTACTGAGACTTGGAAAACAGTGATACAATGTCTCATAAACCTATGTTTATATGCTCAATTTAACTGTTATAATCTACACTTACATCACGATGTTTATTGATTTCGATTATATTATCAAACTCTGCATAAACGATGCAATTTACAGTTGTAGTAAGGGCGCTTTCAAACCGAACTTCTAACCTCACACTGCCATGCCTAACTAGATTCCAGTGAGTAGTAGAACTCGCCGATAAATCAGGTGTTAAATCAAAACACATTAAACAATATCCATTTCCATAATCCTCTCTATTAATTGAGTTACCCTCATTATGAAAATGAATACCGGTTCCAGAAAACAGCGTATGATATGTTGATACCATTAACCCATTACTGAAAGATGGTTGTAATGTTTTCGAAGGAATTTGATGGCCATCTACATACAAACTAAATAAGTTCATAGTGTGGTGGTGAAAGTTAAAAGGGTTATGTTTTAAATTACCATTAAATGCTGTGTTGTCAACAAAACCTATAATACATCTTTTTGGAACTTGACCAAGAAATATATTGTCAAGTGTTTTTCCTTGCACTCCCGATGGTATAGTAAGTACTTTGACTTCCGCTCTTGTGATGGGATATTTTGCAGTCGTTGAAGCTAAAACCTTTTGATGTGCAAGTAAAACACTTGGATTTATTTTTGTCCTTCTAATTATTAAACTTGCATCTGTTATTCGTACTTTGAGTTTTTTATCTTGACTGCACATGAGATTAAATGACTCTTTTGACCGTACTAATTTAACACGGACTTCGACGCCATTTATTAAAAACTTTTCTTGGTTAAAAATATCACCGTGTAAGTGACCAATCATTTCAACTTCCTTACTATCTTTTATGAATGCTTCTCTTTTGACCCATCCTTTGTTAGTAGTATCGTTTGCATCCATATGACTGGCAGTATCTTCGTACCATAGTCCGCATGTAAGGTGAGAGCCTTTTGCTGCTGGTCCATAATTTAGTAAAGTTTCCATATATGCACGGTAGGCATATGTATTATTGGGTGGTGATACAAGTTTTTGATTTAAATATATATCCAACTGGTTAAAAAGTGAATGTAGCCAATTATTTACTGGAGAAACATGCGTGTCTGCTGATTTGATGTGAGTACCGTCTTGATTCAATATTTTGGCTTTGATATGGAGTAAAGTGTGAGACAAGTCAATATAGTCATCGCCTGAACCCGGAACTTGAAATTCAAGAGGACCATCATCAGTTAATGATGAAATAGGTTTATAATGTATCCACTGTCCATTTTCTATACTTGTTTGTGTTGATGGAAGAGCAAACAAATCTAGTTCTGATTTAGCGCATTCACAAGAATGGTTATGTAAAAAGGACATGGTTTAGTTGGAAAAGATATCGTTAATATTTAATTTCTTTTTTATTCTTTTTGTACCTCTCCCTCGCAAGGCTTTGGGTGCAATGGCACTCTCTAGTCTTTTTCGTTTCATTTTATACCCAGATCCCGACATTAGAGAATCAATTTTTTCATCGGCTTTTCTTTTTAAATTAGCGCTTGCATTCTTAAAACGAGACTTAATGGATTCATCGATAGGGTGTGAGTTCATCATGTCGGACAATAGACCAACACCAGCATTTAAAGCTTCTTTTCCGACTGTTCTAAAACCACTAGATAGTAGAGGAAATACAGATCTAAACAGTCCTCCTAAAAAACTTCCTATACCATGTCCTCGCTGATGAGCAACACCTTTGTAAACAATTCCTACTCCAGAACCAGCTTGATGAGAATAATAATGTTCATATGGACATAAAATATTTCCACGTCTTTGATTCATTTTACGCGTTTAAAATGTAGTTTCACGCATGAGGTTCCAAACTGGAATGGAATCTTTCCACCCGTATGCGTCCTTATATCAATTTCCATAGTATCAAACTCTCTACGCAAAACAGGCATATAATGTGCAGGTGAAAAACCGTGCATTTTGTATGCTCCATATATGTATTTTGTTGGATCAAGTGGTATTATTCTGAGTAGCGAAGTCATAACATCTCCTACCACTTGGGGTTGAACAATATCTGAATATATAAACAATTGCGATGGCAGGCCCAAATATAAATTAGCAGGATATTTTCCAAGTTGACATTGAAGAAGGTTCGTCTGCGGTTTAAAACCGAGTTGTAGGTTTAGTATTGGTGTTGCACGTACGGAGATTATATCTTTATGAAAAGATGTGACCTTGACTAGTTTAGATATTACATCATAACTAAACTTCACTTTGTTTTTTAATAATGGGTTTTCATTAAAAGCAAATATAAACTGATCAATGTCATCATAAGTCGTTGCGGGGATATGAGACTTATATTCAATATTGGAACTCTTTTTTTCGTTTTCCAATGTAACCTTCTTTTTTATGTAGACTACGTTCTCGTGATCTTGGACATTATACATTGAACATGGGTAATGAAACTCTACTAATCCTACAACCCATTCTCCTTCTAATTTTATTGTCTTAGGTAGTTTTGTTAGAAAATTGGCTGTAGTATTTTCAGGATAATATATCATTGAACTGTTGCTCAACAAAGTTAAATAGAAACTATCGTCACTCATATTTCTTCAATAACAGTAGATGAGTATTCCGTAGCCTGCCTCTTTCTGGGCTTATCAAAAAATACATCTATGTTGTTGGTTCGTTTTTGGGCTTGGATTTTAGGTGGTTCAATATCTTGGCCTTCATCATCAGTCAAATTACTGTAATAATAATTTTTTATTGGGTAATCAATAGAGTTCTCGTTTAATATCTAAAACAAACAGAAAAAAATCCATGAGAGGTTTTATACAAATAGAAAACAGACAATGTTTGGTGTATGTACATAGTTTTGAAACTTACCTCCATTTTAACTCGTGGCAGCAGCACGCAGCAGTCTAAGACGTAGACACACCGTTTAGAACTTAAAACCCACAACAATGTACTACACGTACAATATGTACTATGATAAATTTAATCACTTCAAGCACCGTTGTTACTATTATGTGGACGAAGCAATCTGAACGAATGATGGCGCTGTCTGTCGGAGTTCCGCTTTTATTGAGAACACGCACACACTCACACATACACACCCTACACGCTCATATATGTCGTAGATAAGACAAAAAAATGTTGAATAGAACACCAACACCTGCTCGTGGTATAAAGCGACAAGTCGTAACCAGTTTTCATAACGCAGTGCCTATATGATAAAATAAACGGGACGTGTTTCAACCTGCAAAGAAACATCTGTTTGTGGCACCAAACGACACGTACTAACCAGTTTGAATCTGCTTAGCTTTATTTCGTTTTAATTATAATCTTCAATAGGACATGACATTTGATAATAAATGCGGATATTTATCTGTATTTTCATACTCTCAGAGCGTGTGAATACCTTTACCGTGAGAAAAAGCCAAAACTACCGATTATAAATTCTAAGAATGCTTATAAAAACAACAATAGAACGCACCTGACACGTAAGGTGTATCTGCATTGTATAGCCGGTGGTCACAAATCAACAAACGTATTTTTTCAATTTTACTTATGTTCTTTTCATTCTCCCAACCCACATAAATTTTTCAATGATATATCGTAATAGCTTTACTGCGAGAAATACCAAAAAACGTGCGGTGCTATTGAATAAAATAAACGATCAAAAAATTCGTAGTACTTAGAAAAAAAAAAGTGATGGGAAAAAAAAACAGAACCAATGAAATGCACCTGTCACATAAGAAATACATGTCTCTACCTGCATTGTATAGTGCACGGCCATAAATCAACAAACTAAAAAAACTGTGAGAACAGTCCACTTAAAAAAAAAATCTACTTAGAAAAACATACAAAAAAAACCTTCATAAATCAAAATCGTTTTGTTTTTTTCATGACAAAGTAAAAAAAACCATGAAAATTTTCTGCTCCGCAGGGTTCTGAAACCGTGTGCCAGAAGCAGTAACTTACATACTACTAACGAGTTTTCCGCACATTACAGTCTGAAATGCAGAATTAAACAAGCTCTGGTGTTTTAGAAATTTAAAGTACTTATTATGCAGCTCGAAACCAACTCGTGTACGACCGTAAACCGCCATAGATATGGGTAACAGAATCGCTAACCCCGAATATATCCATGAACCAGTCGATATGTTATGAGTCAATTAACACCGACTTCGTTTGATGGGTTGCTCAATGGCCGTCGTCCAAGATGGTTGACGTTTGTTGAGCTTCCCAATTTTTACTTGATTTATCTTTTATACCGTACATTTATCATTATTACCGTACATTGTTCGGTAGGCCTGTAGGCCAATTACTTGACATTGGCGAAATTGTCTTGCACATAGACAGAAGCCATTATTTAAAGAGAAGAAGACGACTTTCGTTTGTTGAACTGGAAAAACTGGCTGTAAGTAGGTACACAATCAAAACATATTCTCAATGAGGCGAAAATGTAACAAACGTTAACTTTGAAAATACTATGAAAAAGCATGCTTAGAAAGAGGGAACTCATTAAAATGCAAGTTCCTATAGGATCGCTCACGCGTCGCCTGAACTTTAAGCAGCTAGATGTAAAGTTCAACTTGACGCGTGAGCGATCTTATAGGGACAGGGAAATACCTATTTAAGACTTCGAATATAGCCCCTGTCATCTACCACATCGCAAACGGAATACCACTGCTGTCTTACGAATGCAAATAATTGGACTCTCAAATAAACAATGTTCGACAATCCTCGGACTAAATTAAAGTTCCACACAGTAGTACACGACTTGGAAAACATTCGCATTAGAATAAAAATAAGCACCTCTATTTTGCGTTTTTTAGGGGCTGGCATTTTTGTATTTGCATCAAGTTCTCACTTCGTTGCACGAAATGAGTTTTTACAAATTCAAAGCAGAGTAATAGGTAAAATAAGCAAATTTTTACAATAGCTGTATTGTAGAAATTAGCTTATTTTACCTATTTTGGTGTTTACTTTGGTAATTTAAAAAGATACTCTTACATAACGTTGTAAAAAAGAATAGCGTTAGGTACTTATGTTAAATAAAATAAAAGCTCTCAATAAAACGAAGCCGTGGTGGCCTAAGTAGTGGTTCGACCTACCGCCTCTCATGCAGAGGGTCGGAGGTCGATTCCGGCTCGCACCTCTAAGTTTACTTATGTGCGAAATTCATTGAATTCACCACTGAGCTTTTCGGTGAAGGAAAACATCGTGAGGAAACCTGCACGCATCTGCGAAGTAATTCAAAGATGTGTGTGAAGTTCCCAATCCGCACTGGGCCCGCGTGGGGACTATTAGCCCAAGCCCTCTCGTGACGAGAGCAGGTCTGTGCCCAGCAGTGGGACGCAAATAGGCTGTAGTAGTAATAAAACGTTGACGCGATTAAAAAGCATTTCATTTGGCCAGATTTGGTTTAGATTATGCGCTTCTTTTATTCGAAGCTATTTTATTTACCGCAAACTTTCAAATGTTTTCTAAAGTGAGAAACAACTCAATTTCCTCGTTTCAAGCCGGAGATCAATAAATGGTCACTGGAACGTACGTGTTGCCTATTATCTATACTGTGCTGGAATGTAGGTAAACACTTGCATAGGACTGTTATGTACGGGACTATTAAGCTGGGTGAATTTATTCCGCTCACCTGGTGCAATCTGCAAAACACTCCACAATTTCATTAACTCGTACTTTAACTAGAACCGAAATCACAATTGCATTAACACTTCCGTATGACAGTTTGTTTCCTAGCACAATGTCATCCAGTAGAAGTAGCGAAAATTTGATGACAAAATGTACTATTATATTCTCAAAATTACACACTACGTTCGTATATCACTAACGGCAACTACACTAATGAATTGGCTGTTACTTAACCTGAAAGTGCGTCGACGTAGCTGTTTCTACGGAGTATAATACACTTAGCTACTACTACTACTACTACTACAGCCTATTTGCGTCCCACTGCTGGGCACAGGCCTCCTCTCATCACGAGGGATTTGGGCTATAGTCCCCACGCAGGCCCAGTGCGGATTTGGGACTTCACACACATCTTTGAATTACTTCGCAGATGCATGCAGGTTTCCTCACGATGTTTTCCTTCACCGAAAAGCTCAGTGGTAAATTCAAATTGAATTTCGCACATAAGTAAACTTAGAGGTGCGAGCCGGAATCGAACCCCCGACCCTCTGAATGAGAGGCGGTAGGTCGAACCACTAGGCCACCACGGCAATCATACACTTAACGTTGTCGTGAAATTAACCGTCGTTGTATCTAGAATGGAGAATTCTCGAATTCATTTACTTTTCCCCATTTTTATTCTTTTAAGTAGTCCCCACGCGGGCCCAACGCGGATTGGGGACTTCACACACATCTTTGAATTTCTTCGCAGACTCAGTGGTAAATTCAATTTTAATTTCGCACATAAATAATTCCAGTGGTGCGAGCCAGATTTGAAGCCCCGACCCCTCTGCTTGAGAGGGGGTAGGTCAAAACACTAGGCTAACACGGCTTTTTAAAATCTAATTCCTGCTGGGAATTATATAATTATTAATGGAAAAAATCTGACAACATAATTAACGCTTCAATGAAAATGAGAATTTACAGATTACAGATAAATTTTATAGATAGACGGCTCTAATAAATTGTGAAGATTTATATCTTTAACAGATTATCTTTTTCAACCCAGCAGTTTGATGAATGGTTAATTAGAAAAAATAAAGTATTAAGCGAACTCATTCTACTCGTTAAGTCGTTTCATATAAGGTCATTCAGGGTGGGGTAAGTGCATCTACCATAAATGTATAGAAAACCATAAATAATACTCAACTAATGATATCTTCCATACATTCAACAAAAACAACACTACTACTACTACAGCCTATTTGCGTCCCACTGCTGGGCACAGGCCTCCTCTCATCACGAGAGGGTTTGGGCTATAGTCCCCACGCGAGCCCAGTGCGGATTGGGGACTTCACAGTTTCACACACATCTTTGAATTACTTCGCAGATGCGTGTAGGTTTCCTCACAATGTTTTCCTTCACCGAAAAGCTCAGTGGTAAATTCAAATTGAATTTCGCACATAAGTAAACTTAGGGGTGCGACCCGGAATCGAACCCCCAACCCTCTGCATGAGAGGCGGTAGGTCGAACCACTAGTGCACCACGGCTTCAAAAATAACGCAATCCCACTGTAATAACCAGTTTGCTCTATTCACAGGGCATAGGGTCAAAAATCAATTTTAGGCTCATTTACCCCACGGGTACACTAGCCCCGACCTATTAGAATAGCGTCGCGTCGGGTGATTAAATAATTCAAAATAATTTCATATGTATAGCAATACCCAACTTAGAAGGCGCGCGGCGTAGCACTTAAGCCGTTCATGCAGAGCCTATTATTGCTTAAACCACGCGCCTTCTAAGTTGTGTAAACCTGTAATTATGGGTTTCCTCTTGACAGTTCAAAAGTATTTAAAACAGCCTTTGTAACATGTAGGTTGATTACCTTAAGGTCAGTACATCACAGGAACATGGTAAAGTAACCGCGGGTTCCGTACGTATAAATAATGGTCCTCGGGGACAACACTTTGGACCCTTACACCCCTTTATAACCCGGCGGTGGACGCGACGTTACGATAATTGTTTCCAGTTACTGAATTACCGACTTTATGTGTAAGTTGTTAAGGTCGGGGTGGATACTGTTGAAAATGTATCGAGTAGGTACGATTATTTAAACTGCACTGGAAACTTTTAATGTAGAGGATAAAACATTCGAACTTTATATCTCTACCTATTATACCTAGTTGTTAGGTTTTTGGAGGCATAATGTGTTTTGTAATGAATTTCAGTCACACAACGCACCCAGTTCATTGTCGCTTTTTGTTGTAGTTATTTATTAACACAAGACTTCACATTAATATAGAATTTACGAAAATAGTAGGTATTTAAGTACGTAAATAATTAAACAAATAGTCATTTAAGATGTTTTTATTTTCAAAAGATCGTTTGCTGCGCTTGCGTTTGATACGTTTGCTGGTAGTGGGCATTTTAGTCATAGAGATCTTCTACTATCTAAAGTCCCGCGCCTTCACATTTCAAAACGCTTCCATTTTTTATTATTATTTAAAAAGCACCACCAACACTCTCAACGCATAGTTGATGGCTGTCTCAGCACGCACACATGTGTTGAGAGTGTTGGTGGTGCTTTTTAAATACATTGAAGTGTTTTGAAATGTGAAGGCGCGGGACTTTAGATAGTAGATCCCTACTAAGGTACAACTATACGGCGTCGTCATAATTATTAAACAAACAACGTCTCTCCAGTCTAATAATACCTATGAATTCAAGGCTATACGTCTATCTGTTTAGAGTTTTAGGCGTAGGGTTACGACTGAAACTTTGTATGCGGAAGCAACGGTACACTCTGCATTGAATAACGGACCATGAGTTACAAACTTACAAGCATAGTAATCTATCTTACCACACCAGAACAGCCAGGAGTTGGGTTCCTGAGTTCTAATAATGTTTATGGTGATTGATGATGATGCTAATGATGAATAGTGGGTGGGATTTAGTTAAGTGTTTAAAAGTAGCATTTATTGAAATTGAAATACCTACCGAAACACGAGAAGTACTTAGAAATTAAAAAAGCAGGAGGTTTTTAACTCGACCCGAATATAAAAACCGAACGGGAACTGACTTCGATGTTTCTTTTTTATTCGGAACCTCAAAATTGGTCATGGGACCAACCGAAACCGCATTAATATGGATTAAATTGGTTTAGTTCTAATGATGTTCTATGCGAAAATGTCCTTCTATATATATACTAGCTTCTGCCCGCGACTTCGCCCGCGTGGAATTCGGTTATCGCGTTCCCGCGGGAACTATGCGTCTTTCCGGGATGAAAAGTAGCCTATGTCCTTTCCCGGGACCCCAACTATCTGCATGCCAATTTTCATTTCAATCGGTCCAGCGGTTGAAGCGTGAAGATGTAACAGACAGACAGACAGAGTTGTATAATGTGAATGTGACATCAAAAGTTATATATATTATTTTTTCAAAAATCGAGTTATTACTCAGTATGTCTAGAGTAGATCAAGCTCATGGTTGAATGAACAAACGGCCCCGACTGTACGCTACATCAGAACGCGGGTCACGTTTGTCATTCCACACCAATCCGTCCTGAGAGAATTTTCACACTCTATAAATTTTCAGGCCGGGCGTAATCCCGCGGCTTATTCCCAATCCCATCCCGGGATAGGTCTGATTTTCCCTGGATATTTAAGACGCATTAGCCGGTTTGTAAATAAATCCCACTTTGATTTATTTTAAGGGAGATATTTAGATATCTAGGTTGATTTGTTCAGGATTCTGTTTAATTGAGATTTATAGCAATAAAGGCGCTTTGATGTTATGAATATGATAAGCAATAAAGTTTTGGGGTTCTAAAAGCTTATTTTCTCTGAGTTATTAAGTAGTGGTTATTTTGTTAGTGGTAGGACCTGGTGCTGGGCCCGTCCGGGGTGGTAACACCGTCTCTCCCCGCTAACCTGCCGCCAAATAGCAGCGCTCGGACTGTTGTGTTCCGGTAGGGGTTTAGGCAGCCGGTGAAATTTCTGGCACAGAGGCATTCCATCTTAGCCCATTATAGATAGACTGGTGAAATTTGACGATCGTAGACTGGTGAAATTTGACGGTCGTAGGGTACTATTTGGGTACTATTTTTTGAGCTGTAAATCATTCCCGAGAACGAAGTTTTTCCAGAGATCCACGTGGTGTAGGCCAGCTTGACGCTCGGTAGAGTACACCGTGAGCAGGCCATATTTCGAAAAGTTAAAGGGTACTATTTTTTTTACCCAGATATTCCGTGGGTACTATTTGGATACTATTTATTTGCATAATCGGATCCTGGATATCGTTACGGTGTACGCTATCATGACGGTCACAAAAATATCCGTGCTATTTGTCGAACCATGGATACGACTTGTAATTAGACACACCATCTTTTTTTTAACTTTGGATTATGGAATTTATAGTAAAATTGAGTTTTTACTACATAACTAGGTATTGTACCTACTCATTACTTTTGTACACATAATACCTACAGGTCGGTAGCGTGAAACTGAAAAAGTTTTTATTGTTATTACTTTACTAATCTAACGAACTCATCCTTTATAACTTTTGTATAAAAGGTAAACTCGTACGTAGAATGTTGTAGTTTTCTGCAAATGAAAATAACGATAATGAATTTTCAAAGTGTGCTTGAACTGTTCCACTCTAAAGTCCCATTTAGGTTATGCTCATTTAGGGTCCTTACACACACGAACGATACGACGTCGCGTCGTGACACTATGCGACGTATCGTGAGAATCTATGACGTAAATCGTAAATTTAAGGCCGTTCCCTGACCCAGCGTCGTCAAATTGCTCATGTAAGATCATACTTGTCTAAGAAATGTTATAAAGTTAAAAATATGAATAAAACATATCTATAATTATATCATCATTACAT
This sequence comes from Aethes cnicana, assembly GCA_963971205.1. Classification (NCBI taxonomy): domain Eukaryota; kingdom Metazoa; phylum Arthropoda; class Insecta; order Lepidoptera; family Tortricidae; genus Aethes; species Aethes cnicana. Next base: position 8,906,520 of record OZ020284.1, read on the forward strand.
TGACTGCTTTCGTTACACGTTCCACGAAACTTCGCTCGATACATTTTAATTCCAAAGTAACCTCTAACTCGGACCTTTAATCCAACTTTACTCCAGTTTATTATATCAAACAGTGTAAAACTAAATATAACAGAAAAAATATCCATATTATATGCATACATTGACAGCTTTATAAATGCCATGTTATTAGACGGTATTTTTATAGAAATTAAAACTCGTTAAATACTAACTACATCGGGCGTTTTGTGCGTAGCGCTTTCTCTTTCACTCGTTGCACGAGTGACAGTGACGGCAGAGCTGGGTATAGGAACGGCTTTAAGATACGATATCGCATCATGGCACGGTGCTACGTCACGCTATTATGAGAAGTCGTGTCGTGGCAATATACTACTTAAATTTACGGTTTATGTCGTAGATTTCTACGACACGACGTCCCAACGTAGCGTGACGTCGCATCGACACGTTTCCACGACACGACCGCGCAACACAGTGCGACGTCGTACTTGTATTTGTGCGTTGGTGTAAGGACCTTAGTGACAGCCTCTTTCTAACACCGTGCAGTTGTTTGCTGAGACAACAACTAGTGCAAACAAACTAAACAGCCACTAACTGGCTCAGCGATTCTGCTCACCTAATCCTTGTGTACGTTAGTGCTGTAGAATGTTTAGGATCTAGACCCAGATTAATATTAACAAACTATAGCTTCTGCCCGTGACTTCGTACGCGTGGAATATAAAATTGCCGATAACTTTTCTTTCCGACATCCGATTTTAATCAAACAAAGCTTATATGTTGCTCCAAATGATGCTCTATCTACCCTTGCTTTGTGGGCTACTATACATCTTTAGACACCCAGTTGCTTTTTTTGAACTTTTCTTCTATGTAGGTACAGACACGGTTCTGCTCTTTTACTATAGCATAGATTAGTAGTGAGGTCAGTCGCGGCAAGTGCGCTGAGGTGGGGTAAGTGCTCCTACCACGAATATATCGATAGCTCGATAGCTTAAGATATTAAGTACTTGTCTAACGATATTTTACATTCACGCAACAAATAAGATACAAAGTCGGTCTTCACAATGTATTGGGGAAAAAATAAATGAAGCGCCCTTACCCCACAGGCGCACTTGCCCCGACACACGTTAAGTAGGTAGTAATAATGTAGAGCTAAGCTGATACCATTCAATCATAGCTAACATTATAAAAGCCGGGAAAGCGGGGATTATGAAGCCGTGGTGGCCTAGTGGTTCGACCTACCGCCTCTTATGCCGAGGATCGGGGGCTCGATTCCGGCTCGCACCTCTAAATTTACTTACGTGCAAAATTCAATTTTAATTTACCATGAGCTTTCGGTGAAGGAAAACATCGTGAGGAAACCTGCACGCATCTGCGAAGTAATTCAAAGATGTGTGTGAAGTCCCCAATGCGCACTCGGCCCGCGTGGGGACTATAGCCCAAACCCTCTCATGATGAGGGGATGCCCGTGTCCAGCAGTGGGACGCAAATAGGCTGTAGTAGTATCATTATAAAGACCCTTATGGGAACATAAGCTAGTTTATCCTTCGCTTTAGTTGGTGTTAAGCTGACGTATTTAATTGAAAGGATTTTGGAGTATAATTATTCTGCTTATAACAGTATATCCAAAAAATATAACTTGATTCTGTGCGGCATCTGACAATAAGTATAGTAAAAATATTTTTATTCTATTTGGACAAGTTTATTCAGAAAATAATAAGTTAAAATTTTAAAAAATAGTATTTAAATTTACAGAAAAGAACTAATGAATAACCTAAAAACCTAAGGAAGGGTTCCCATCAGGCAGCATTCCGTCGCTGTATGACAATTATTTTATTTTATTTTAAAACTAGCTTTGCCCGCGACTTCACCCGCGTGAAATTCGGTTGTCACGTTCCCGCGGGAACTATGCGTTTTTTTTGGATTCATGTAGCCCCTTTCCCAGGTCTCTAACTATCTCCAAAGGTACCAAATTTCATCCAAATCAGTCCAGCGGTTGAAGTGTGAAGAGGTAACAGACAGACAGACAGACAGTGTAACTTTCACATCTTTAATATGGATATGGATTCATTTAAACTAGGTACGAAATATTGAGTAACAGTTTGAACTGAAACTTATGTTGAAATTTACTTATACGATATATTGAGAAACTTTGATTAAACAGTGAATGAGGCAGTTTGAACTAAAACTCAAAACCATAATACTTCTAATTAATAGTCAGGTATATCACTATTAATACTGTACAAAGTTTACCCAGAATACTTACACACCGACAGAACGTGGGGCTAAATTTATTATGAGCCAAAATCCGGCGCGTCTAGACATGGCCGACGTGTGCAACTTTCTAACTGTGGCGAGAACAACATCGAAACTCTAAGCCGGCTGTTAAACAAACCGGGGTTAGCTCTAAAATGTATTGAAGCTCAGACATTTACAGAACCCCACTACAGAAATAACTTCCTCAAAGACCTCGGAATTTCCTTTTGTGCCGAAGGTACGGTTTCTCGGGTCCACGTCTTTCAAAATCTGTGTTTAATTTTTTACATAGGTAAATATTAACTAGTCGTCTCCCGCGTAGGTTCATTTCCCGTTCCCGTGGGAATTTCGGGAAATCCTTTTTTATCTTAGCGCGCCAAATTTAGCTTCCTATGACCAATAGTTTTGACTGTGCGTTATCTGTCAGTCAGTCTTCGCTTGCGTGGAATTCGGTTATCGCGTTTTCCGGCAGGTAGGTATTATGACTTTTTTCCGGATGACAAGTAACCTACTTATATAACTCCTTCCATGCCGAATTTCATCTAAACAGGTCCATCGGTTTCATCCTGAGGAAGTAACAGACCGACAGACAGATAGAGTTACTTTCGCATGTATTATATTAGCATGGATTATTTACTTATTATTTATTTATTATCTTACTTTTATGAACTATATACTTCATAAAGGATTACGGCAGCAACTTTTAAAAATTTATTAAATATCCGTTACGGAACGGATTTTTCCTTTTATTGAGCTTCTCTCTGCCTGTATATAGGTAAATATAGGTAGTAATAAAACGATGAAAATGCAAATATTCATTTGCGGTTGGTTTATGTTATAGTACCTTTATTTTATACAAAACTCGGACTGGTGTGCGGGATTGATTCCCCGAAGTCGTAATTATCCTTTTTGCCTGAAAGCCGAAAAGCAGTTTAAATGTTAAAGTCAAACATGGATTATATTACAGATATTTCAAAGAACTATAACCGCCCAGCACCGTTACGTATATTTTCCCATATCTAGAATCGAAAACTCAACATTAGTCAACACATGTGACTTTACGAGATCCGTCGCACGCGTGTGGCATTTAAAATGTACATTTGAATAACTGTAGAGCGAGCCTGAATATTAACAGAAGCTGCGGCTGTTCAGGCGGCCCTCAACTCCACAACTCAAAATAACTGCCGAAAAGGTCCCAAACCTAGATCACTACAAGGCAATTTCAACTACAACCAATTGCACTAAAGGTTCTAGTTTTCAATAGCCCTAAAATGCATAGCGATGCTCGTTTCAAAGCCAAGCGAAGCATAAGCATATTTTTATGTTTGTTTCAGGGCCGGATTGCGCCTGCAGTGAATTTAAATAGCGTGGTTGGTGAATATGCAAGTGATATTACAGTCATACAGTTTTATTTGCTCCAGCGCGGGCGGTTTTGAATAGATGGCTTTTAATTTTCGCGTAATCGTAACATTGCCCTTTTGGAATTTTAACCTGTTGTCTACCGCCTATTGTCAAAAAGATTATGTAAAATAAACTTAATTACTTAGTTATTAAAGTATATTCGCTCGACGCGGTATCGCGTCAACGGTAGACAACGGATTAATAGTGTTCTGAATGGTTGGATGTGAATTGAAACGACGCTTTGAGTTCTAAATTGATATTTCATTAATCCTAGTTATTGTAGGAGCCAAATTTTCAGTAAGAAATAATGTGGTTCATCGATATCATGCCAACTGAAAAATATGCCCTGCAGAACATATACATACTTAAACACTCACGAATATCAGCATTTAGACCAATTCAGATTAAATTTGTCCAGCCTATTTACGTCTCACGGCTGGCCACAGGCCTCCTCTCGTCACGAGATAGGCTAAAGTCCCCACGCGGGCCAATTGTTTATTGGGGACTTCGCACAAATCCTTGAATTACCTCGTAGATGCGTGCAGGCTTCCTTCTTCGCGATGTTTCCTTCACCGAAATATAATATGTGATCCAGTTACTTTAATGAATATACAATAACACAAAATACGCCTGATTACGAGGTTAGATACACTTAATATATTCTGAATTGAAACGACTCCTACAAAACCCTACTCTGCAAAAATGCGATCTGAAAATGTACAGCAAGGGATCCTACTACCAGTGTATAAAAATAATGAATAACATTCCAGAATTAATCAAACTAGAACGGCGAGATACAGTATTTAAAAACAAACTAGAAAAACTGCTCATAGGCAAGTGTTACTACTCTGTGGAAGAATTTTTTAATGATGAAAAATTGCAAAATTATAGTTATGAATAAAAATTATGTAATCCTAAATTTATAGTATTCGAATTAATTCTTTCAATTTGACATTTACTTATAAATTATTATTTTATGTTAAAAAATCAATTATCAATTTAAATTAATCAATATAAAGTATTCACTAATAATAATATTAAATTGCATGATTAGATGAATAAGTACTAACAATAATAACTATTATATAGGAAAAAATGTTAGACTAAGATAATTGTGTGCCCTGTCAGGGCGTTATTGCAATTCAATAAATGAAATGAAATGAAATACTCCCTACAAAATCTGCTAACCTACTGGCTGGACTGGATAGAATCTCCCGGCTTCAAGAACTAGCCCCAAGAGGATATTTCGGGTGAAATACAACCAATGACGGAATTTACTCTCTATGGGAACCATTTTCGGCGTTTGTTTAGATTTCTATGGCGCTTTACATAACCCTTATAATTATAATGAAGTAATGCAAGATTTACTATGTTTCATTTTCATTCCTCAGTCCGCAATGGGCCCGCGTGGGGACTATATAGCTCAAACCCTCTCGTGTTGAGAGGAGGCCTGTGCCCAGCAGTGAGACGTAAAGAGGCTGTTGTGGTGGTGGTATATCTTCCGTACTAAATGTCAACGAGACTCATGAAAACCGCTTTCGTCAAAATCGGACCAGAAGCGCTTCGGGTATAACAGGATGAACTCGTCGATATTATTGTATACTATTTAGAGGAGTTTCGTCATTTTCTCTTGGATCCAATCAACCAATCAATCAAACATTTATTCAGCAAATTGGCCACATAGGGCACTTTTACACGTCAGAAATGAATTGACCAGCGCGTACTAGACCCATTGCTTGAGAAGACGGGCCGCAACAAACTCAGCAGAAGGCCGTTTTTTAAATACATAATAATCATTACATACAAATTCACACTACATTTGCATTAGGTATATGTATAAAATACATAAATAGGTACGTACTAACATTACATTTAAGGGATGTATAGGCTCTAAGGGTCCAGAAAAAAAAAAACATGGAAATGGCCTCCATTGTCAAATAAATATAAATTTCATAGATGTCGACAGTCTCAAAATGTCAATAAATAATGAAATACATCATGTATAAAAGAGTTCATTCATAATGAATCAAAATTTTACGAAACAACTTGAACCTATGCCATATCGATTACAAAAGAAAATCTAAATCAGTCCATAAACGACGATTACAAACATACAGCCGAATTCAGAACCTCCTCATTTTGGATTTTTAAGGCGGTCAAAAATTACTTACTCCGAGAAAATAATTTAGAAGCGTAATACTAATGAAAGTACAAAACAAGTGAACAACTCAGGAAATTAACAGAAACGCCGGGCCCTATTGCCTCCAACAGTTTAGCGAACAACTAACGAACTGCAACTACTACTGATTACGTAAGTGCATTTAAAAAACTTGCAAATTGCTTGCAACTCGCGTTGTTGCGAACAAGGAAACGGCACTGTGAGCGTACTCGACCCCACTTCATTTTGTTTTAAAGGCGCCTAACATAAATATATCGAAACCTATAAATATTACTCAACTAGTACTTGGCTGTTTACAAGGCATAGGGGCGAAATAAATTTAGGCGCACTTACCCCACATCAGTATTTACTACTTCCATGATCGTGGATGATTTGGCCATGGATGTTGTACTTATTACCTCCATGGATTTTAGTTTCGGGGCAAGTGTGCCAGGATGGGGTAAGTGCGCCTAACATAAATATATTGAAACCTATAAATATTACTCAACTAGTAGTTGGCTGTTTACAAGGCATAGGGGCGAAATAAATTTAGGCGCACTTACCCCACATCAGTATTTACTACTTCCATGATCGTGGATGATTTGGAAGTTGTACTTATTAGGTACCTCCATGGATTTGTCAGTTTCTCTACAGAGGTGTCTCAAATAGCAAGCGAATTAAAAAAAACACATACACGACAATAATGTTTTTACATCACCCTTGGCCGTAAAGTGGGATTTTCTGCCCGCTACGCGAAGAGAAAATCTCACTTCATGGCCAAGGCAAGACGTAAATCTGGGACATTTACGAATTCACCACCCTAGGTCTGTAATGTACTATTGCTGGCCAAGGCCGGCAATGGACAGCCTCGCGTCTTCTTTTTTTGAAAGTAACACGAACATTTTCGAGCATGTTTGAGAAAAGTATATTGTATTGTATGTACTTTTCTGTTCTATTTTACAAACAAATGACTTGCTTTTAGTTCTCGCCAAGTTTTTATCTGTATCAAAGTCTGACGTCTGAAACTGGGCATCGTCGGAAAGCTCTCACCATTAATGGATTAGTGAGTTGGTAATTGTTTTATGGCAAACTGTCCCCTTGGGGTAAAAGAGCGACTCATTGACTCCCAGTAATAATACTTGATTTTTTATGAGATTCTAAACTAATCTGAAAAACTAGTGTATCACCTGGATTGTTAGTTCCATTATTTATTAATTAACAATGATTGTTTTTGACGTGATAACGTCTTATAAATTGATGAACGCCGGCTGCGTCCACGAAAAAGCAAGACGCAATAGTAGCGTTGTAGCGTTACGTAGCGTTGTAGCGTTACGTGACGTTATCACGTATAAAATGTATCGTCCGTAAACCGACCTTACAGACAACCAATTTTTTAAGGCTACCTACTAAAAGAAGAAATAATTTGAATGAATTAAGTTAACAGCCAAGTGACAAAGCGACTACAATATTTTTGTAAAAAAAAGAGAATGGGCTACAAATTTTATTGATCGTCAAAACGCAGCTTTTAGGTGAAATTGTCAAACAAATAGTGTAAATTGTGACGCTAAGTTTACAGGTAGCAAGTCATTATTTTCAAACAATCAATGAATGATTAAAATTGTTTTTCTCAATCATGCTCGGAAATGTTCGTGTTACTTTCAAAAGTGTGTTTGGAGAGGAGGCCTGTGCCCAGCAGTGGGCCGTAATTAGGCTGTTGTAGTACTTTCAAAAAAAGAAGACGCGAGGCTGTCCATTGCCGGCCTTAGCCAGCAAAAACATTATTGTCGTGTGTGTGTTTTTTTTATTCGCTTGCTATTTGAGACACCTCTGTAGAGAAACTGACAAATCCATGCAGGTATTACCTGTACAGCAGGTAGTACCAGTACAACTTCTATGGCCAAATCATCCACGATCACGGAAGTAGTAAATACTGATGTGGGGTAAGTGCGCCTAAATTTATTTCGCTTCTATGCCTTGTAAACAGCCAAGTACTAGTTCAGTAATATTTATAGGTTTCGATATAGGTATTTATGTTAGGCACACTTACCCCATCCTGGCGCACTTGCCCCGACTGACCTTACGTATTTCCTCGCTGTATGAGAAAAGCATTATATATACCTACCTCGGCCGCAATTGCGGTTGCCGGACTCGTACTAATAGAAGGCTTCACTTCGCTCAACCTTCTAACTGACTCGTCCGGCAATGCGCTACTTGGCGGCCTCTGCAATAATGTACTATTACGTACAACACGAAATCTTTTGAAAACATGATCAATCTTTTTTCATAATTTATTTTCATTATTATATTGATTGACTGTGAGTACCAGAACAGCCAACAAGGATGTTGCAGTACGAGTATTGATTATACATACTCGTACATCCAACGTACGAGTAGGTAACCCTTTGTAATAATGTCTTATTAAGTCTAACATTAGAAGCATTCTGCAACGAAGCTCGTAGTTAATATTTATCTTCTTAACTAAGAAAACTTTCAGCTTCTCCTCAACAGTAAATTCCTAGATTGAGTTTGTACCTACCCAACATAACTAGTTGTTCGCTGGCAAATTTCTGAAAGTCTTTAATCCTTCGTCATAATTGTGCAGAAAACGAGTAATAATTAATTTGGAAGCCGCGCTAAGCTTTGATGGCGACCGGATCACAAAGAAAATGTTCAATTATGCTGCGGTTAGTTTAAAAGTAGATTATTTCCCCGGCGCTATTGGGTTAAGACGGAAAAATAACGGCGGGAGACCGGGTTGTTTACTTCAGAATCCGAAGATAGAACTGTTCATATATATTATAGAACAATGGATTTTTAGTGGTAGGGCCTGGTGCTAGGTCCGTTCGGGGTGGTACGACCGTCTTTCCCCGTTAACCTGCCGCCAAATAACAGTGCTCGCACTGTTGTGTTCCGGTAGGGGGTAAGGCAGCCGGTGAAATTTCTGGCACAGAGGCATTCCATCTTAGGCCTCAGGGTACGCAACGCATTCGAGATCTTATGGTTCCTTAAAGGGGGATAGGATTTCGGTTTCAATGGGCCGCAGTGACCACTTACCATCAGGTGGGCTGTGCGCTCGTTTCTATACCAATGACATATAAAGATGGAGTTGGAGTTACGCACTATGCTACTATGGATCTACTACATTGTAAGAAATTCACCAGTCTAATATTTCAGTGCGTGCGTAGCGTTTACAGTCTAACCGTGGCTCAGTTGCTAGTGTAGTGTAATGTAAAGAAGGTTGGTGGTTCGAATCCCGATAGAAAAAACTTTTTGCTGATACACTCAACCGCAATGAAATCGTGTCACTTTGTATGTAAAATCCTATAGAAAGTGACCCGATTTCATTGCGGTTGAGTGTACTTGTACTTACTGGAGTCATAGATTATTATTACTAGTATTTAGCAACTTGAAGTTCAGTTTCAACGCCGTGAAGTGTGAAATCCCTTGCTTCCCGAATGAGGCCCCAGTTAATTAAACTTTTGGATCTTATTTCATAAGAGTAAGGTGCAAAAGTGTGTATATATCGGAGAACGGGACTATACCTGATCACCGTTAGTAACTGTATGTATAATATCAGTGTCTATAAGCAGAAGCCGAGAAGCTGCATCTGGCAGGCCCACCACCACCACCACAACAGCCTATTTACGGCCCACTGCTGGGCACAGGCCTCCTCTTATCAAGAGAGGGTTTGGACTCTAGTCCCCACGCGGGCTGATCGCGGATTGTGACTGACAAATCTTTGAATTACTTTGCAGAAGCGTGCATGTTTCCTCGTGATGTTTTCCTTCAAACTCAATGGTAAATTCAAATTGAATTACGCACATAAATAATTTCAAAGGTGCGAGCCGGATTCGAACCCCCGACCTTCTGCATGAGAGGCGGTAGATCAAACTACTAGGCTCCACGGCTTCAGGCATCGGAAACCAATTGATCATTCATTGACGTGTAAAAGTTCCCGTATGCGGCCAATTTGCTGAATAAATGATTTGAATTTGAATTTAATCGTAGCTATATTCAATGGGAATTACCATCCAATTGATCTAGTGATTTTCCAATGCCACGGAATATTCAATATCATATTGAATATGCATGTGATAGTCCACTGGGAACAATAGAAATTATTTTATCATCAGAACTGGTGTATCCCGTACAAGCTACATATCGCAACTAGGGCTGAAAAATCTTGCCCTTGCTTTACTACTAAAGTAGTAGTAGTAGTTAGATATGAGTAATGGAAGGAAGTGGTATCTGCCTACCCCTATGGAAAAAAAGCGTGCTTTTATGTATGTATGTATAAATGAAGATACAACACAATTGCTTCATTAAAGTTTGTATCTTTCGGGAACGGGAGAAACAAATCGCGAACTAAAAATAAATTTCAATGATTTATTTAAATATCTTGTCCTACGTCATAGTATTAACAATTACGTATAAGGAACTGAATTTTTCGGTGAAGGAAAACATATGCATCTACTATAGGAAGCCAACAAACTTAACATGGTAATCGGCGCCAAAGTTAGCTATGTTATCAATCAATGCGTATCGTACGTATGTATCCACAAATAATGAATATAATAATTATAATACACGAATATCTGATGTGCTTATCATAGAAGAATAGACCTAAATTATGACGAGGTATTGAAATACTATATTAATCAATTGCCGGTGATATTAGTGGCACAGAGGCATTCCATTTTTGGGCTCAGGGTGGGCAAGGCATTCGAGGTCGAGATATTTTATGGTTTCTTTTCTTAATAAGAAATCATCAGTGACCGCTTATACCATCAGGTGGCCTGCGTGCTCTTTTGCCTATCATACTACATGAAAGAAAGCTAAGTTATTTGCAATTAACGCTGCGGCAAACCAATTTACCTACTTTACAAAGCGGGATTCTGCAACAAAATCTTTCAGCTTACACTTTATTTGTACCCAATACCTACATGGCGCAGTACATTTCGCCCCTAGCTTTAGACTCTGAAACACTGTTTCCGATTCCGTACGGTCTGGGAGGTTTCATTCTATCGGAGATTCCTTCGCGTAGTTAAAGCCATATTTCTAGTGTCGGCCCGTCGAAAAAATAAATCGCCTGTTTCGCAGATTAACGGCTCTAAGACGGTAGATTTTCTTTGTTCTCCAGATTCAAGATTTAGCTTTTTAAAGAAGATACTGTTTACCGGGTAACGCAAGGCCTGGGACCTCCCAGCTTAAATTAAGTGGGATACCTACAATAGCGTTAATTAGATCCTAGTATTTTGATTATAAATATTTGTTCTTACTGGCGGATGCATCCGGAACGGTGGGTCAAAAAAGCCACAGAGTGGGTTCCACGAGCTGGCTGCCGGAGATGAGGCAGATCCAAAAGGAGATGGCGGGACAACTTGGTCGCATTATCCCAGATTGGCGGGAGCTTGCACAAAATAGAGGAGAGTGGCGAGAAAGAGAGGAGGCCTTTGCCCAGCAGTGGGACACTTTATAGGATATAATAATAATATTAAAAAAACTGCCTAAATCAGAGACATTTACGTACCTTATTTCGCTATTCAAACATATAAGATGAAAAGGATGTCAATGGAGCCGCCAAGAAGAGTCGACGGAAGCGCAAGGCACATTACCCTTTTCAGATGTATTAAACATAGTACTGAATTTCTAGTAAATTCTACCAAGTATAAACCATTTATAAAACACACACCCATTGATCTATTATAAGTGAGGATTTACAAACAGCCGGAGAAAAATGGCCCGTTAAACCCGTTTGGCGCTCAATAAATTTTAAACTTAAGTCTTATAGTGTTAGGTTTACTTTTGTATAAAATATTTATCTTGACACATATTATAAAGAGACGTTATTAGCATATTGGAACGTATTTTCAAATGTCAGTTTGCTCCATATATTTTGACATATTCTGTTAGGCACTGTTCGTCCATATGTTATTATAGGTCAATGGGCACACCTAAAAAATAGATACCTTAATAGGGACTGTACAAAAGCATGCCAATCGAAGACCACTTTTATTGAATGCGGTCGAAATCTTCACCTCTCGACCAGAAAACAGCTTTTTAACTTGGGATCATCAATCTTCGAACCGCCGGCGCTTGATCTGACCTGCATCTGATTTTCTTAGGTTTTCGCTTAAATTTAAGCTTTTAAATGAAGTAGTAGTTGATATATGGCTGAGGTAAGTACAGATCAAGTAGTTAGGTACTTCTTAACAGATAAGCCACTATTTCTGACATAGTGTTCCGTAGATAACAATCCGTAAGCGTTTTGATATTTCAAAGGAAGTGAATGAGGCCTAGCATTTCCATGTTTTTATTTTACTCTATCAAATACCCATCCATGAGCATGATTTTAAGAAACATTGAACAAAACTCTATTAAAGTACTTTATTTGTCTTTATTTTAGCTCAAAGCTTTATTTTGTAAAAAAAATATTAATTTATTTTTCATTATAGAATCGTCATCATCGAATAGAATGCGATAATATACATTTAAAATCCCATTTTTTCCGTTCCCCTGGGAATTTCGGGAAAACCTCTTAGCGCTCACCTACCCCCAAGGAACCTACATGATGCCAAATTTCAGCTCTCTACGACCAATAGTTTCGGTTGTGCGTTGTCATAATTCTGTCAATCAATCATTCAGTAACGGAAGAGTTTTATAATATATAATGATGAGATTCGGGGAAATGGATATCCTATCAATTTTAAGGACTCTATTGGGATAATTTTCCAATAGAATCTGCGCTAAGTAGGGAAATAATGCATTTATTTATTTAGAGACATGCTAAATCCCATACTTATCCCTTTTGATAAACTCGAATGAGGCCCTCTCTCTCTTTGTATGGCAAATGCGGTTTCATAATATCTTCACCAAAATAACATTAAACAAAAAGCAAAACGCAACCTGCGCGACGCAAATACTCGTAACGCTTGTTTGCGATTTCAATTCTCCTCGCCCTGAAAAACTGCATAACGCCTGATGCAGCAAACTGCCCCGCCATGCATTCTAATGGCACCAATGAACTGAGCTGAACAGATGCGCAGTCGATATTTAAAAAACAATATGACAATGTGAGTCGACAAAGGATGTTTATTTTCAAGATTTTCGCCGAAAAGAGTCGTGTTTCGCTTTCGTTTGTCTGTAGTTTCGCCAGTCATCAGTGGAATAAATTACTTATCTGCTTGTTTCGTCCGAAGGGAACACGTTTGCCAGAATCCAAAGACCAATAATATGTATAGCAAACCTTTGGAATATGACGTCTTTTTACTGATAAAGTGATGATGACTGTTTAGTACCTAAGCATACCTAAATACAATTAGTAACATTTTTATACCAATGATATAGGCAAACGAGCGCACAGCCCACCTGATGGTAAGTGGTCACTGCCGCCCATGGACATCGAAATCCTATGATCCCCCATTAAGAAACCATAAGATCTCGAATGCGTTGCCTACCCTGAGGCCTAAGATGGAATGCCTCTGTGCCAGAAATTTCACCGGCTGCCTTAACCCCCTACCGGAACACAACAGTGCGAGCACTGCTATTTGGCGACCTAATATTGAATATTGTTTTTAATTTGTTGACTGTGGCAAAGAGAACTAGTGCATTGGAAATTATTTCTCTTTCCGCTTCCTTCTTCATTTGTAAACGGTTAGTTGCTTTTACTTTTTCTATCAGGAACAAACCTGTTATTACAAACAACACGACAAAGAAAACCAAAGTGACGAGTATATTGAATTTTATTCTCCTTATCGAAGTTTTGTGGTCGTAAAATATATTCCAGTTCTTTCATTATACTTTTACTTTAATTAAGTATATTATAAAGAGACTAGCTGACCCCGCGGACTTCGTACGGCCTTTGATTTTTTTTTGTATGAAAAATAGCTTACGTCCTATTCTCAGACCTACAGTACCTATTTATTTGAAAGACCGGTCGAATACAGAACTATTTTTTCTAATGTTACAGTATTTTTGTCTATTAAAACAAACGTTTAAACATAAAAGTTTGTTTTAATAGAGAACATGCGATATATGAACTTGAATTTTAAAGGTGTATGCAAAGCAATGAAGGTATGTATGTATTTTACAGAGATTCGTTATAATTGTATATCATTTGATTTATTAAATGCAAGCTAGAGTGCCTTCAAATACGTCAACTCTATTCATCAGCCGCTCATTGTGAATTAACGGCATCATCAAATATATCGAAACCCGGTCAGTTCCGTAGGTTTAAAAGCTACCTTTTTATCGCGCTAGACGGTTCTGTTTTCAATTACACGCTTTGTTCAGATACGAGCTTTATAATGTAAACCAGTTTAATATGTCCGTTGCATGCAAACGCAGCATACAATTATTGCTAACGAGTGACTGCTTTCGGATTTTACCCGATAATGCCATTAACAGACCTAAAATCAAACGTGTGGATACAATTCCAAAGCAATTATTATTATAGAATTTGATTGTTGCACGTGTGTTCTGTTTTCTAATTTAAACGATAATACTTAAATTGAAAATACAAGACAATTTCGCATCTCAACAAACCAGGCCGCTTTGTGAGTGTACCAAAAAATCTAAGAGTACCTACCTAGTATTTAATTAGGTCTCTTCGACTAAACTGTTCACCTGTAAGGTCTTCACCTGATGGAAAGTGATTATCTACAGCCTACTATTATTGCAATACTCGTACCTACCTATTAGAGGCGCCATCAATGTCGTACACCCGTAGGAGAGGATCGTCGGTGGGATTCTGATGTCGTCAGTTTTTTTATATATCAGTTTAGAATAGATTGACACACCTTACCTTTTGAATTGATTACGTACTAGTTTCTGCCCGCGACATCGCCCGCGTGGAATTCGGTTATCACGTTCCCGCGGGAACTATGCGTTTTTCCGGGATAAAAAGTAGCCTATATCCTTTCCCGGGAACCTAACTATCTCCATGCCAAATTTCATTTCAATCGGTCCAGCGGTTGAAGCGTGAAAAGGTAACAGACAGACAGACAGACAGAGTTACTTTCGCATTTATAATATTAGCATTTATAATACTTTTCAAAATTATAATTGATTGTCGATTTGTTCTCTATCAAAATGATTACGTCATTGGCATTCCGTGTACCTATTTTATTACGCTGGTTTTTGATAAATTTATTGTAAACTAGCTTCTGACCGCGACTTCGTCCGAGTGGTATTCGGAAATAGCGTTCCCGCGGGAACTATGCGTTTTTCCGGGATTAAAAGTAGCCTATATGTTGACTAGTGTTATAAACTACCCCATAACAATTTTTTCTGCAATCCGTTCAGTAGTTTTCAAGTTAAATCCGGACATACATACACACATACCTACATACATTTTTATTTCTAAAAATCGTTATTTTGTGTTCAGTATCGTTTATACTATAGTCCACACGACTTGATAGTTTCTTTTAATTGTCAATTTTCAGACTCGACTTCTTCTATACAGACTTATTATCATATAGATATACTAGCTGACCCCGCGGACTTCGTACCGCCTTAGTTTTTTTTGTGTATGAAAAATAGCTTACGTCCTATTCTCAGACCTACTGAACATACACTCCAAATTTCATAAGAATCGGTCGAGCCGTTTCGGAGGAGTTTGGTTACAAACACTATGACACGAGAATTTTATATATAATATTAGAGATTATTTTATATATTTAGGCTAAGGTCATCTGACCTTAGCCTAAAAAATACTAAAACATGCAATTACTGGATCTACAACCTAATTATTTTCATAATATTATGAACCTATCGAATTAGCTAATATGAGTAATGTTTACATTTTACTTAGTTACCAAATTGGGTCATGGACAAACTTATCTCTACTTACCTACTACCAAGTCAGATATTCAATACAAACATAATTATGCATGGACTATTTTATTATAGTAGAATCACTTAATTATTTTTGTAGTGACAGCAAAAAAACAAGTTCAAGAGATTAAAATTTCCGAGTGCAAGTAATTGTAGCGTGTGCGCTCATAATGATTAATAGATAGGTAATATAAGTAAGAAGACCTTTTAAATATTTAGATATTTTAGATAACTTTTGAAAAGTCAAATCATATGCACAGTTATTTGACCAATCAAGTAGAAATTGTCTAAAAAATAGATTAGTCGTGCCAAACTCCAAATGGACGCCCGTTTGGAGTTTGGCTTTGGAGGTACTATTGACGAGGTACTGATGTAACCAGGATAATGAGGAGTTAACCTTGGGATAAATTAAATATATACTCTTAGTTAAAATAACAGCAAGGTCACATCCAGTAAATAAACAAACAAAATTATCCTCGTGACCTAGTTCTGGTTATTATTTTTGCGCACCATGCAACAACAAAAGGGGAAAAGTTCAGTGATCTGCCACAAACGGTCACAGGGCGTGCGCGCGGACGCGCAAATAGTAATAGTCGTGAAATAATACGCGACTAACTGCTGGCAAATTGTCCTGTAATTGTACACCAGCTGCAACATCCTGCTGCAGCTCGTTAAACTCCTTTTATTACGCACCCGGCGACGCGAAAACCACAAACCGAACAACTTACTTACGAACAACATGCTCCCAGCGATAATCATCTTGGCAGTATCGAGCCTCACCAAGGCCCAAATCAACGGCGAATTTTGGTGGCTAAACGACAAACTGGCTGAATTCAAAGGTGTGAAACCAGCCCCCGCGAAATATGAAGAAGTCAGCGAATTTGAAAATGATGAAACTGATAAAGTCGTGTTTCATGATAGCAATGAGGCTGCTGATGGTAAAAATGGCCGAACGGAAAAATGGAACTTTCGCTTTCAAGATCAGACTCAACTAATGTGGCCTATTGAGCGCGGAGCAAAATCGACCAGTTTAAAAAACACTACGGCTAAACCTGACGCAAACAGTGGTGATGTGTTCGATTTTAAATTTCCAGAGAGTGATAACTTTATTTGGAAAGATGCGTCGAGTTCAAGTAAAAATAATTTAAGCAATATTGTGCCACTAGCATTAAATAGCAGCAGTAATAACGTATCAACTAAAAACAAAACGGTATTGCTCACTGATAAAATTACTTTAAAAGTTTATAAGGAACAAACAACGCAAGTACAAAACATTTGTACATATCTGAAGAAAGGAGAATGTAAACGAAGACGTGGAATTATTTACTTGAAGTATGATAGGTAAAAAAAAATTAATATTTTAATAAGTTATACCTAGGTACTTCTTTAATCTGTGAAATGATTATTTTTTATAAACGATTATAATTGTAAACTTTCAGATCAATCCCTTTAAAGGTTACATCCGATTCTCAACTCATTTGTTGCGTTCTTCCTTTACCGACCGACAAACCATCAAAAATATACTTCGTGGATGACTTCCCTTTAAAGCAGCGCCTAAAACGTTCAGCAAATACGGGAGAGAGTATGTCTACAGCTTTGAGGCAAAGAAATGCGCTGATGCATCGTAGATTCTTTAATGAAAATCGCAAAGTTAAAGCTCCAGTGACCACTGCACAGACGAAAGTTACTCACAAAATCGTTACTCCTGACGACGACTATGTAGACCCTTACGCGAACATTAAAAATACAAACTTCAAGAAACAACCCACCAACAAGCCTTACGATGGAGCAGGAACCAAATTTGAATACGGAAACCAAGACTACGTCGAAGATTATGTGGACGAACTTCCTAGACCTGGTCTAGTTGGTTTATATTCAGATCATGGACCTGGTTCGAGCTGGACTTTTGGCAGCGGGAGCACAGATTCTCCATACGATACAATAGACACTGACGATGCTGATGAAAATCCTGGCTATTCAACATTTGATCCTCGACTGGGTATAATAATTAATAACTTAACTAATTAATTCTGATAAAAAAATATCTGAAATTAACCATTAATTTTGATAATTTTATTACAGTTGATCGCTTAGCCATCGGCAATACAAAGCCGTACAAAATAAAACCCCTGAAATTTACAACTGATGATTCAGACGAATTTTCATACGACATCCAAAGCCAAACTGTGAACTATCAAGCGAATCCTGATTTTCACGTACTGCAAGGTTTAAAACTCTTAAACCTGTTTAGAAATACAAGCAGAAAATATTCAAAGAATGGTCGGAGAACTACGACCACAGAAAGCGTAGGAGATTCTACATGTGATAATACAAGGCCAATATTAATAGAATCCAGTATATCTGAAGAAACCAATTATGACGACTTTTATGATGTTAATGAAGAAATTTTCAGCGATTGTGGTAAAGCTGTTAAGGATCCTTTGAAAGACTGGGAACATGGTGAGTGAATGGAACTAAAGCTGAGGTGGATTTAGAGATAATTCTCTGATACGAATGAAAATTGTTTTAACTTTAACAGATCAGCAATCTGGCGAAGCAGACATGGGATCTCACCCATGGTTGGGTCTAGCAGTCCTTACGAAGAGTCCTCAGAGTATTCTTTGCTACGCTTCCTTGGTGCACCCTCGTGGTGCTGTCACTGTTGCTGACTGTGTCTATGGGTACGTTTGACTTCTCTCAAGTAAAGAAGATAAGACAGCACGGCCAGCAGGAAAATGTTTTCTCAACATAAAACACCTTGTGAGCAGAACCAACTATATTGCGGTAGATAGCATAGTGTTTTATTTGTTGCATGGATGTGAAATATCGTTAGAAGAGTCATATTTGTAGCAAATAATAATGATAATTATCCCACCATTGCCCGACTGACTTTACAACCTTTAAAAGATATTAGAGATGTCATCGACGTACATTCCCTATGAAACTTTCTTCCCCGTCTTTTCTGATTCATTCTTGCCATTTACAGAAGAACGTCTCCTGGAGAAGTGACTCTTCTTGCTGGCGTATGGGACCTGGAAGATGACAGCAACGTGCGTTCTCAGCAGCGCATGGCGTTGGTCTACATAGATCCTAAATATCAACCAGGAAAATTAACGAATAATTTGGCTATGCTGGTAAATGAACGTCACGATATGACGAGCGTTTAGTGGATTTGCATTTTGCTTTGTTGACATTGGTAACTCTGGGAAAATTAAGTAAAATAACAGTTAACTAACAGAATAACAATTTATGAAGCATGCAAAAGTGTCGATGGCCGATACTAAGTACCCATAATCAGTTAATTTCACTTTCATTGCACACCTAAAAATAGATTCGCAACCACGTGCCCCGGTATTTTTGCTGCGCACTTAAGCTATGCTATCCGCCCACCTAGCAAGCTTGGCGGCCTCTGAGTAATGCCCAGGCTTGGTGGCACTATAACACTACATACTTATAGTAGAACTTAATATTATTTGCTTTAGCTCGTGCAGACAAAATCGGCGGTTGTAGCCGTAGTGGCCTAGTGGTTCGACCTACCGCCTCTCATGCAAAGGGTCGTGGGTTCGATTCCGGCACGCACCTCTTAAGTTTACTTAAATGTGTGAAATTCAATTTAAATTGACCACTGCACTTGGCGGTGAAGGAAAACATCGTGAGGAAGCCTGCACGCATCTGCGAAGTAATTCACAGATGTGTGTGAAGTTCCCAATCCGCACTGGGCCCGCGTGGGGACTATAGCCCAAACCCTCTCGTGATGAAAGGAGCCCTTTGCCCAGCAGCGGGACGCAAATAGGCTGTAGTAGTAGTAGTAGTAGTAGTAGTAGTAGTAGACAAAACCGGTATTACTCCCATCTCCTATTCTTCTCCCAGCATTGGAACCGGCCGCTGCAGTTGAGCGTGAACGTGCGACCGGCGTGCGTGGCGGACCCTCACGTTGGAGACGATTGCAAGTTCGTTGGCTGGGGTGGCTACGATCAAGGTAACCTAACCTATTTCAGCGTCTATTAGAAACTTTATCTGCAGCGGCATTGCGTTTGGCCATGCGTTTGCGAAATTACGACTGTCAAAAGGCGAGGTGCTTAGTAGTTTTTCTATACGAACTTGAACCTTATGCGCGCTACTCGTATTGAAAAACTACTGGTCGTAATCCGCATCGCAAACGCAATGCCACTGTTGGGGCCTTATTCAGGTTCATAATCCCTAAATAACGTTTCACTATTACGTTACCACCAACATAACCGCCACGACTGCTCTTTTAAGACTTATAGTCAAGAGTATAACGACGAAGAAAATTGTATTGTATTGTACACAGCCATCAGAGCCCGGCCGCGCTGGCAGCGGGCGTCAATCCTAACGCCTCGTCAGTGCAGCAGCCGCCTCTCGCCCACGAGTCGCCGCATCGCGCTGCCTCCAGACGCCTTCTGCGCCTCCGTGGACTCCAGAGCTACAGTGGTGAGTGTTATTATAAGTATAACATAGCCATCAAGGCCCGGCCGCGCTGCCGCCTGCCAGCGGGCGTCAATCCAGACGCCTCGTTAGTGCAACAACCGCCTCTCGCCCACGAGTCGCCGCGTTGCGCTGCCTCCAGACGCCTTCTGCGCCTCCGTGGATTCCAGGACTACAGTGGTGACTGTTATAAGTATAACATGGCCACCAGCGCCCGGCCGCGCTGGCAGCAGGCGTCAATCCTGACGCCTCGTCAGTGCAACAGCCGCCTCTCGCCCACGAGTCGCCGCGTCGCGCTGCCTCCAGACACCTTCTGCGCCTCCGTCGACTCCAGGGCTTCAGTGGTGAGTGCTATAA
The DNA here is from genome assembly GCA_963971205.1 of Aethes cnicana. Lineage (NCBI taxonomy): Eukaryota > Metazoa > Arthropoda > Insecta > Lepidoptera > Tortricidae > Aethes > Aethes cnicana. Next base: position 8,926,984 of record OZ020284.1, read on the forward strand.
GTATAGCATAGCCAACAGAGCCCGACAGGAAGGTGATGTTTTTCGAGTGTATGCTGTTTTTTTTCGCCTTCTCCACTTTCCTACGGTTGACTGTAAGAGAGCGCTATTTAGCGATAAGTCCGCCCATTGTTTACCCATTTAATGTGTATTATTTCTGTATTCTTTCTTATTCTTTGTTTTGTTTCTATGGTGTGCAATGAGTATTGTTGTTGTTAAATTTTTGGCACGCTCTATTTATAGCCCACGGCGGACACGGCCTATAGAAGACCGATTTAGAACATAATTCGAATGAAGTGTCAATGTTTGCGAGCGTGGACGTCTGTACACTTGTAAATGTGTGTGTACCACTACGCGGGCCAATGATTCACTCTCCATCTCCGGATAAAACTAATGACGGTAAGGGCGAGTTGGGCGCGAGTTGCGCGCCGGCTAGATTCAGGCGGGTGATTCCGCCAGTCTGTATGTAGTATTATTAAATATTCTGTGTCTATAGCTTAGACTATGGATACTATCTATAGCCTAAGCGATTATTTATTGCGAGGTGTCGTTAGATTCGTCTTGACTGTGATATTGACACTGGGTGTATCAAGTTTGAATGCAATCTATATTATTTTTTTTCAAAATGTGTTATTTTCAGACGGGTATAGGCGGTCCGCTGACTTGCAATAATGGCGGACGGCACTCGGTGGTCGGAGTGGCCATATGGCGGGATAGTGCGTTAGTTCTGCTGCCTGCCCACGAGTGGGCAGCGCGCGCCGTCGCGACGCTGCGCTTACGATGACCGCCCCAAGATTTGGGTATATTAAGGTGAAAAGTTAAAGCTGTCTGGTTGGATAATTTTACTAGAGCCAATATAATAGTCAGGATCCGACTAGAGATCTTTTACTATCTAAAGTCCCGCGCCTTCACATTTCAAAACGCTTCAATGTTTTTAAAAAATACCACTAACACTCAACACATGTGTGCGTGCGTTGCGTGCGTTGAGAGTGTTGGTGGTGCTTTTAAAATAATAATAAAAAAATTGAAGCGTTTTGAAATGTGAAGGCGCGGGACTTTAGATAGTAGAAGATCTCTAATTATAGACTGACAATCTCCTTACATTGCGGCGTACTACATCGGAAAAGCTCTGTATGTGAGCAATATCCAGAGAGCGCTTCAAATTTTCATACAGGCTACCAGAGGCTACCCAGGTAGTGACGTCTATTATCCAAATATCCATTGACTTATAATAAGTAATAACATATGGACGAACAGTGCCTAACAGAATATGTCAAAATATATGGAGCAAACTGACATTAGAAAATACGTTCCAATATGCTTAATAACGCCTCTTTATAACGAAGGCCAAACGGGTGCCCGAGCTGTTCAGGCACCCGTTTTGACGGGGCCATTTTTCTCCGGCTGATTGTGAATCCTACTTATAATAGATCAATGCTATTATCGCATTTAACACTTATATTATTTCGGACATACGCTGATTTGTATGAAGGTTGTCATTCTAGGTTTGCCTTGCTTTTTCTATGATTTTCTACTGAATTAACGTAAACGTTAGAAATAATTAAGGCGGTGGTCCGTCCGATCCGTGACGATTCATTCAGAACGAAACTTGTGTACTAGAAAACTAATAGTTTGTTGCCACTCTTAGGCCGTGTGTTATTGTGTGTAGAGCATGACACAACTTGGAAGGCGCGCGGCGAAGCACTTATGGCGTTGTTGCAGTCTATTATTGCTTAATCCGCGCGCCTTCTAAGCTGTGTCGTGCTATACATACTTGCATACATTACCCGTATACACGGTGGGTCAGAAAATATGGCAAATAATTAACCCACCGTATCGGCTATCGATTCTAAGTATATTGTATAGGTCTTTAATTTTTTTCGAGTTGGTAAAAAAATAATTGTATATGGGATTGGTTGTATGAGCGGCGCCTGAATCCTATACAAAATATTTTATTTTACCAACTCAAAAAAAATTAAAGACCTATACAATATACATAGAATCGATAGCCGATACTGTGGGTTAATTATTTGCCATATTTTCTGACCCACCGTGTATATGCTAACACAAAAAACATTACTCTCCCTGACATTCGGGTAAAAAAGTTTACAAGCCTCGGTCATTATACAGGCATCAGGCACGGAACTTGATCGGTGATCTTCGATGCGCAGAAGTTGAAAAGGTCTCATCGGCAGAGGGGCGCGGGACGCAGGGGGCGCCTAGTCGTGCGCGTACGCTTATTGGCCCTTCAGTCGTAAACATGCGCAGAAATCCCCTCTACTTTTGCTCACCGCTCAAGTTACGTGCCTCAACCTGTGAAAAGGAACAGATGAACAATAAAAAAACTCATTTATAATTTGCATATTTTAATCTTTCATTTATTTGTTACATTTGTATGACTAACTCGTGTCAAACGAAGATAAATCAAAGCATCAGAATGAACTAACAATATGACGCGGCATTACAAAATTTCCTATAGGAACTAAGCAATTAACCTACCGACCCAACCAAAGGAATGTCGAGATCAAAAGAGACGATCACTGAGTTCGACTTGTGTACTAGCGTGAATCTTTTTCGAAACGGGAATACATAAAGAAAATTACTACAAAAAACTGTTTAGAGAGAAATGCTATCTGAGATGAGATCGAAAATGATGTTCTTTTCTATCACAGTGTACTAGTTGGGATGAGATGACGGGACTAAAAAAGACACGCTAGTACCTCAGAGACAATTTATATAAACACAATTAATTGTACTTCTTAAACGATCTTTGGCGTCGTGCGACTCAACATGTTGGGTTGTCTTTTGCATGTACAACAACGTGTCGAAATGAGCAAGTTAAAAAAAAACTATTAATATAAATAATACAAATAACAAGTCTTACGATTTACAGCCCGTTCACATTTAACTAATTCCGTCGAATTGTACTCTAGTATCATACGTACAAATCGAACAAAACAAGACATCACTTTCTCTAACAACTATGTATAAAACATAATAATACTCTGGGCTTTGTAATAACATAAAAATAATTCACATTTTTTTTGTTTACTGAGATTAGTTAATTTCAACAACCACAATACAAAACTTAAATATTTACGACTCATAAGAAATATTCTAAACGCAAACTGGCAGAATGAATATTGTCGACGCTTACAGGAATAATTCAATACGATCTTATCTAAGTGAGTGACGAAAAGTATTTCAGATTGTAAATGTCACTAGAATATAGCACAATATCGAATAGCACAATAAGAGACACCGCAAGAATAGAAAACATCGACCTTATTGTATTATAAGACACTAATTCCTTGGGTCAATCAACTATTTTTTGTTGTTGAATAACACCGCCTAACACGTCCTGTTTGCCAAAAAAACAAAATGAAAGGTGGTTTCTTCTTCGCAGTTTTATAAGATGGGCCCAGGAATGGCGATTACTGTCTGGCATCTAAAGACAATAAACTGTTGATTCACCCTCTTACGAATATGCCAGTCGCCCTAGCGCACACAATTTATCAACATGAAAATAATACAATCTGGCTAGTTTTGAGTAATTTGTGTGGACTAGAGCATGCGTTCTAAAACCTAAGTGTTTATAAATGTTACACTGAAATCATGAGCTGCACAATTTTAATTTCCAAATATCTTTTTTTTTTATTTGGCGACTGTTTATATTTTTTATCATCCCTTTTCAAGTGTCATATAAATGGAAAGTATTATTATTTCATTGGTAAGTAATTATTATTTAAAATTTTATTACGTTACATATGGGCAGATAATGACCCTGTGTCTAATTATTGATTATTTTTATTGACAACGTCAATTGGTTTCACTGCTAATTTAGCTCGTTTAAAGTTTATCTAAATTCAGTAACGGTAAATGTCATTTTTTTTTTCGAGTCGGTAACCCTTAATCGTCACAGCAACGAAGTCTACAAAGTAAGACCTTGGGTCATACATGCAGTTCGAATTGGGTATTTGAGGTCAGTAAAATGCGCAGGTGACGTTATGTGGTTTCTACCTCCCACAACTGGAAACAGGCGTGAGCTTATGTATGTGTTTATGTAACCACCACCACCTCAACAGCCTATTTACGTCGCGCTCCTCTCATTGCGAGAGGGTTTGGGCTATAGTCCCCAAGCGGGCCCAGCCCAGTGCAGATTGGGAAACGTGTGTTTATGTAAAATGAACATAAATGGATAAAGGAAAGGTTTCAAATACATTACAAGGCCTACACTGTCTCAAACTTTCGCGATACACACTCATATTAAACACACTACAATAATGGGACTTAATCGCGTAAAAAACGTGTCGGTCTTCTCGTGACCACGGCCGCTGCATCGCGGCCGCAACGTCGAGGTAAAATATAAATAGTCTTTTTCGCGATTAAGTGTCGGTTGATTCAAGCACAGTTGACGGAGTCCTGGTCGTTAAATATGGCCGCCGAGCTGTCATTTTATACAGAAACGTCATTTTGTCTCATAGTAAAATATTTAACGTTAACTTTAACGGACGGTTTGAATCAACCGACGCTAAGTCCCGTGTGTTTAATTACAAGACCTGTTCCTATGTTTCTTTACGTTGTAAGCTTCGACGGCTGTAGCCGTGTGTGACGGTGGAAAGTTGAATATAATTTAGTGTAACATCCTGTACCTAGGCTGGACTATGACAAGATCGTTCGTTGCAGGCTACGCTATAACAAGCGGCTCGTCGTCTGAGAAACCGTGGATTGGAGGCACGTCGTCGTCATCTGAAATAGGAGTTAGCCGTAGAGTGCTTTGTACTTATATTTTTTATTATTAAAGTAGTTTAAGTGATTTTTTTTTTAATCAATAAAAAATATGTTTTCAATGACACTTCATTGAGTTCTTAAAGTAGATTTACAGTCAATTTACTTATCGATCAATGTTGAATATGAAGGTACTGCGGTAAAAGTAGGCTATAAGAACGATATGTCATTGAAATTGAGATTTCTCATTCCAATTCTTGTCTTGAAAATATTAATTTTACTATAAGAGAGGGAATTGGAAAAACATGGGAGAGGCCTTTGCCCAGCACTGGGACATTCAAACAGGCTAGAAAAAAAAACTAAGTAGGGTTGATTTGGAAAAACTTGTCACTTACTGCTTACAATAGAAACTGAAACAGAACAGACGGGTTGCTTGGAGCTGTCAATAGCCACAGATGGATATGACATGACAGCTATCTATGGCGGCACTTGGGCCGTTGCAAGTCATCATGTCAGCTAAAAGATGCCCACCGCTGGACATAGGCCTACCCGTAGTCGCGCACCTCAGATCGGTCTTGTGGCACTCACAAATTTAAATTATGTTAGACATTAATTTATCAAGGCGCGCGTCAGACGGTGGGGCCCAAAACTACGCCCAGTAGGAGCCCCCCTATTAAGGGGTGTGTCGACGTCACATACCGTGGTCGCCGATGGTGGCCTGCCCGCGGCGGCTGTCGTACGAGAAGCGCAGGAAGGAGCGCGTCAGGCGCCGGTTCCTCAGCACCACGTGGAGCAACGCCCCGCCCAGTAGGAGCCCCCCTATTAGGGCCGCCCCGCCGCCCCACCAGAGCGCTGTCACCGCTGACTGCTGCGGCTGCGCCTCGGCTGAAAAGATATTTAACATCATTAATATGGTCACCAGGAATAGATTTGAGATATTTTTTAGAGAACTAGTCTATGTATTTTAATCGAGTTAAAGAGGCACTAGGCCCACCAAGGGCGTGGATGTAATGAGCTACGACTGTTCACACTGCTGTCTATAAACTATAAATATATGTCTCTTTTACTGACACAGAATTTATATCTTTTGTTCCTTTCTCGAGCGAGAAAATGGTCGATAGCTTCTCACTCGTCGTCGGTGGTGGGACCATTGCTAACAGACCTAACATTCTAAATGTAAGATTCTCAATACGGCTATGTTTTTTTTTTAAGTTATCTCAGATCTCTGTCGTTCGTCTGTTTTCGACCCTTCCTGACGCTAATGGACAAGAATACGCAAAGCTCGACTCAGATGGCGCTGCAAACGCTTGACCCACACCAAAACCCAAACACTGCAGCTGTTTGTTGACAATTTTAAGTAGATTTTTTTTAAATGGTTAAATATTGACCGCAATTTTAATTTTGGTTCAGTTATTTGTGATGAAAATGAAGACATCCCAATGCAATTATAACTGCCCCAGATACATAGCAAGTCTTTCGGAAATACGTGTCGTCCGTTCTCATTGCATCCTGGAACTGCACAGCGCGGCATTTTCTAATAATTTAAGTAAAACCAATAACAACAAATATTTCTCTGTGGAATTGACAGATGGTTTGGGTCAAGCGATCGCAGCGCCCCTAGTGGCCAAATTATGCAGATTTCTTGTCCATTGTCGCCGGCTCAGCTGTGACAGTGAGAGTGACTCACCCGTGACCCGCAAGGTGTGCACCTCGCTGAGGTCGCTGTAGTACCCGTCGGCGGTGACGGCGCGGACGGCGCAGTTCAACACGCCGTTGGTGACGGGCGCGGTGACGAGACGCGGCGAGTTGGTCGCCGTTTCCGTGGTGGCCGACGGTGGGATGTGCACAGTGTCCTCGGGGATTTCCTCCTCGGAGACAATTATTTGGTATGTGTATCTGGAAAATAACCATTTTGATACAATGTCATGTATCTAAGGAGCTATGCAGACGACGTATTTCATACGGGCAGCCCATATATGTTTTCATATCGCTATCTCAAATAAAAATCTGCGAATAAAACTCTTAAATGACAGAACACAGCGCGGCGTTGAGGAGAATCACTGGGTTTTATATAGTAGTGTTAACCGACCTTGTAAACGCGCGGCTAGTTCCAAAAGATACCACCTGGTGCGCTATTCTGTGTAATCCATAGCGCCCAATACAAGGTTTAATTGCCTTTTTTTACATCCGAGCTCCTTTTACAATAGGATATTCCGGGCGATTAGGGTCGATGAATAGTGCTTTGCGTAAAGACCTTTGCTCAGCTTGTAAAAATGATACTGACTTGGAGGCGCCCTGGTCGTCCCAGTTGACCATGAGCAGGCCGTTAGGTGCGAGCCAGGCGACCACGTTCCTCGGGGGCGGTATGACGCGCCCTCGCGTCCGCTCGCACGTCACAGCGGCGCCCTCCACCGCAGACTGGGGGAGAAAACAAGGATTAATAATGAGGGGCATCGTATTCCTACTCACTACGTCTTCTTCTCTTTAAATAATGGCTTCTGTCTATGTGCAAGACAATTTCGCCAATGTCAAGTATTTTTTTTCCTTAGTCTAACAGGAAGATTATTGAAAGTATTGGACACGTATTTTTTTTCCTTTTTTCACGTAATCAAACTTATACGGAGATATACTGAGCTGAAATGTCGCGTGACGTCACGGTTAGGTACGATTTTTATACCTAACGGTGACGTAGTTAGGCCCCACTCTCCCACTTTAATGCGTTTTAACTTAGTAATTCTTTGTTAATTTGATAAAACAAAAAATACGTGTCTAATGTTTTTTTATTACCTGACTGACGGACTAATTAGAATTTCGATTTCTTCACCCTGTCGTCATCCCTATTGCGGTAATAATGATAAATGTACGATATAAAAGATAAATCAAGTAAAAATGGGGAAGCTCAACAAACGTCAACCATCTTGGACGACGGCCATTGAGCAACCCTACTCACTAGTTGGCGCCACTATCTGCAAGCGAGGCTATCAATGACAACATTTTGTCATTACCATCATTTCATACAATAGTATCAATGTAACTGTGACATTTGACGTTTCGGAGACCTCAGTGTTGCCAATTTAGCGTGTAATATGGCACATAATGTGGCAACATTGGACCTCGGAGGACAAAATAAGCAAAAATAGACCCTGGGTTAAGGGCCTTCTAAGTTGCGACGTGCTCTACGCCAGTGTAAAGACAAGGTACATTTGCACGCATTCAGCATCAATAGCAAAAAAAAAACAAATATACGAAAACATTACCAAAAAAATTTAAGGCTATGCCACTAGGCAAACGGAAGAAACAACAATTAAAAATCGTTAAATGGCCTAAAGGAAATTGCACAGTTTTATTAAGATTTGATAAAGGACGTTATTCAGCTACGGAACGCAAAAAAAAATACCGTCTCCAAACTACAAGTTTCTTGATTGCAAAACTAATAGGTAATTACTCGACTGCAACAGAAGAAGGTTTATGTTTTTTGAGTGTATGCATGAATTTATGGTTTTTGGCACGCTCGGTAGTCTAAATAACTTGATGGATTTTAACTTGTGAGGTGTCGTTAGATTCATTTTGGTTGTCAGAGTGACACTGGGTATATCAAGTTTGTATGCAGCCGATTTGCATCAACATTATGTTTTTCAAAAATAGAGGTATTTAACAGTAATGTTTATAGAGATGTCCCCAATCCGCACTGGGCCCGCGTGGGGACTATAGCCCAAACCCTCTCGTGATGAGAAGAGACCTGTGCCCAGCAGTGGGACGCAAATGGCTGTAGTAGTAGTTTATAGAGAAAATGGAACTATACTCACATGTATACAAATGTTGTAGCGACCGCCGACCGGCACGTTTTCGATAACGTGCCAAAGCGTCACGTTCTTTGTGGCTGCCAGCTCGTAACGACTCACTTTGTTGTGTGTCTCCTCAGTTATATCCAACTGAAATATTAACATATGAAAAGTTATAAGCTCTCCGCTTTCCTAAGGTTGACTGGAAGAGATCGCTGTTTAGCGATAGGTCCGCCTGTTGTTTGCCTGTTAACTGCGTATTTTTTCTGTATTTTCTGTGTTCTGTTTATGATGTTCAATAAAGAGTAATGTTGTTGTTTGTCTTATAAATTGATGGACGCCGGCTGCGCCCACAAAAAAACATGACGCTATAGTAGCGTTGTAGCGTTACGTAGCGTTGTAGCGTTAAGTGACGTTATCGCATATAAAATTATCGTCCGTAAACCCACTTTACAGACAGCCATTGTTTTTAACCTTATTGTATTTGCGCTAACATGTACGATCGTTTACGTCATAAATAAGTCATAATATTATAAAACCTATGGCAAATTAGACAGAGTGCAATGCAGTAGTATGCTAGTCTCTTCGAACTTGAAGCTGCCACACAATTTTTACTTCCAGTCATTATAAAACGATTAATCTTTTTGAAGTCGTTCCCCGAAAATATTTATAATTATAAAAAAAATCATGAAACATCAATTGGTTGTTTCAAAACAACAATAGTCTTTCGAAAAATCATTATGTCAAATATAAACGAACTAAACCGAATTAGTTCGCTTTATATTGGAGTCAGTTGGGAGACGAGCTGTCGGTAGGCCTCCAACAAGATGGAGCGACGACCTCGTGAAAATCGTGGGAAACGGGTGGAAGCCAGGGCTTGAAACCGGTTTTTTCCCCCATACAAATAAACCGGTTTACTTATCGTTCTTTCGTTTACTATTTCATGTTTAATAAGGCTATAAAATAATACGAAGTAATAATCTAAATACACTATGGAGTTCCACATAAAGAGTATAAAATAAATCTAAATATTTGGCTATTTTGGGGTGAATATCAGATTTCATGTTTTGCACTTGTCCACCCATGTTAACTTCATGAAAATTAAACTATAAGAGTCAGGCTTTTTTTTGGGTAAAGATCTTACTGGGAAGCAACATTGCCATCAAAAAAAGCAATGAATAATAATTCAGAAGTTATCAAAAAAAAAAAATTGAACTTTAAAAATCTAAGCTCTTTGGCGCGTCCACCACTGTGTTATTTTTTTTAAACAATTATAATTTTATTTTTTATTCCGAATTTGACGTCTCCAATAGTGTTTTCTGTATTTAGAAACGTTTAATTATACAAAACTTAACTAGAATATTTTTTGTAATTGTCTGGTCAAAAGTTATTGTAAAAACAATTTTGTCCTACCCAAAAACACCTCATTTCTTTGGCGTACTTGAACAGTCTCGCATTTTGTTATCATTTTACCTAGACTAGCCCCACCTCGCGTCCCCGTTTCCTTTAATTGCCATCTAACATCCGACTGGTGCAAACCTGAGCATAGTTTGACGTGTTTCGGAAAAATATTTTATACATCGCCGTTTGCGGATTTTTTCCGCGAAGCGCCTAATTTCTTCGGTGACTGAATTTAAGGTCAAATTCTACTTGAATTTTTTTATACTTTTTTAGTGAATGTACGCTGCGATTATCTACATCTATAGTTTTAATTTGAAATTATACTTTAAATACTTACGGATGTTTAAAAATATTTATACCCTAATCTCATTTCTTTGGCGCTAATTTCTTTGGATTTCTTTGGCACTTAGTGCCAAAGAAATTAGATTTAGCCATAGAAATTAGAAGTTTAGTGTCAATTTTCCTAAATATATATCACAAATATCGCTTTTATTAGATTTCATTGTTTTTGTATATTGTTTTATTCATTATCATTCCTAAATCTATCAATAATAGCAAAAAAAAAACTTACGCTAAACAACCATCAATAAAACGACTTTGTCTCTGTTCATTATAAATAAATGTTATATTCGGAGATTTATATAAAATATAGCAAATTTTGCAATTTATTTTGTTTCTATACGTAATATAAAAAATGCAAAAAAAAAAGTAAAACATTTTAAATAAGTAACACTTTGTCGTACAGAAAAATATAAAAATGGATACAACTATATTGTACAAAGTCAAACCGATTCAATATCTAAATGGTGCGAAAGAAGAAGAAATCGGCAATTAAAATTAAACAAAAACTAAACAATGAAAGTTCCTGTTACTAGGTAAAGAAACCAAAAATGAAAATGACTAAAAAAAGCCAAACAAAAGATGAAAAGTTGTAAATGAGCAAAGAAACGTTTAGAAGATATTAAAAACAATCCTTTTGGTTCATCAAAAATCATGAACAATTCAAACAAGAGATAGTTACCATGAAAGAAGAACTGAAGAAATGTTTTTATGGGTACCCATAACTTTTTAAAGGAATTTAGATTTAAGAAAGTCTTAGGTCGATCTGTAGCACAAATGATGTGCAAATAAGAATAAGCTAATGTACATATTTACTCGCTTTTTTGGTTTAAATGATGACCAAAAATATCGAAAGTTTTCTTGATACTGTTATTTCGTTACTTACACGTGGTTGTAAAAAAATGCTTTTTTTGACCGCGTATTACATTAGTAAAATGTGCTACGAATATTTTATGTTTAAAATACATAATATTGTTCAGAGTTTATACCTATGATGGAAAAGATATTTTAATAACACTGTTAAATCTGTGATATTATAAAAAGGACTGAGATTACGTAGATTTTGTGAAACAGATTTTTGAATACAGGTAAAAATATGATCTCAAATTTAGAGACTTTGACAAAAATCGACGCTTGCGATTTAAATGCTTTAATTTTTAATTTTCTGGTTATCTTTTATACTCTATCTATTTTTTTTTGGCGCATTTCTCTAATAAATTTGACAAAATTTTGTTCATTTTCTAATTTTATTGGCATATTTTCTAATTTCTTTGGACCTAACCTAATTTCTTTGGCAATCAAATTTTCAAACTGCTAAAACTTAAAAAGTATTGGAGCTATTTTTGGCACAATAAGATATATTTTATTGAATTTAAGTCTTTTACAGGGTATGTTGTCCGAAATACTCGAAATATTGAAAAAAAAATGCGCCATAGAAATGAGAAATTTTCAAACGAAATCTGATATTCACCCTTTGGGGTTTTTTTAATTAACCGGTTACAAGCCCTGGTGGAAGCAAGTAGCACAGGACCGGTCTGAGTGGCGAGCCTTGGGGGAGGCCTATGTCCAGCAGTGGACGTCTTTCGGCTGATATTTATGATATTGGAGTCACAGTCGAGTTATCATATTAGAGCTTACCCTGTATTTGACAGGCTCGTGCATGACGTCACAGTTGGCGTTCCATACAATCTCCATTTGGGTTTTATCCGCATTGAATGTGAAGCGCATATTCTTGACAGGAGCTCTAAAAATTTACAGTAGTAATAATTTGTCGTAATAAGTTAACCAAAACAGGTATAGCACGACACAACTTAGAAGGCGCGCGGCGAAGCACTTAAGCCGTTGACGCAGAGACTATTATTACTAAATCTACGCGCCTTCTAAGTTGTGTAAACCTGTAGTGTTCATCAAAGGCAGGCATCCCTAAAATTTCCTGAAAAGAGCCCTGATTTTAATTTTCTACCATTTATGATTTTATCACTTTCAGAGTTATTTTGGCGCTTTTCTCAGTTGAGTGTCCTTTTTCGAATTGGTCAATTTATTGCTCATGTAAAAAAAGAGAGGAGGCCTGTGCCCAACAGTGGGTCGCAAATAGGCTGTAGTAGACTACTACTACTAAGTAGTAGTATTAAAAAAAACCGCATTCAAATTGGAGTTTTAGGCGGGCACCCTGCAAAATCGGTGTCAAGTTCACTTATAAGACATTTATAGCTTTTGGTGGGTTCATGGGACGTATTCATCAGTGTAGTCTTTGAAATCATAAGGCGTGTATCGACTTTGCGCGGCCTCCGCGCGAGCATTGTTCGACCGCGGCAAGCATGGGTTTTGGCTCGCGAGCCATTTTTAGCGCATCATTTTTCTGTAGCGCGTCCACGACATTCATCTTGTGCGCGGCAACCATGGACTTTTTACGTCGGTAACATGCAGCTCATGTGCAGCTGCTGCTTTTATCATTATTTATCATATTATTATTACTACATTTAATGTTCCATAGAAATGGTTTAGTGCCATATAATCTAATTATAGCACGACACTTATCGTTTTTCATGTTCTTGCCGCGCGCATCAACTAAAATATATGAAGATCCGTCCCAACTGCGCGCGCAGACCGCACTGACGCTCCTTTGCCGCGCAGTCAAAAATCCACATGAACTGGATCGTCGCGCGGCGCGTTCGAGCGCGCCAATATTCGAGTTGCCTCGCGCGGCAGCACAGTACCCATTGCGCGCGGCTGCCGCGCGAGCCAATGTTCGATGGTTTGCCGCGCGTAGTCGATACCCACCTATACACATGCTAACAAATGTTAAGGAGGTCCCTCACTTTCTCATGGATCCCTTAATAAGAACAGATCCCAATCAATATGCGACCAATCCGAAGGTTAAACCACCTTTCGATTAAAAACATAATTAACCAAATTGGTTCACAGTTGACGGATTAATCGAGGAACATACATGCAAAAAAATCATACAAAAGAATTGAGCACCCCTCCTTTTTTGAAGTCGGTTAAAAAGTCAAGTCAATGAGGACTATCGTTTCTTTGCTCACCAGTTGGCGCCACTGTTGACTAAGGTCCAGAGGTATAGCTGTCAAAGACGACTCTATTAAGATCGGTGCCGAAACTAAGTTTTAAATCTTTAATCTCATTAAGTTTATTAATTATAAATAACTATCATCATATCCAGTAGATATGTCGCATTGTTGTGCAGTTCCGTTTTGTTCGGAATTTATATTTTTGTTTCAAAGCGTTTACATTCATCGCCAAATAATCCATATTTGCGATAATTTCACGAAAGAGATTACTTTTCAACAGGTAAATTAAAGAAATGAAAAATTTGTATCACGAAACCCGCCAAAACCGGTGAAAAGTGAATGTTATTGGACCTCACGCGACACTAGCGCCTCTAGTGGCAAATTCACACGCGATAGCCCCCATTAATGGCTTACTCATTGGCATGAATAACGGAATGGCAAATAAATTTTGTATGGCACATTTCACTTTTTTTTTTTGTTTATCACTTACTTGGAGTTCTCTCTTGTCATTATTTCGTGGACCCTCGCCATAGGCCCGTTGACGAGTGTCACCCCGAAATTGTACGTCTCACACGCGTGCAGGTTTTCAATAAGCATGCTTGTTTTTTTCGTTGTAATTTTGGCTACAAGACAGAGTAAAGTAAAATTATTTTCAAGTACCACTTTGACCTGTTTCTGGCGGCCAAATAAATGTCCTGCAACCGTCACTTATGTGAAATATATAAGAAACAAAGTTTCACTCACTGTCTTGATTCGAGTACGGCATGTGTATAATATCGTGGTAATAAACAACGTATTCCAACTCTCTTCCCTTGTAGCGTTCACCAGTTGGCGGGGACCACGTTATATTAACGGTGGTACGTTTGTCTTGTACAAGATATGCCGTGCTGTTTATGACCTCGTCTTGTATGCCTTGTGCTTGGAGGTAGATCGTGAATGGGATGCCAGTTATAGCTCCTTTGAAGGCGCTCACGTCGACGTAGATACGGACACCGGTTGGCAGGTTTGTTACTGAAAATAATATAAGATTATCTTCTGTTCCACCTTAGATCCTATCAGCGCTCAAGTGGTATAGGCACCACGGACAAAAAAAAAACTATCAAACACGACAAAATAAACAGCCAAATCAGTCCAGCTGTTCTCAAATTTTAACCAGACTTAACTTTTAGTTTTTTATATATACAAAGATCATTTTACTTTTATATAAATTGCCTCATTGTAATGGTAATTTCCATCCAAGACAAAATGGGGACGACGAAAATGCACTTGAAAATATTAAGTGCATATTCGTCATTTTATCTTGGATGAACATTAATAACGACATTATTTACAAATAAAAAGGCACATATTTTCATGACGCTTACGATGGGCCTCATAAGAAGGCTCAACATCACTCAGAGGGCAATGGAGAGGGCTATGCTCGGGGTTTCTCTGCGTGATAGAATCAGAAATGAGGATATCCGCAGTAGAACTAGGGTCACCGACATAGCCCGAAGAATTGCGAGCCTTAAGTGGCAGTGGGCGGGGCACATTGCTCGCAGGACTGATGGCCGATGGGGCCGGAAAGTTCTCGAGTGGCGCCCGCGAACCGGGAGACGAGCTGTCGGTAGGCCTCCAACAAGATGGAGCGACGACGTCGTGAAGGCCGCGGGAAACCGGCGGAAACAAGTAGCACAGGACCGGTCTGAGTGGCGAGCCTTGGGGAAGGCCTATGTCCAGCAGTGGACGTCTTTTGGCTGAAATTATGATGATGATGATGATATTTTAACACTTACAGGTGACATTATTATTCGTCGTTACAATAGGCTCCCGAGGCACATAGTTCAGTCGCGGCGGTCTCACGAGAATCCTGTATCCCTCTACGCCTCGTATCTTAGGCCAGGAGAGGATAGCCGTGGAGGCGTTCTTTCGTGTTAGGCTGATGTTGGATAGACCGTCGACGTCGCCTACATCGTCGAAGAGGATCGTTTTGACCTCAGATGATGGCGAGGTGAATGCGCCGTTGGTTGCTGTCACCTGAAAACGGGTTGTGGTTAGATTTTACTGTTATTTGAAAGGCAGATTTACAGCTAACTTAAGCTGCTTAGCTATTTTTATTGGTTTTTTTTCTAAATTGATTGTCTTCGACGACCTCGACCCTCGACCTCGTGAAGGTCGCGGGAAACCGGTGGAAGCAAGTAGCACAGGACCGGTCTGAGTGGCGAGCCTTGGGGGAGGCCTATGTCCAGCAGTGGACGTCTTTTGGCTGAAATGATGATGATGATGATTGTCTTCTGGAATCTTTGCATACGATAATCAACAATCAATGATCCCGAGCAAACGACAAAACAGAATTTTCAAAAAGAGTTATATTTGGCGACTTCACAAATAACTGTCAAATATTTCGCTACTTTCATTAATTTATCAATATTACCCTCTCAAAAACAATAATGTTTATAAACATACAAAAAAAATGTTTTTTTTTAAATGCTTAATATTGCTTTCATCACTATGTGTAAAGCAATTACTGCTTCGTAACAATGTTGCTTCTCAAATCGATGATTCTGAATTCAATTACAAATCTTTTTTCAAAACCATCTTGAGACGCCACTTGAGATCAGTTTGTAAATGAGGGCCTAAGGTTAAAAGAGGGTAAAAGGCCAGATTACAACTGTAACAGAGTTTTCGACTTACCCAGAACGAGTAATTGTTCCCAGGCCTGAAGTATCCATTGACAGTGATATTGGTCTCAGGTCCATCGGTGTCCTTCTGAAGCGGGGGCACGGGGGGAGTGAAGTGGAGGGTGTAGTGCTGCACCTTCCCCTTGGGGCTGGACGGGGGATCCCACACTACGTTGATACGGCTACCCGTCAGTTGGGACACGGAGAGTTTCAGCGGCGGAGACGGCACTGGGATAGAAAATATATGATTATTATTTTAGGAAAACTTACAGATATGTTATACTAAACGGTAGGTAATACAGAAAACTATGGTACAAATTAGCCAGGAACAAGTTTTAGCCAAAAATAATAATATTAAATCCAAAATCCAAAAGTAAGTACTCAAAGCCTTGTTTTCACATTAGTGCAGGTGAGAGTCCAAATAATACTAAACAGTCCGCAATTTATGAATAGACTCCAATTCGCAGAAATTAAGGTTCAAATGCGGCTTAAATCTCATCATCATTTCAGACGTCCACTGCTGGACATAGGACTTCCACTAGGCGCTCCACTCAGACCAGTTTTGTGCCGCTCGCATCCACCGACTTCCCGAAACCTTCTCCAGGTCGTCGCTCCGTCTTGTTGGAGGCCTACCGACAGCTCATCTCCCGATTCGCGGACGCCACTCGAGAACTATCTGGCCCCATCGGCCACCAGTTCAGCGAGCAATAGGGGCTTAGGGGCGAAGGCTTAAGTGTAGTTTTGCCAAAATAAAGGCTCATGTTTATTTAACTAATTGAAACTACACCTTTAGAAATACTCCTTACCTCCTTCTCCCGTAGTTGTGTTGACATATTTCGATGAAGCGTAGGTCTTATTAGATCTGCTGTCTTGAATGTAGAACGTCACATTATAATGGGTGTATGGCTCCAAATCGTTAAATCTGGAACGGACGAAAATAAAGTATAACCTAAAAATATTCGCTTTAGGCCAATGGTTTTTTACTCTGTCAAAAAATAATTATATTGACAATACAACAAGCTTAAATAATCACAATCTTAAAGCTGCCTTTCCACTTTCCAGGCGGAGACTGGCGGAGCAAAGAGGAGATGTGCGAGAATCAACCAATCACGGGGCAGTCTAAGAAGGCCGCCTAAGAACCGATTAAATACGTAATCAAACCTTAAGAATTAAGGTTAACCGTTAAGAATTCAGAGGCGAGCGACCACTTACAATTGCTTAGAAGGCTGATTCCACGAGAGCGTTTTAACCGCCGCTGCCGCGATTTGTGCAATTTCCAGCAGATTTACATAAATGAAATTTTTGTAAAGAGGGGTAGTACTACAAAATACCAAAAAAAAATCCTATGAGGTTACTGGAAATTGCACAAAATGCGGCAAAGGACTGACGGCGGCTAAAACGCTCTTGTGTTTATTCAATTTCTAACTTACTTTTGATGTATACCCCCATACAAACATGTATGTATTTAACTTTCACGTCAAGTGTTAGTGAGCTTTAAATTACCTGTAAGCGCTCTCGTGAATCCAACTCATGTTTTTCCAAACGCCGTCCTCCACCTTCGAGATAGAAGGCAGGAAGCTGTAGAGAACCAGCTTCTGTTGCGACATCCAGAACGAAATGAGGAAACTGGTCGAGTTTATTGATGGTTGGTCGACGCCGATGCCTAGAATCTGAAAGTTAAACAAACATGGTTTAAGTCTCAAAAGTTTAGAAAGTATCAAGAAAATAACTTGAAAAAAAGGGTTATTTTATAGAAAAAATATTGTATACGATACAACTTAGAAGGCGCGCGGTGAAGCACTTAAGCCGTTGACGCAGAGTCTATTATTGCTTAATCCACGCGCCTTCTAAGTTGTGTAAACCTGTACGCGTTAATGTCACCAGAGACGTCTATGCCACTGCAAACGCTGTGTCATGACTGTCAAAGTTTCCCAAAAATATGGTACCTATTTAATTAAGTTCTTGTACAAAGTATGCATGATAATAAAAAAAACTACGCATATTTTCCCCAACACAAGTTGTATCCGTTCAAACTAACCTGGCATTATATTCCAGTTCAAACTAACCTGATAACCGTGTGACGAGTCATTGGAGCTGGTGCAGTTGGCTTCGTCGCTAGCGTCGTAGCAATCCTGATGTCCGTTGCACACAGACACTTCGGAGATGCAAAGCATGCCGTCGCCGCATAGAGTGTAGCCAGAGGGGCAGGATGTGGTCACGTTGTGGGCCTGCGGAGTAACAGGGAGTTTAGTCACCTGAGGTTGAATCAATCTGATTTCCAGAAAGGTTACAGATACTAGTATTACTATCTTCCTCGGTTTGGTTGTGAACACTTACTGTCGGATTGTAATTTTCAACGGGAAGCCTCTAGGATAAGTATTTTTTCTCAAACATGCTCGGAAATGTTCGTGTTACTTTCAAAAAAAGAAGACGCGAGGCTGTCCATTGCCGGCCTTGGCCAGCAAAAACATTATTGTCGTGTGTGTTTTTTTTAATTTTTTTAATTTGAGACACCTCTGTAGAGAAACTGACAAATCCATGGAGGTAATAAGTACAACTTCCATGGCCAAATCATCCACGATCATGGAAGTAGTAAATACTGATGTGGGGTAAGTGCGCCTAAATTTATTTCGCCCCTATGCCTCGTAAACAGCCAACTACTACTACTACTACTACAACAGCCTATTTACGGCCCACTGCTGGGCACAGGCCTCCTCTCATCACGAGAGGGTTTGGGCTATAGTCCCCACGCGGGCCCAGTGCGGATTGGGGACTTCACACACATCTTTGATTTACTTCGCAGGTGCGTGCAGGTTTCCTCACGATGTTTTCCTTCACCGAAACCGCCGCCAACTACTAGTTGAGTAATATTTATAGGTTTCGATATATTTATGTTAGGCGCACTTACCCCACCCTGGCGCACTTGCCCCGACTGACCTTACGTATTTCCTCGCTGTTTGAGAAAAGCATTATATATACCTCGGCCGCAATTGCGATTGCCGGACTCGTACTAATAGAAGGCTTCGCTTTGCTCAGCCTTCTAACTGACTCGTCCGGCAATGCGCTACTTGGCGGCCTCGGCAATAATGTACTATTTCTCAAAAATGGCGGGGAAACTCGTCATTGTCTGCTTTCTATCAGACCGCAAAGTGCGTCATTGACGATCAGTCAAAAATTAAAAAAAAAAACTCAACTGCATGCCCCGGAAATTTGTATGAATTTACTTCCGCGGCATGTATAAGCGCAGGGAATGTTGTATGAAATTTCATTATCGTACAGGTACTTTTTTTTAAAACTGATAAATACGCGAAGGAATTCCCAAACAGCCAAGTCTGCATGTTCTGTATCTGTCAATTGACGCGAAACCAAACGTTTTTATCCGTGTCTGAAACAGCGCAATGTATTTCAGAACGGAATTTAAAAAAAGAACGATCCATAAAGAGCGGGAGTTCTTGTCTTGTATCAGATTTATTTAGCTAAATTTCATGACAATAGTTTACTAGTTTGGTTTAAAAATTAATAAAAGGTCTTAATTTTTATAAAAAACGAGAAATCTACATGCGAGTTTTTAACTTGCCGTGTTAGTGTGTCTGTTAAAGTCAAATATCGGTGAATACGAAATAAGACTGGCGTTCCATTGGATTTGTTGTAAGTACTTGACTACCTTTGCGTCCGTGTCAATGCTGTATTATGAATACCTAATATCAAGGTTTTTTTTTAATTTTTGAGAAAAGCACTATATAAGCCTCGGCACGTGAAAGGCTTTGCAGGCTTCGTACATATTAAAGGGCCTCGGCGAAGCCTCGGCCCTTTAAACCAGTACTCAGCCTGCTAAAATAATGCTAAAATAATGCTGCTGAATAATGTACTATTAATTTTAAGTTAGTCTACGTTTAGATTAGTGGTTGGAGACTGAAAAACAGCGTTATCGCTGAGTCTACCATCCTTTTCGCCACCATCTTTTTGTAATTTCAACTGCTTGTTTCTTTATTTGTTTTTTTGGTGAATAAAATCTCTTATTATGATTATTATTATTTGTTGGTACATTTTCATGTCACGGGCCCATGGGGACCCGGTCATTCGCATTCATGGGGCCGAAGCCAACATGAAGAGGCTTCTGGTACATTTTACTATAAATGTGAGATGGCCGCAACTGTGGAGATCTGTCCTCCCAATACAACATGAGGCTGTACTGGCGGACAGCCCTCCCCAGTTGCCAAACTATTGCCGAGGAAGGAAGAGACTTGGAGTGGGCTATGTGGGTGGGAGGTGTGAACTGGAAAATCGGGCTATGGAGTGAGATAACGGACATTATTATTATTTCACACTCTTAGGTCTCGTCAGTATGTACCACTCCCAGTCTCGTCAGCACGCGCCACTCACCGCACAGTGCGCCTCGTCGCTGCCGTCGGCGCAGTCGGCGCGGCCGTCGCAGAGCCGCGCGGCGCGCACGCAGCCGCGGCCGTCGGCGCAGGGC